>OZ020268.1:75501926-75711926 GCA_963971225.1 Melieria omissa | reverse complement strand
ATAACTGGCTAAGAGCTTCCAAAGGTGGTCTGAGAACCACTGTGACGTTCGTTACGGCATTTATTTGGCTTAAGGAGTACGTCAACCAAATTGGAGAACGTGCCTCGGATATGCCAGATACACTTTACTACTGGAACTCGAGCTGCCCAACATGTTTCGCTTTACGAAAGCGATGGACCGACGGAAAGAGATTCAGAGTCTCTGGGACACTTTGTGTCGGGGGTTTCCTATTGAAGGCAGCAGAATCATCTAAAGGTGGGTTGACGGACTAAAAGAGATTCAGAGTCTCTGGAACACTTGCAGAATTAGCCAACAGTGGAGCTGATAAGACTTACTTCAAGTAATAAGTTGCGTGCCAGGGCACTTGATGGTCCAGGGGGGAGCCAATGGTTGGGTGCAATGTACAGCAAAGTCTACGTTAAAGTGACCATGGACACTCCTAATAATTTCTAATTTTAACCACACCTAATCAATGCAATAATACAACATTGAAGCATATTTAAATTTATTTGTTATTTTGTAATGAAATTTCTAAGGGTTCTTATGTTAAGGGAGATTTGTTCATGAATTGTATGTAGTACTGATCCACTAGAGCACGACTGCTTTTGGAAAACTTCAGCTTCATGAGCTCATGTTAGTAGAAACAACATTTTTAAAATGTTTGTTATTTAAGCTTTATGTGAAATATTTTCATATTATAATTCATTCTGATTTAAAGATTTTTAATTTAAAATATATTTTTTTATAATTATTTATATTTAATATTTTTTTATATTTATAATTTATTTTTATTGATTTATTTATTTTACTGATTTAAAGATTTTTTATTTAATTTAGAATTTATTTCTATATTTATTTATATTTAATATTTATTCAGTATTAGCTTATTTTTTAATTATTTATTTATTATTTTTTTCATTTTCATTTCATTTCATTTTTTAATAATAAATTATTTATATTTTTTTATAATTTGTTTACTACATTTATGTATATTATTTTAAGTTTTTTATTTTTACAATTTCTTTTAAAACATATATATTTTGTTTTTATTTATACTTAATAATTAATTTTTTTATTTATATTTTTATTTATTTAAATTTATATTTATTAATTTTTTTATTTTACTGTTTTAAAGATTTTTATTAAATTTAAAATTTATTTTTATATTTATTTGAATTTATTATTTATTTGTTATTTATTTAATATTTATTATTTAATGATTTATTAATTAATTTTCTTAATTATAATTTCATTTTTTAACAATAAATTATTATATATTTTAAAAAAATTTTTTTTACTAAATATGTATATATAGTTTTAAGTTTTTTTAGTTTTAAAGTTTTTATATTTATATTTATTTATGTTTTATAGTTTTAATATTTATTTTTATTGATTTATTTATTTGACACATCTAAAACTTTTTAATTTTTTAATTTCTTTACATTTATTTATATTTATTTATTAATTTTTTTGATATTAATTAATATTCTTTTTATAATTTTTTTTACTATGTAGTTTTTTTAGTTTTAAACATTTTATATTTATATGTATTTATGTTTTATAGTTTTCATATTTATTTTTATTGATTTATTTATTTGACACATTAATTTTTTAATTTGTTTTACATTTATTTATATTTATTTTTATTTATTTAATAATTTTTTTATATAAATTAATATTCTTTTATAATTTTTTTACTATGTTTGTTGTTTTTTTTATTTTAAGTTTTATTATTTTTATCATTTCTATTTATAAAATATATATTTTATTTGTAGTTATATTTAATTTATTTTCTATTCTAATTTCAGTTTATGTATTTTTGTTGTATGTTTTGTATTAGCGATTTTAGTTATGTTTTAGTTTTAGTTTAAATTATATATTTTTTTATTAAACTCTTATTTTAAATCTTAAATAATTAACTACTCACCTTTGTTTGAAGAAAAAACTACCATAGTTACAAAGAATGATTACCGCAAAGCAACATAGAACAAGTTATGTACCTTTAAAACTGCATTAGCAAACGTTACCTAACAATAACGATTTTGTTTATTAATTATTAAAAATAAAAACAAGCACAACAAAAAAAAAACCAAAACATTTTCGCAAATATAAGAAAAACACTGTTGCATACGTTTATCAAGCATCAAGCAAAGAACACGAAACATTAATTAAATAGTCAAATTTCAAATTTCATATCAAATTATATACACACATAAATGCAACACACACACATATGTATACATATGATAAATAAAAATATTATATATATATATTCAAATAAATATAAACTAAATAAACAAAACGTTGTTCTATCTTATTGGTTGGTTAAGGAGTTATGAGAGCACATTCAATGCCTCAGTCTCTCTGGCAATTCAATCGTCACTATATTAAACAGACATTCCTCATTGCCTTTTCTTTTGCTGCTTAACTAATGTTTTACCATTGTTGCATGCATTGGTTTGGTCGCCAATAACTGCAGCGCAATATCACTAAACGCACTGCAAGCGGTTTTGTCAATATTGAACGCACTTGCAGCACACATGAATACGGTTTAAAATATCTGACTGAATTCATGCAATTTCCATAAGCAATCAATGTAAGCAAACATAGGCCACATGAAGCGGGCAAATGCGGCGGCCATATTGACAGCGGAGCCCAAACAGAGCGCAGCCAGGCAGGTAAAATGGAAACTAAACATTGTCCGCAGCAGTAGAGAGAACTAAAAAGTAATACAACAACAAACATAAAAAAGATTCAAATAAATAGAAGAAGAAAGAGGTTTATGCAGATGAACCATGTTAGAGTGAAAAATCAACACAAAAACAACAATAGACAAATATGAAAATAATGAAAAAAAATCGAAGGGGTGCAGCAGCGCCGTGAAGGCGGAGTTTAATGCAGTGAGACAAATGAGCATCAAAAAATGTATAAATAAAAGCATTTAGTTAGTGGAGCATTTTAAAGTGTTGTTGAACTTACTAGAAGCCATACTGAAACTAACTAAATTAATGCAGAAAAACGTTAAAGTAAAAATATTAAACTAAATTTAAAATTTTCAATAACTGATTAAAAAAATTCAATATTCCGTTCAGAAAAGTTGATTACTTACAACCTAACTGCTTGTATTTCTAAACTATGACTGCAAGTTTGTTGTTCAAGTCTTTTGTTTGCTGCAACGCATCGTTCAACCGTCCCTTGAGAATTACGCCACCACTTTCGAACTAGTCTCTTGCATTCCATCAGCAAACATGTCAGCAATGCAATTTTCTGTTGGTTTTCCCTTTGCATGCCGTCGGCATTGAAGCCGCCGCCATCGCTGCCCGCAAATGCGACCGGCTTCATTAAATGCATTCGCTTTGTTGCTTGCAGCATTTGCATGCCGCATGCGCATTGCGCACCTTTATGAGTTTACAACCTCAGCCTAATTAGGGCAAGCGTCCATTTAGGTTGTCATAAATGTTTTTCGTTATCGTTGCTCTTGCAGTATTTACGCAAAACATTTTTGTGTTGCCGACCAGCACAACGAAGAAATGTTTTCATTTCCCTACGATTGTTGCTGTAAGACTCAGCGTTCCACTACGAGTCTGGTAAACATGTCCAAATAGCCCAAATACAAAACATACAAACGTACTTGCACAAACAAAACGAAAGGGTTAAAGGTTTTTAGTGGGAATTTCCTTGCATTTTGCCGCAGTGATTTATTGAAAGCATTGCTCGCGGTGGCAATTCATGTCTAATGGCGGTAGCGCATTCATTTTTGTATTTTTATACCATGTTTTGTGGTTGTTTTTGTGTTGTTCTTGTACTTGTTAGTGAATGACCTTGTGTGTGTGTTGAACATTTTATCAATGGTTCTTTCCTAAGAATTCTTTCGAAAAATTTGCATAGATTGTTTTTTGTGCAACCTGCCGTGTGCTGTGCTGAAATATTGTGTTGTTATTCTTGTTGGTCGTACTGAAGGCTCATTTCCGGCAGCAATTAGTGTTTTCACGCAACTTTTTGTAATAGTTTTTTTAACTAGAAGAACCTGAGAAGTGCTTGACAATCTCCAGATTATTGTTTGATTTCCGGAACGGCTCTTTTCGTTTGAAGAATTTGTACAATCATTGTAGAATCTTTAATTGACTTCGTACATTTTTTAATTATAGCATTTGAATAGACTTTATACCCAAAAAATATTTATTTATTTATTTGAAATATAAAAATTATATAACAAATAAAAGGCAACTAGCGGCAAAGCCTATTGGCCTAACCCAAAAAATAATAAATTTGGGAGTCTATAACTATAGAGTTGGAGTGCTGCTATAAAAACTTTTAAAAGTTGCATGGACTTCAAGGTCTCGCTAAAGTCACCACTTTATTGTAAGCTGCTATAATTTTTCAAAATTGCGAAAAATGTCAATGTTGTTAAATGACAATATGTTTGTTTTTAAATGCGATTTGTACTGTCACTGAGTTGAATTTCCATTCGGTCAGGTTGCAGTCTTAAACGACACTGCGCTATAGGGTCCATGCTCATCAAATGGCGTCTCTCGTTTTGTGTGGTTTGTAGAAGCTGTGAAGAAGAGGAAGGGACAAACAATGCAACACTTTCTGCGCCACAGCCCGACTTTGCAGAGACACTGACTCCATATTCTGGGGACAAGATTCCTGTCGGATCTGATTTGCACAGTATTCTCCTTCATTAAGAGGTCAAATTGGATTGCCTCGAATTTCGAATTGCCTCGGGTTTCAAAAATTAATTCTTTAAAATTCATAAAATGCCAAAAATGTAATTGTAATTTGTATGTAGTTTTAAGGTTAGGTTAGGTCGACCCTAATATTTTGAGTGGGTTTCAACCCCCCAAACCACCTTAATCCGCCACTGCTTTGAATTGAGACTGTTGGTTAACTAAACAAAAGCAAGCATAGCTCATTGTGAGTCCCAATGGGCTATTCTGGCATGCGAGTAGAAGTGCAGCCTGCACTGTACACAAATTTCCCTATCTAACCGATTGTTGGATACAAACTGAAATTAGAATAATTTTATTGCCGTCAGTTACCGAAAGAACTGTTTTAGATGCTCCTAGAACAACGGCAATAAGGAGGGAGATGGAAAGGAAGGAAATATTGTTTCGTAGGGAACGTTTGATTGACGGCGATTCGCAGGACGAAGTTTGTAAAAGCTAAAGGAAATATTGCAACGTTGAAAACGTTTGATCGATAATGATTTCCAGGACGTAAAGCTTAAGTAAAATTTTTCATGGGAAAATGTTTTGGTAACTCTTTGAACGACCAGATTGAAGAGGAAGAGGCGTGTATGAGCTCTAAGGAAATCTCTTTTCGTTGTGGTTTTACTTCAGGTCAATCTAAGGTAGCGCAGATGATGCTGGAAGCATACATGAAGCACTCGTTTTATGAACAACAATTGAGAATGGGAAACTTGCTGGACAGGTCCACTTTGAGAGAGGATAGGTAAGTATAACTGGTTGGCCACGAATGTCCCCACTTAGACACATCTTTTCTTTTCATTAAGACAAGAAAGATCGAAATTTAGACTGACTGATCAAATTCTGTGTGACTGTTAAGCATTCTCGTATTTCAATTAGGGAGCTATGGCCAAAAATTAATATTAAATATTGAAAGAGTATAACAACTATGGTGTCTGATCTCTCTTTGCTATCAGAAGAAGCTAAAAAAGGCACTTTTCTTTAGTAGACACACTCAACTAAAACTATTAGAAGCTCAACCATACCTGACCCATGTATATACAAATATTTCTATTTAGATCAATAAAACTGATAGAATGGTCATAATCGAGTCGGATGAATGTAAAGAAAATGCTGTCAGGGAAACCTTGGAGCACATTCTTTGCTTCCGTACGGCTGTCAAGACATTCTTCTCTGGGTTAAATAGGGTCGCCAAGCACTAATTTAAGTCATTATTAAACTTTGCTAAAAACGTTGATCACTTTTATGTTGATTCGCAATACTAAGAAGCTCTAATTGCGTTAGGAGCGCTTGTCACCCAACAGGGTCTATGAGTAGCCATCCTGGCCAGCCAGATGACCACATAACTTAAGCAAAGAGACTTGGAATAAATTTCTGACATTAAAAGTCCTGAACGGCTTGAGGTATGTAGCTAGAAATGGTCAGCCAAAGAGGCAACGGAAACAATTCACTGAGCCCATAGAGATCACAGCCAGAGATCCGTTTCGTTCCAGAATTGTTGAAGAATTGATTGGCAACGGCACTAACAACTGTGATTGAAAATTTTTAGTAAGAACTTGACTCTTAATCTTAAAGTGTTCTTCATACGATGGAAAGTAAAAACTTTCATAAAAGTTAGGCAAGTATTTTTGCAGCACTGATCTTTGCACTATTAGCGTTTTTTATTATGAGTTGCATTCACTTTTGTATTTGATTGAAAGACAAATCTTTATCACTAACCTACATAAAGACTTGGACAATTTCTTACAAAACAAAAAAACATCAAAACAAACAATTAAACAAATCCATGTTTGCAGCTCAACTTCAATGTTTTTTTCTTTATCCATAGACTCATTGTTTTTTTGTTTATTAATTTATGACAAGTGTGTTCATTTCTACTTCATTAGATGGCCCACAATTTTCACTCACTGACACGACAAGTTCTTTACGCACATCACAGATTGCTGACATTTACTTTTGTGCTACTAGCACTGCCGGTGTCGAGTTTCTAGTCAATCAATACCAACTATTATGACCAAAAGATTTCTTTTACTGTGATTTCAAAAACTTTAAATTTTTGTAAAAAATATTTATGGCTTTTATTTTCGGCCTTGTCGGTTGGCGTGTGAAACAGCGCGCACTGCTGACGAATGCGTTATGTGAGTTTTTATGGAGGGCAATTGTGTGGCGGCATTGATGAAAAGTGTCTGTGTAAAATTGTTGGTTTATTGAATGAATGAGAACCAAAAACAAATGTAAAGTGAGAAAAGAGAAGAAAGTGTAGGAAAATAGTGGATTTTTTTGAAGTTGATCTCAAATGAAGGCAGCACAAAATGGTTCGAAAGCGGCGGTAAGAATGAAAACAAATTTAAATTAGTTGAAGTTTCTAAAGAAAGTTCATTGAGTTTTCATACATTTAAGCAGCACAAAATGGTTTGAAAGCGGTGGTAAGTACAACAAATTTAAATTAGTTGGAGTTTCTAAAGAAAGTGCATTGACTTTTCATACATTTAAGCAGTTGCTTTAAATTTTTTAATTAATTTTGGTAAAGAAAAATGGAAAAAAAAATTTATAGATACATGTGTGTATGAAAGAGTGCCAACGGACACGATCGGTTCTCCATTTTGAAAATCTATGCCATTTTAAGGTCTTTGGTTTGGTATATAAAAAAGATAAAAAGATACGTTTGTACAACAATAAATAACTTGCAAACAAATGGTTCAATTAAAATGAAATAACTTTCAAATTGAAGGCTCATTAGTTTTGCTGAAAATCAATAAATTGTCGAAAAATGGCGTTCGTTGTGGTCATCACAGTGTTTCAAATCAAACATACATTTAAATTTTTATATAAAAGTAAAATGAGCAAAAATGCAATTTACATTTCTCTTTATGTTTTTCATGCTCGCGTCCAGTGCATTGTGTGTGTTGGTTCAACGGCTGAGGGCACTTTGCTCCGTAACGCCGCTTCGACTACTCCACAAAAAATCAAACGATGTGTCAATGAGAAAAATCAACAAATGCAAAGCAACAGAAAATTCAATAAATTTACAAATAACAATAACAAAAAGCAGCATATGAACAACAGCAAAGCAGGCAGTTTTGAAGAAAAAATAAAAACGTTTGCAGCAAAGCAAAGAAGCAACGGTTTGAGGTTCGTTCACAGAGTAAACCAAATACAAGCTGCAACATGACAGAAACAGCAACACTAACAACATGGCCAACAACAAAAATACAACAACTACTGCCATGAACTACACAAATCCAACAGAAAAAGCAAGAAACAAATTCAAACTTGACGTAGACACAAATGTAAAAGAAGCCATCTACGACATGAGCACACAAACAACACACAGAAACAGAATTGAACTGAAAAATTCAGGAAGAAAAATAACAGCAAAAACAATACGAAACACAATTTCAAAAGTAAACACCAAGAAAAAAGAGAAAACAAGTGGTCAATGGTTGATGGAAGTGGTCGATGGTTGAAGCTATTGGCGCATAGTGGATGAAGCAAACGTTGGATGCGCCACAGGTGCCGGCTGTGGCTTGGAGCAGAAGATGGTTGACGGTCGTTGGTTCAAGCCTGGTTTTTGTGTGCTTAATGTATGTCTTACAGCAATATCAGCTACGGTTTTGGTGTTGCTGTGTGAGTGAGTGTGTGTGTGTTTGGTTTTCGAAGCAGAGATGACGCAGCTTAGTGGAAATATTGTGTCCAGTTTTGGTTGTTTATGCGTTCAAGTTGTTTGTAAACTTGCGCGCAGTGGACGATTTGCTCTAAAATGGTTGCAATCATTGCAGCTAGAGGCCATCTTGGAAAGGTAAACGTGTTGAGTTTTACTTCAAAACAGACAAGAAAATAAATTGAAAGCAACTAATCGATGTATAACCAATCGAAATAGTGTTGGCAGTTTTGAGGAAATTTATATAAAGTTTTATTGAGAGGTGATTTTCTTTCATGTGTTTAATTTTTCTATGTTTGTTTGAGAGGTATACAAGTTGATGAGTTTTTTAATGTTTATGATTTGTGTCATTTGTTAAAATTTGTCGAGTATTAGTTGAGTTTTCTGTACAGTTCTGACAATACCAAGAAAATTGAAAAAATGTGAAAAATTTTACATATTTGAGCAGACAGATCATTTTCGATGTTTTTGGTGAATTAAAAAGTTGGAAATTTTGTAAATCTTTACTTAATGTTTTGTTGTTTGCATTTGCCGAAAAGAAGTTGTAATAAAGTTTGATTGAGGAGTGTTTTTCTTTGATTTGTTTAATTTTTCTATGTTTTTTGAGAGGATTAAAAGTTGATCAACCTTTAAATGTTTATGGTTTGTGCCATTTGTTTGAATTTTTGGAGCAGTTCTTTAGTTTTTTGTACAGTTTTTGCATATAGAAAACAAATTAAAAAATATAACAAAAATACGTATTTTTAATAGGTTTTCGATGTTTTTGGTGAATTTAAAAGTGGCGAATTTTAGTAATGTTTACGTGTGTTGCAGTTGTTTGCTTTTTCCGAAAATAAGTTTCAATAAATTTTATTGATACCATGTGTTTAATTTTTCTATGTTTTTTTGAGAGGTTTAAAAGTTGATCAGTCTGTAAATGTTTATGATTTGTCTCATTTGTTTGATTTTTTCGAATGGTTGTTGAGCTTTTTAACAGTTTTACAGTTTTGTTATATTTAAAAAAATTAAAAAAATTATTTATTTCGAGCTGATATGACAATCTTGATTTAGTTGTGCATACATTTTCTATGTTTTTGGTGCATTTCGAAGCGGGAAATTTTGTAAATATTTACATGATCTGTAGTTGTTTGCATTTGCCAAGGATTCGCTGAGTCTTTCGGTACAAATTTTGAAAATGTATAAAATTGTTTTTTAGTATTGTTTGGGTGTGACAGGTTTCCGATGTTTTTGAACTTAAGAATTTGTGCAATTTATTTGGATTTGCTAAAATTACAGAAATTCTATCAGGTTGAACTACTTCACTTTGACTTACAACATTTTTCGATGTTTTTGGTGTAAGAGTTTTGTAAAATTGTGTGCTGTTTTTAATTTATTTACATTTACTGAAAGAAAATTGTGTACATTTGCTGAATTGAAAATTGATTGTTTAGGCTTAACAGGTTTGCGATGTTTTTGAACTTAAGACATTTTGTAATTCATTTGTATTTGTTGAGAAATTATTTGAGATTTTTACATAAGATTTGGAAAATTAATGAAATTCAACTAGATTAAACTTCAATTTGACTTATAACATTTTTCGATGTTTTCGGTGCAATAGTTTTTTGAATTTGTGTACTGTTTTTTATTTATTTACATTTACTGAAAGAAAGTAGATATTTCTAGGGTAGCTTTGCAAGTTCAGGACTATTCGGATAACTTAGGACTATTTCGCTGTTTTCGGAGCATTTGAAAGTTAATGGTTTTATAAATTTGTGTGATTTTTGCAGGAATGTAGAGACTCCCACAGTAACTTTGCAAAGTTCAAAAACTTGGCTATGATAATATTAACTTTTCGATGTTTTTTGTGCGCTAGAAATTGCATGAGTTTGTTATATATGGCAGTTTTGGCAGTTGTTGTTTTAATTTTTTAAAAGGATCGTTGGTCTATTCAATGCATATTTGGAATATTCCAGAAATTCTCACATTGACTTTAATTTTGATACATTTTCGATGTTTTTACAACATTTGAAAATCGAGTATTTTATAAATAATTGCGCTGTCTATAATTTGTTTACATTTGCTGAGGAAAAATAGGAACTTCAGGACAGTTTTGATAACTTAAATTTTTGATCAAATAAGACCATTCTGGCTTTGATGTAACAACTTTTCGATGTTTTTAGACCACATTAAGGTTTATAAATTGTTATGTTTGCAGATTTTTCTAATTTTTTTCATTTGCCGAAGGGATTGTAGAGCTTTTCACTGCAGAGTTGAAGTATTTCAGTAACTTTCTGTCAAATTCAACAACTTTCATAGTTTTCTATGTTTTTTAATTGTTTTTTTTTTTAATTGAAAGCTATTACTAAAAGCCTTTAGCTAATTTTTTCTGAATATTTTTTAAATTTACAGCCAATACATGATACGAAAAAAAGTATTAAATTTTTAACTTAAAAACCTTTTAATGTTTACAACTGAGAAGATAATTCTGAGAATTTTCGGCATGTCAACTTAAAAAAAGGCGAAACTTTAGTACAAACTGGTTTTAAAATATACAAAGTAATGGCCACTATTCATCTGTAGCCACTTAACTTAGCAAAAAAAAAAAAAAACAACATACCACCTCGTGTGCCATGTTGATTCAAAATGAAATCAACTCAAACGGAAACCTCAAATTAATTAAAAACTCAAATTTGCGCTCAATTGCTTCAAAATGTTTATTAAAGTAAAACGATTTTCGACTTGAATCAACAGACAAATAAACTTTGCATGTGATCGTGTCGTATAAAAAAAAAATAATAATAAAAAAATAATAATAAAAGAGAAATAACAAAAAATCACCAGAGCGTAAAACACGCCACAAAGTCAAACTTTAACAGAGAAAATCAAATGTCGAAATGTGCGCATGCGCGATGGTTGCTAACGTCAGAAGAAGTTAACAAAGAATTAAAAAAAAATTGCTCACAAAAAAACATCGTATTAGTCATGTTGAATGTGTTGTGGAAGCGGCAACAGGCAGCAGGCAGCTGGGCAGCGACTGGGCAACACACGCGGCACAACCGGCTGGCAACCGCAATGGCAGAAATAAACAATTTTAATTGGCAAAGCACACAGAGCACACAACGAGCGTCTAAACAAATCAAAGATCTGTCTCCTCGTCACTCACTCTCTCGCTCTCTCACTCAGAGTTGCGTGTGTTCTGTCTGATAGCGACGAGAAATGGTGTTTGTTGTCTGCCTGGCTGATCGGAGGGCCATCATTTCCAGTCAAAACTAAACCAAACTAAATCAATACACACACACAAATATAGTATAATACAACAGCAACAACAACAACAAAGTTAAACAATAACAAAAACGATACCAAAAACCTGCGCGCACACGAATGACAAACAAAGGCGATTCGTTTTTCAATGGAAAACATCAACGTCAATAACAACAAAAAACAACAACAACAACAACAAGGAAACCCAAAAACAACAACAAACACCATTTGAGTTGTTGTGAGCCCAAAACAAATGGCAACGTTCATTTTGTTGTTTTTGTTATAACTGAAGTTCCATCAATTGTTAGCCTAAGGCAGCAACAACAACAACAACCAAATTCAAATTGCTTGGTGATTTGAGTTGGTTGCTGTCACAGGTAACGATGAGAGCAATGAAATGATAGGATAGTAAAAAAAAATTGTTGTAAGATAAAAAAAAATTAATTGAAATTAAATAATTTGAAAAAAAAGTATTGTAAATCGAATAAATATGGACGAAAGTGCCAAGTGCTGATGTTTGTTGATGTCAGTGACGCACGCAAGATTTCATTCGTGGGAGGAGGCGGGGGTTAGCGTACAACTTTTGAGCCGAATACCATTTGAAACCATATTTTGTGTCAGCAATTTTTGAGTTTGAGAGGGGGTGTGAACCCCCAAAACCCTACTGTGTGCGCCACTGGTTACTGTTAATGGTTGAAATGCTTGATGAATGTTGGTGCATTATTCGGGAGCATTTACATGTGTGTGTAGCAGCTGTCAGCTGTTTTACAGCTTGGCGATCAGCTGCTTTTTAGTTGTCAAACCGTTTGAGGATATGGAATCAGTTAGCTCTGATTGTCTGGCTGTCTTCATTCCACGTTAGGAAAATAAATTGTAGAGTGACAAAATGTATTCAACTATTTTCTTTGTTTCATAGTGTTTATAAATGTTTCTATCAAAACTCCATAAACTATTTTTTCAAGTGTACTTCATATTGATTCATCCAGCGATCAGTTCACTGTTCCTATCACATGCAGCTTGCCGCCTAACAATCGATCGTATCGGTCGTTTTCATGATCAATGCTCGAATACCTGTTGCCATGTTGTTTAGTTGAATTCGACTGATCGGCACACGAACAAAAATACCAGCACTAACGCCACCAACACTACAATGGCCATTGCAACACACACACACAGACACACAGTCGCTACAGGTAGCAAATGTCGCGCCAGTTGGCCGTGAAAGGGTGTGGCCTGGTACTGTGCTGTGGGAGTTTGTGCGCACAAGCGAGACAACCGTCTGGCAGAAAGAGTTGCGCACACGCACGCCCGTAGGTGGGCTTTGTGCGGCTGACCAGCGGCCGGCCGAGCAGCGGCGAAAAAGGAAACCACAAACGTTCGCAACGACGTTTGTGATGGCTGAAGAAATTAGCACCGATCATTAGCTCGAGAGTGCGCAAACGGGTGTGAAGTCGATATTGGTGCGAATAACGCGAAACGCCGCAACGCAGTGCTGCAAAAAACCAAAACAACTACGTTCGCTCGATTTTACACATACGGCCGATATTGTGAAAAAAAATCCGACTTTGAAGTTCAAATAGCGTTAAACTGAAGAAGCTCTGCGGCGATTTGTAAGGGCGCAAAGGGAGTTTTGTGGTGTGAAGAAATATATATACACACATTTTTATATATGTTTTTGTTTTTGGTGCGCGAAAAAGTAGAGTAACTTGAAAGTCATTGGATGTTACAAAAAAAAAGGATGTTTTACATGTTACGAAAGTTCCAAATAGGAAACAAAACTGATGTGAGATATTGCAAGTGTAATGTTTAATGTAAACTAAAAAGAGATTATTATAAAAATGTTGACCATATAAGGCTGAAGCAACAAATAGAGATATCCTTGCAACTGGAATATTCTGCAACAAGTTTTTGGAAATTTATTTGTGTACTGAAAGGACGAAAACTTTGAAGGTAAAATCTTAAAATAAACATAAACATCTTTTTGTGAGTAAAATTCTACTTCTAACTTTTCTATTAATCGATCATGGAACTATTAAGTGCAGTTGTGAACGCAAGAGGATTTCAAAACTCTTTCAAAATCTATTTGTCAAAAAAGTTTTAGATGGCAAATAGATTTCAAATGGTATTTGCCTCAAAAGATGTTTGTGAAACTCTTCCAAAATGAAACTTTATGGGCGCCACTGATTGAGTTTAACTTTAACTTCAGTCCTAGATAGATGAAGGCATGTGCACCTTCGTTATAGTCATTATGACTATAGATGTTTTGTTCTATGAAATATATGAAATAAGCACAAAATTCGTTATGAAAATTATGTTCCAAAACGAAGTGAAATAGTTCAATAAATTATAAAAGACAAACAAAAAATTAAAATATTTTTGTGCTCTCGTTTGTTACCTTTTTCGTTTGGCTAAGGTCAACAGTTCGTCAATGAGGCACAAGAACAATACTTTCCGAACAATACTACGTAATATATCTATGTGTTGTTGGTTTGAAGAAGTTTTGCGGCAGGCCGTAACCCGATAACTGTTTTTTGTGGCCAGTTAAAGTAAAAGTTAAGTTTTTAGTTTTCTAAAGGTCTTTAGAAGGACCTGAGGTAACCTAAAAATCTGACCTATGGTGATCTTTTCATATTAGAAGCTGCACTTATAAAGCACAATCAGTGCTTTGGCCAAGTCCAGTTAACCCTTTCGCTACAGGTTTTTACTGGGGAAAGTTAAAATTTTAAATTTTACGTTAGGCTTCTATGTGGTTGTATTAGCAACATTCCATAAGAATTTTTGTAATTTTTATACTCGGACTCTGTATTTCAGAGTGTTTTTCTATGAGTGTTAGCTCTCATCGTTGCATCGTTGTGGCTGTAATAATTTCTTAAACATAAAACTTTTTACTTCAGTCAAAATAAAAAAGTATCTAAATTGAAAGAAAACGTCAAATTTAAAAGTTATCTAAAGTTTTCTGCTTCTTCTTCCTTTACTATGCCAAGGCACTTGTATGCTTCTCTTCTTTAAACTATAATATTCAGTATATTCATTTCGTATTTTTCATAAAACTTCAAACTATTCCAAGGACCAACAAAAAATGTATTCTTGAAACCACAGAGGGAGTACAGACGTCGACAAAGTAGCTGTGTGCCATATGGCAACAAAACAACAATAAGGGCGAAAGGGTTAATGAAATAGTTTCTTTATGCTGCTTTATTCTTGCGATTACATTAATTTATTGAACCTATTATTTCATTCATTCATCCATTCATTCAAAATTAATATCTCCTAGTAGTTTTTTTTTTCATTTAAGATCAGTTCATTCATTTTTGTATGTGATCCTGCGCCATTTTTTTCTTATTCTTCTGTCTTCGTTGATAGCGTTGAGTACATTTTCATTATTAAGCACTGAGTCGAACAAAGCTTGGAATTTTCAAAGATAGCCATGACTTCATTAAGATTGATTTAAGTACTGATAGGTCCTTACTGAGTGTCATACATCATTCCTCTGTTTAAGTTTGTCGAGTGGACTGCACTTTCATCATTAAGAACTCAACCATATATTGAAAAACTTTTCAAGGTACTTTCAAAGGTATCCACAACTCAACTGTCTGTTTTTAATAAAATCTCCTTCCATAGACAGAAATTTTGAGCTCAAAGTAGTTGAGTGCATTTTCATCATTAAGAACTGAACCAAATATTGTAAAACTTTTGATTTTCAAAGGTATCTATAACTCAACTGTCAGTTCTTAATAAAATCTTCTTCCGTAGAGAAAATGTTGAGCTCAATGAGTTCCAATCATATTTGGTTCCAATTGCTGTATTATGTTTGAAATTTTAGTTATTTATAACATTCAAGCAGTCTTATTAAATTTTTTTTGAGATTGTGGTCCCAGTCCTGTGAAAACACTTAAAGAAAATTTTGGAAGAGTTTTGACTTTCTGTCTCAACAACTCAACTCTTGTTTGCACACGTTTAGAGCTTTTTCCATTGTAACTGTTTACATACGATTATCGAAATTTTCAATAATTTGCAAGTTTACTGTCATAAGGTTCAAAGTGGGAAGAATGATTGGAAAACACTCCAGAAAAAGTGCTTGACGACTAGTTTTGGAGGAGTTAAATGAGGAGCTGCATTTCTACGAGGTGTTGGAAAAAACGATGCTTTTTTCCCCTTAAAATTTAATTTATCTGTATAAATATTTCATCTGAGCTCACCTGAATATCATCAATATACCTCAATCAGATCAAAATGTTAAAATTAAAGCCTTAAGTATACGTTTGATGCTCAGCAGAATCACACAATCCCATTCCTTCATAGGTTTCTACGAGGTGTTTGGAAATAAGATGCTTTTTTCCCCCTTAAAATCTAATTTATATGTATAAATATTTCATCTGAGCTCACCTGATCATCATCAATTTACCTCAATTAGATCAAAATGTTAAAATTAAAGCCTTAAGTATACGTTTGATGCTCAGAAGAAGCACATAATCCCATTCATTCATAGGTTTCTACGAGGTGTTTGGAAATAATATGCTTTTTGCCCCTTAAAACTTAATTTATATGTATAAATATTTCATCTGAGCTCAGCTGATCATCATCAATTTACCTCAATCAGATCAAAATGTTAAAATTAAAGCCTTAAGTATACGTTTGATGCTCAGCAGAAGCACACAGTCCCATTCCTTCATAGGTTTCTACGAGATGTTTGGAAATAAGATGCTTTTTTGCCCTTAAAACTTAATTTTTATCTAAAAATATATAATCTGAGCTCACCTGATCATCATAAATTTACCTCAATCAGATCGAATTGGTTAAATTTAAGCATTGAGGAACTTTAAGGATGCGTTTGAAGCGCAGTAGAAGCACAAAGTCCCATTCCTTCATAGGTTGTTGAACGTGGTCATCATCATAAATTAGTTCTCAATATTATTAAACTCTTCAGGTCTGATCATCATCAATTTACCTCAATTATCTTAAAATGGTTCAATCAATGCTTGAAGAATCTTTTAAGACGTTTGATAACTATGCGGCGAAAACACATTTCTTCCCAGTCTCCCATAGGTTTTAAAGATTCACACAGCCATCATCTACCATTTGCACACGTGATCATCATCAATTGGACCATAAATTAGTCCACAATATTATTCAACTCTTCAGGTCTAATCATCATCAATTTACCTCAACTAATTCAAACTGGTTCAATCAATGCTTGAAGAATCTTTTAAGACGTTTGATAAGCGGTAAAAACTCTTTTGTTTCCAGTCTCTCATAGGTTGTTGAACCCTGCGTTTTTAAGATTCATACAGTCATCTGCCATCTGCACACGTGATCATCACCAATTCTCCCATAAATTAGTTCACAATGTTGTTAAATTCTTCAAGCTGACAGTTGTGGCTATTAAAATTTGAAATTCAGTATTTATAGCATTCAATAAATTAAGTTTCTAGAATATATTCACCAAAGTCATTTCATAGAGTTCACACAAAAATGTTCATAAAATTTAAGAAATTAAATAAATAAATAAATAAGCAACAAAAAATTAATAAATAAAAAATTTACCTAAAAATCTTCAAAATACCAAAATCTAAATGGTTCGCGCTGAGAGCAAACCAACCAAAAAAAAAAACAATCATCAAAGACAATAACAATTCGTCAAATTTAACACCTGAGGTGACAACAAAAAGAAATACATTCACACACAGCTGGACAGACACTTCATAAAACGCCAAAGAAACGCGCTTACCACGCGCACTTTTACACCAATCAATCCAACAACAAAATATGAACAGCTGCAGCGGTACAATGTGCTGGTTGGTGTTGGATTGGAGCCTCCAAACAAAAAAAGTAAGCAAATTCACACGCAAATTAGTACGAACATAAAAATTTGCCAACTTCACAGACAAACGCAACAAAAGGCCGCAAAGAAGTTGAATGAGAGATGAAAAATGGCATTTTAATAAGGCGGCACTAATCAAGTGGACAAAAACCTGTGGAAAAAAAGGAAAAAGGCCAAGTTAACAGCGGCCGCAATAATGACGTTAATAAGCGGAGTGTGGCAAGCGGCAGCGCGAAAAAGGCTAAAATCTGACACAGCACAGCACACACTCAATTACGACGCATGTGAAAATTATCCTATTAAATACGAGTTGGTCGGTGGATGCGACGAATGCGGGGGGAACCAATGCGACCACAAGCTGATTTTAGCAGTGAAAACGTCGCAATGCAAAAGAGACAAAAAACTCATAAGAGACTGAAAATCAAGTCAGCAATTGGTATGAGAAAAACAACAAAAACAACAAATTGGTTGTGACAAGGAGGGTACAGGAAGCAGGGACAGCTACAGCCAGAGACACAACCACACACAGTCAGAGCGACAGTGATGAGTGTACGAGGCGCACTTGACAAATGGATACTAATTAATTACAGTTTGTACAAAATTTTAGTAACTACACTGTTGGTCATAAAGTGCGTTTATTAAGTACAACAACAACAGCAACAACAACAACAATAACAATCGAGAGCGCACTGTGAAAAGTGTTCAAAGCGAATGCATTGAAAATGTCTCGTGCGTTGAGTGAATTCACTAAGTTGCCTTATTAAAATTAATTAAAAATATAAAATAAAACTAACAATCTCATTAAATGCATGGATACACCAATCAATTGTGCAAAGAGTGGGCACCATCAGAATTCTTTTAAAATCGTCACACACTTGTTAAAAATTCAACAACAATCTGACGTAGATTGGGTCCTGTTGATGGTTTTTATGAATGAAAAATTCTACGCATAAATGCCACAATAAATTACCACCAACTTAACAAAAACAACAATAACATCAACAACATTATTAACAGCAAACGCGCAACAATAACATGCTTAATGGTCTGTGTGTGTATGTGTCTGTGTGTGTGCCATTTGGGTGACATTTTTGGCACGCAAGTGTTAAACTCCTTTTTATCACACAAGTGTGTGGGCGCGTGTACGTTTGCTGTCTATAATGAAAATTGAAATTGTTAAGTGAACAGCAGCAGCAACAGTGGCTAAATATCACTTGAAGTCAATTGTGATGGTGTTGATAGGCCAAGAAGAAGAACAAGTCAACGATTACGTATGAAAGTGTGAAATTTTACAATTTCATTTGATTCACACAATAACAATAATAAAAACAATAATAACAACAAAAATTACAAATATAAATCAAAGCAAAAGTAATGAGAATGGGATCAATAAAATAAAATAAAATAAAATAAAATAAAATAAAATAAAATAAAATAAAATAAAATAAAATAAAATAAAATAAAATAAAATAAAATAAAATAAAATAAAATAAAATAAAATAAATTAAAATAAAATAAAATAAAATAAAATAAAATAAAATAAAATAAAATAAAATAAAATAAAATAAAATAAAATAAAATAAAATAAAAGAAAATGCTATAAAATAAAATAAAATAAAATAAAATAAAATAAAATAAAATAAAATAAAATAAAATAAATAAAATAAATAAAATAAATAAAATAAATAAAATAAATAAAATAAATAAAATAAATAAAATAAATAAAATAAAATAAAATAAAATAAAATAAATAAAATAAATAAAATAAATAAAATAAATAAAATAAATAAAATAAATAAAATAAATAAAATAAATAAAATAAATAAAATAAATAAAATAAAATAAAATAAAATAAAATAAAATAAAATAAAATAAAATTAAATTAAATAAAATAAAATAAAATAAGATAAAATGAAATAAAATAAAATAAAATAAAATAAAATAAAATAAAATAAAATAAAATAAAATAAAATAAAATAAAATAAAATAAAATAAAATAAAACTAAAATAAAATAAAATAAAATGAAATAAAATAAAATAAAATGAAATAAAATAAAATAAAATAAAATAAAATAAAATAAAATAAAATAAAATAAATTAAAATAAAATAAAATAAAATAAAATAAAATAAAATAAAAGAAAATAAAATAAAATAAAATAAAATAAAAATTATACTTTTGAACCTTCCGAAATATTTTGAGTTTATATTATTAATGGTTATAATCTCAGTATTGTAAAACAGCGTTTAGATGCTTTAAATGTTTTTTTTGTTATGAGTTTTTATGACCTAATGACGCACTTCATTACCAACCACTGACGTTTCTCATTTTTCTAATTTTTATTAGTTAACTAAAGCGTCATTCAACCTGCGCTTTTGTGTACGTGTTAATTAAATTCGAGCTACATAAATATTTATAAACAACCATAAATTACAAGAGGCAACCATAGTAAACCACGTGCTGCATGCTGACGTTCACTGTCTGAGATTTTGTTCCAAAGAAAGCGTAGCGGAATTTGTCATTCGCATTCCGCTCGATTGGGAAAATGCGTAAGTAAGATTTTTCATATTATTATATGTCAAGTATATTATGTATAAAGTATATATTAAATCATATATAAGTTTATAAATTTGTATATAAAATTGTTATCAACGTAAATCTTTTTTATCTGTTAAAATTTCTTGTTAAAAATCTGTTGGGTAGCAAATATGGTTTCAAATTGCATTTGCCTCGAAGGTTAACTATGGCATCCACCTTAAATGAAATCCTGTGGGCGCCAGTGTTTGTTATTCAGAATTTAGAAAAACTTAGTAAGCTTTTCAATGCATCAAAATGCTGCGATTTTAATTTGCCAGATTTTTAAATATTTTTGGACTATAATTTTTATGAACCGATAATTGGTTAAATAATAATTTTAATAATTTAAAAAGAATTTTTTCCAATTTTAATGAATTGTTCTCAATTTCTCGCGTTTTTTCTAAAATGTTTCTTTGCATTTTACAATTAACTGTTTAAAGTTCATTACAAACCTTTAGATTTGTTTTTAATTCATTTCACGCAAAACCAAAGACTTAAGACACAAACGCGCTTTGTTATATAACGAATTTTTATATCGCTCATTTTGCAAAAGTTATTAAAAATTTTTTACGTACGTGCACATCGAGCACATACAAAGTCCACATATTTCTGTATAAAAAATATTTTATTTCTTCTTTTTTATTGCATAAAAAAATCAATATTGCTGTGTTTACAAGCAAACAAAATCACTCGAGCGTAAATGTTGCTTTAACGTTACGCTTCGAAATTTAATAGAAAAACCAAAGTTATGATGGAAAGTAAATATTGAAGTCACGAATAAAAAAAGGCAAAAAATCAAGCAAGCAATAAATGGAAAAAATATTAATAAAGCAACAGCAAACAACCACAACAATAGAGAGCAACAATAATATTTTCGAGAAAAAAAATAATAATCAACTGACATAAATAAGACCAACAAGAAAGTATAAAGATAAAATTTAATATTTCTTTGCGTTGAAATTATGACACACAGCAATCACGTTGCTTGCTGAATCTTTCCAGCTTTCGAACATATAGCAAACATTCAGTTACAATTTTTTTTGAGGTACTGCAAGCAAGCGGCAGCAATATTTCTGATGACAAACGGCATGTTTGGATTTTTAATTTCAACTTATAGATTACAATTTGGTTAGTATTCTGCATCCGTGTTTGGTCTTTAAGGTTTTCTCGTAAATTTTATGGGACGATTGTCTGCACTACCATCGATCTGTGCTGCCATCTGTCTGTACTGCAGTCTATCTGTACTACCATTGGTCTGTGCTGTTGTCTATCTGTGCTACCGTCTGTGTGCCTATGCTTTTCAATTGATTCGTGTGATTCTTTAAGCAAATATTGTATTAAAAATTCAATTGATCAGTGGTGCGATGGAACGATGGTGTGACGCAGCTAAATGTTTTTAAGCTGAAGATATAAAAAATGGCCAGAAATAAGTGCGTATAAAGTAAAGATTGAACAATATGGCGGCGCAGACCATTTCTATTGCTTAATTTGTTGTTGTTGTAGAAAGCGCGTGATACCTACCTGCGCAGATGTGTGCCTGTTGCTAACGCTGTTGTGTTTACGAGAATTTCAGTTGTGACGGCCGGCAAGCAGCGCTAGAGCCTCTCTACATTTATATGGTATGGATTTTTTCTTACTGTCAACTGTACAATCAACTGTGAAGCCAAATATATATTTGATTTTTTCCCATAGCCATTCAAATATTCAATCATAAGTAAAGCCAAACTTAATGATTTTTCCCAGAAAACCAGCAAAAGTTGACTAATTCGATACTAAAAAACTAAAAATTTCAGTTATTTAAATTTGGTATTCACTCCCAAGTCATATAAAACTATGACAATTTAAGATTCTTTGTGTTCATCACAGATTAATAAATCGCATTAAATTTTGTATGAAAAGCTCCCCCTCTCCCTTAAACTTCCATTTGAACCGTGTATAAAGTGCTCTGCATGCTGTCTAAGGCATCTTTTATGGATTATTAAAAACTGTCATTAACATTGTCAAGTTGTGTTTTGCACGTTTGTCGCTTGAGTCTTTTGTTCATTGATCTTTGTTTGGGATTGGAAGATAAAAAATAAAACTAACATAACTGCTGCTATATTTTTTCGAGTTGATTGATTGAATCTAGTTGCAAGGGGAGTTTTGGGCATTCAAAACCCCCCCTAAAATATTTGTTTAGTTTTTTCTGTTTTCAACTGGTATTGGACTGAAAAGTTGTGTACCGAACTCTCGAAAAATGAAATCCTCTGTTGTAATAATGCCAACAAATTCCAAGAATTCAACGCCAAACTAAAGAATCATAAAGCAATCGCTATTCTACAGCCATCAGTTGGCAAAACTAGCGTAGCGACAATTCAATCAAAATCAATTCAAGCCAAGCAAACCAAAAAACGAAAATCAAATACAGGTAGAAAATATAAAAATCAAAGGAATATCATAAAGCAACAAATGAACAATACAAAAAGCTAAAACGAAAGACAGCACAAATAATAAAACGGCGGCACGGTACCAATTTGGTTGATCATACAAATAAACAAAACTATTAATACATTTTGTTAATTTATGATTTCAAAAGCGTTTGCTGTACGTTGTCATGGCTCCATTTCGACTTTATATGC
Source organism: Melieria omissa (assembly GCA_963971225.1). Classification (NCBI taxonomy): domain Eukaryota; kingdom Metazoa; phylum Arthropoda; class Insecta; order Diptera; family Ulidiidae; genus Melieria; species Melieria omissa. The sequence continues at coordinate 75,689,301 of OZ020268.1, read as the reverse complement.
TTCATGTGCTGTATTTGTTTCTTATTGTTCTCGTTGTTGCAAGTTTTGTTTATCAAATGCATCAATGCAGCGCAAAATAAGAAAATTTCAAACCATCAGCTGTGCTGAACAACGCGACGGCACAACATTTTTTGCCGCTTACAAGTGTTTTGTGGCGGCCATAAAACCGAGGGATGCCCGCTGCACGTTTATGGTCACACTCAGCGCATTGGCATTCGATGGCCGCAGCGTGTAATATAAATTTAAAGCCGCCAACAAATTGAAGCGACAAACAATAACAACTACAGTAAGCAACACAACCGTAGCGTCGGCATCATGAGGAAGAAATTAATTTCTTTGGCCACACTTTGATTGCCGCCGCACACTGACTGTTTCGGCTGTTGTTCATTTGCGATCTGAGAGCGTCTCAGTCGATCTGTCTAATATTTGCTTTGCTGATATCTGTTGTGCCTTATGCGTTTGTGCAATGTGTTGCTGCTGTTGTAAATCAATAAAATTATGATTGCATGCTGCAGCAATGACCAAAAGTCAGTGTCAGAAGTGGGAATGTGGTGTGGGAGAAGCTGCGGTATGTGAATAGGAAGAGACACATATTGTCTGCGGCTTTTGTGTGCTTTGATCATTTCAATTGCCGTTTGTGGACAAGACTTGCAAGTATGGAAGGTGAATTTTGTTTGGTTAATTACTATAAAAGATGCGTTTGTTGCTTAAGTCTTTTGTTTGGTCTTGCTTAAAAGTCTTTGGTCAGTTACTATAAAAATTGTGTTTGTTGTTTAAGTATTTTATTTGTTTGATAAAGTGTGGGAACAGTGGCACATGTGAGTCAGCGTTTTGCATGGAGCTTGGGTACACATTTTGACTACATCTACAACACAAATACACCAAATTTGTCGACTTACTTAGTAATTTTTGGGTTCATATTGACAACATTCCATAGTAATATTTAAAATTTTTTTCTCGGACGCTGTTTTCCTCGCACCCTTTTATCATATGGCTATAACCAAACATAAAAACCTCAAAAAACAAATATTTTTTCAGGCAAATCTCCCATAAGTCTATGTTATATAAGTTCGTTTCCTAAGTCTTTAGTTTGAATTACACAATTAACTTCATCTCCTATTTGCCTTATTTGATTGCAACAAACTTTCCTAACATCTTAATTTGTTTGCAGAAGACATGACCACCTCCCACATACTGTCCGCTGTCGATCCCAGCGGCATGGGTTCGCCGCATCACAGCGGCAGCGTGACAAATGGCAGCAACAATGGCAACAACGGTGGCGGCGGCGGCGGCACAAACTCGCCGCAACACACACACAACGGCAGCGCTGGTAATGGCAATGCGAACAGTTCAGCCGCTGTTAGCGGCATTAATCATCACGCGCCGCTAGCAAATCGCAGCCCCGGCATGGAGCGCAATTTGCACGTCAGTCTCGATGATCGCGAACTGTGGCTGCGCTTTCAAAATCTAACCAACGAAATGATCGTCACGAAAAATGGCAGGTTGGTGCAATTTTAATATTTATATTCATACATGGTTTGTTTGTAATGCTTGTTGAAGTGATTTTTCTATTACAAACTTTATGTGACTGTGTGTGTGTGTGTTTGACTTGTGTAAATAAATGTGTTAAATAGTGTTGCAGTTGTTTTGTTCTGTGAAATTGTTTTTCTTTAACTGCTACGTATTTTAGAAGTGGAATTGTTGCCATTTTGTTTGGTTGTTGTTGTTATTAATTTTTATTTTTGCCATTTTGTAAATTGGCACTGAGCATTCGCATTGTCATTGTTGTGCTGTTTGTTTTTGTTGTTGTGAAGTACGTTGTTGTGCATCTATTTTACAGCAGTCATAATGAGATGTTAACGTTTCGCTAAGTGTGATTTGCTGTTTCGTGATTCGTTATGGACGATTTCCGAAAATAAATAGCAGCGCATTAATATGAACTAAAGACGAGATTGAAAATTTATTTGTTGGTATGAAAAGTGCTATTTGCGACATAAAAAAAATTAGAGTGTGGAGAGGCAGAACAAGCTGCTAAGAGATTCAGTCAGTGGAAGCGTGCAATTGTTTACATTATCGTTTCTATAGAGTTTTAAATATGTATTTTGATTAACTGGCATTGAGTAGTTTTGAGTGACAAAAAAATCACAGTATACTATATTCAAAGTTTACTGGACTACTAAGTCTGAGTGCTTGAAAAATGGACTCTTACTCTCTGACTGACTCTAATTCTGATGAGAATTAAAGCCTTAATACTAAATGAAAAATATTGAACCCGTTCACGAAATGCTTATAGGCTTCCTTAAAATGACCACAGCTCAGCGATTAATGAGTCAGAGGTTGTTGATGTTGAGGTCCAATTGATCGAACTTTAGTTAGTCAATGGGTTTTCTTTCTTCATCACAAATTAGTTTGCGCCTTTAAATTATATCTCACTCTGTCCACTAATTTGCTTTTGTGACAAATTGTCACACATCCAAAAACTGTCTGATTCTTCAACTTCTTTAATTTGTCACAATATTTGGACCATAATCTGCTTAGTTAGATCAATGTTACATTTATATATCAACAGAGAACTGAATATTCAATTGAACTAGTCACATTTATGTTAATCACCTTTTCTCATTCTCAGATAGTACTGTCAGTCATAAAAAAATATTTTATTAAGATTGTGACACTTGTCAGATATGCACAAAACACATCATAAGCTTTCATATTCTTTGAGGTAAACACCAATACGGCAGCTAATGAGATTTTTGTAAAAATTAGTGGGAGTTATTCTGCTTGTTTAAAACAGTGTGACACTTATAAATCAAAAAAATTGTCAAAATAAAAAAACAAAATGTTCAACTTATTTGATTTCAGTTAATCAAGTTGTTTTTTTTAGTCCTCACTCTACTTAAATACTAAAAGTATATAGTGATTTTCAATTATTTCTCGTTTTGTCCACTAACTTGCTTTTGTGACAAACTGTCACACATCCAAAAACTGCCTGATTCTTCAATTTTTCTGTTTTGTTCTTTGTTTTTCGTTTCGGTTTCTGTTTGCAAAAATTTGTGTGAGTTATTCTGCTCATTTAGAACACTGTGACACTTATAAATCGAAAAAAAAATATTAATATTTAATACCAGTGCAATTCATCCAATTTCAGTTAATGAATTGGTTTCATTTTCTCATCAATCTACTCAAATAACGAAACTACTGCATGCTTTAAAATTATTTTTCTCTTTCTAAACTAATTTTCTTTTGTGACAAACTGTCACACATTCAAAAAGTGTCTGATTCTTCAATTTTTCTGTATTGGTCTCTGTTTTTCGTTTTGCTTTCGGTTTGCAAAAATTTTTGTGACTTATTCTACTCATTTAGAACACTGTGACACTTATAGATCGAAAAACCTATCAATATTAAATACCAGCGCAATTAATGCAATTTCAGTTAATCAATTGGTTTCATTGTTTCCTCAATCTATTGAAAGTACTCATGTTTTGAAATTATTTCTCGCTTTCTAATCTAGTTTGTTTCTGTGACAAACTGTCACACTTTCAAAAACAATCAGATTATTTAATTGTTCTCTCCCTCTTAAATATTGAGCTTATTTGCTGATGTTATGATAACTATTTGTGACAAAGTTACAACTGTGCCTGTGACAAACCGTCACTTATTTAAAAACTCTTAAATTTAATCACATTTGTCATTTCATTACTTTCAGTCATTGAAAATATTCATGTTTTGAAATTATTTATCGTTTTCCAAACTAATCTGCTTTTGTGACAAGTTGTCACACATTCAAAAACAATCAGATTCTTTAATTTCGCTCTCCCTTTTAAATGTTAAGATTATTTTCTGATCGTATGACAACTATTTGTGACATTTTTACTTCCATTGTGACTGTGAAAAGCCGTCACACATTTAAAAGCTCTTAAATTTAATCACATTTGTCATTTCATTACATTCAATTTGTTGAGATTATTTCCTGATATCATGACAACTATATGTGTCATTATTACATCCATTGTGATTGTGACAAACTGTCACACATTTAAAAACTCTTAAATTTAATCACATTTGTCATTTCCTTACTTTAAATAAATTAAATCTTTAAACTTTTCTCGCAGACGAATGTTTCCGGTGGTGAAAATCAGCGCTTCCGGTCTCGATCCAGCAGCCATGTACACAGTTCTGCTCGAATTCGTTCAAGTCGACACGCATCGCTGGAAGTATGTGAACGGCGAATGGGTGAGTGACACGTGCGACTAGAGAATGTTTCACAATTTAATGTAGAGCTATGCCTGCGCACAGGTGCCCGGCGGCAAGGCAGAAGTGCCGCCCGCGAATCCCATCTACGTGCATCCGGAATCGCCCAATTTTGGTGCCCACTGGATGAAGGAACCCATTTCCTTTGCCAAGGTCAAGCTGACCAACAAGACAAATGGCAATGGCCAAATTATGTTGAATTCGCTACACAAATATGAGCCGCGCGTACATTTGGTGCGCGTTGGCTCTGAGCAGCGCCACGTGGTCACATATCCGTTTCCGGAGACGCAATTCATAGCGGTGACTGCATATCAAAACGAGGAGGTCACCTCGCTGAAAATCAAGTACAATCCATTCGCCAAGGCTTTTCTAGATGCAAAGGTAAGCGCTGCGTGTTTAGAATAAAAGAAATATCTAATTTACAAAACAGGTTTTATTCAAATAAATTTTGTTTAACAATGAATCAAAAAAGTTATATTAAGAAATTTAAAATAATATTTGTTCAAAACTAATGAAAACACACCCACTTGCACAAAGGAGCGTCCCGATACGCTGTACTCGCACGAGGCACCCTACGGTTGGCTAATACCGCCGCCCACTCACTACACGAGCGCTACTGCTGCAGCACCGCCGCCACCACCGCCCAGCCTGGCCGTGTCCAGCGCCTCGCTGTCAGCCTGCGACCGTTATGGACGCGCGATCAGCAGCCGCGCGCCGTCCGCATCCACGCGCGTTTCACCCTATGCCCGACCACGCCTTGGCACCGGTTCGCCGGCAGCCTCAAATGGCAGCGGCTCGACGGCAGGCAATGCCTCACCCACGCAACAGCCGCCATCAGCACCACAGACACCAACCGGACTGCAGACGTCCAATGCGTCGAGTGTTGGCGTTGGCGTCGGCATAGGCGCTGGGAGCAGCGGCGGCGGTGGTGGCATCTCGACCAACGGTGGCGGCAGTTTCTCAAGTTCCTATACGCAGTCCGGCTTCATGCCGGTCGAACCCAGCTCGACGGCATCGATGTTCTCCTATCCGGGCAGCTGGCAGAGCAACGGCAACTACTGGAGCTCGGCCGCAGTGGGTGCGCCGATGCCGGTCAATGTGGGCAGCGGTGGCGGGCGCACAATGTGTAAGTTAAACTCTAAATTCTAAAAACTACTTGTGTGAAGTTCTATGGATATGAAAACTTTTCTTTTAGCCTCGCACAATGGATCACCCTCTCCCACCAATGGATCGCCAAACTACACGACCCCGTCGCCCGGCTACACCATACACCATCTGACGCCGCACAGTCACCAGTACAACATGGGCCCGTCAGCTGCGCATGCCGCCGACATGTATCAGAGCGCTGCTGCCGTCGCGGCCACCGCTTCGCCTTCGCAAACCTACAGCACGGCCTCGCATCAGGTCTACCATCCCACCGCCACATCGCCCACGCATCAGCTGTACACGAACGTGCTGAATGCGCCGACTGCGCTCAGCTACCCGGGCGGCACGTGGCACAATGGCGCCGGCGCCGAGTACGGACTGTACCAGAATGCTGCCTACGCCTATCAGCCCGAGTACATACCGCTCGTCTCCGAAATCGGGTAAGGTTCGAAACACTGCGAACACGTGCTTTACAGTTGGATATTTCGAGAGCGTGAAGCTTTTGAGTTTTAACTCTAAGAAAAAACTTTCCAAAACCAAAAGCCATTTTCACTTTGTCGAAATATCCAACTCGATTTGAATTGAATTTTCACATTAACATGTAGTTTAGTTATCAATAAACCATTCTCCCACCTAAAACACCCGCCCAACTGCCCGTTCTGTCCGGCTCCTCTGCCCGCTTTCAACTGCTTCCAGCAGCTATCCCACACACCCGCTCGAGCCCGTCGAAGTTCCTAAGACACTGGATGATCCGCAGTCGAGCATCTACAAGGCGCCCGAGGAGAGCAACTCCGTGCTGACACTGGAGTGCGCCAGCCTGAAGAGCAACAACAGTGCCGCCACGCATTCACCAGCCGGAGCTGTCAAAATGGAAACGCTAGACAGCGGATCGACTGCGTCACACGAACGCGTCTCGGTGGTGGCCACAGCGGTGCCCACGTCGGTGGTCACTGCCAGCTCCAGCATTAGTGGTGGCACCGGCGGCAGCTGGACGCCACTCACGCCGCCACAGAGCGCTTTACAGTAGTGTGCACACACACACATACACACATTTCATCTCCGAAGCCTTTAGATGCAATTTTGTTTGTTTTGTTCGCATGTGAGAATATTTTTGAAAAATATCGAACAAATCGAGTACTTACATAGATATACTATATACATACATACACACATACATATGTGGTGTGTACACAATGTTAATGCAAATGCACTTTGGTTGCTATCTTAATTCTAATTATTTAATCAATTAATTGATTGTTTGTGAGAAAGTGAAATATTGCGAATAAAATTTGAATAAAAACTTTGAACATGACAACGAATTGTTGTGTAGTTTTCTTTGATGTATGGATTAAAAAAAAATAAATCTTTTAAGTTTTAGTAAAGTTTGGAGTTTTGCATATTTATGGAATATTTTTGTATTTTTTAATTTTTAAATTCAATTTTAATAGATTTTTTAATTGAGTTAATAAAATATTTAGTTGCATTTAATTGTTGATTTAAGGCCACAGATTCTAATTTATTATATAAATAATGTTTTTAGTTCAGTTACCAATGAGCTGGATCGCAGAAACTGAACTCAATTATAAAAAGTGAATTAAAAATCAATGAAATTGTTTTAACTCAATTAACTTAATCAACTAAACTAACTAACTAATAATAATCTGCCTGTTTATTTTTATTTATTTAACTAACTAGCAACTAACAATAATTTGAGATGGTCAATTAATTAATTGCTTAACTAATGTAATAAAAAGATACAATTTTTTATAATTCTTTAATTATAAACAAAATAATAAATGAAATAACCAATTAATTCTAAACTATTTAACTAACTAATTAGTTAAATCAAATTATGAATTACAAGTAATAGCAAATAACTAAATAAATGACTAAAACTTTTATTCAAATTCAAACTTTTCATTTTGTAATAATTGAATTAATAATTAACAAAATATTTAGTAATGACCGAGTAAAACTTTTATTCAAATTCAAACTTTTGATTTGTTAGTAATTTAATTAATAATGCATTAGTCAATTGAAATGCAGTTTTTAAGATAATAATTTATTGAACAATTCATTGAAACATTTTCACATTTTCATTGAAACATTGAAAAATTAATTGATTTACCGATATATCAGTAATTTGGTAAATTGATTGTTGAACTTCAACTGACTAACAATAGAGTACTTAGTTTTTTTATTGAAATTAAAATTTTCGGCGGTCATAATCATAAAAACTAATAATGCAATAGTTAGATGAAATTCAATTCAGGATCAATAATTAATTGAACAAATTATTAAATACAATAATTAATTTATTGAGTGACATTTCACTAATCAGACTCATTAATTTTTTTTGAACAAAATGCTTAAATTTCAATTAATGAACTATAGTTAATTAGGTAATTGAATTTGTGATTAGTTACAGTAATGAATTGTTGAGTTACTTAGTTAATAACAGTAAATAAGTAGCTATAAAAATTAACTAATTAATTACCCATTTAACTAGCTAATCAATTACGTACTTAGTTATTTACTTAGATAGTTAGTAAATTGATAATTATTTAAGTAAATATTTGATTATTTGCTTATTGAATGATTGGTTAATGATTATTTAAATCATTATGACTATTAATAACTGGTATTGATGAACTACTAGTAATTAGGTATCTAATTAATCATTAGCTAATTAAATGGATAATGAAGTAAAACAATTATTTATTTAAATAAAATGAAATAGTTTTTAGTTAATAGTTGTTAGTTAATTTAACTAAAAATGTATTTAATTTTCATTAATTTTTTATTTATTTTCATTTAATTTTAAATTAATTAAAAATGTATTTAATTTAATTTATTTTATTTAACTTTTAATTAATTTTTCACAATCAAAATTTCAATGAAATATGAACTTAATTCATATCAGAATTTAATATGAATTAATTTAAAAACATGAAAAACTAAATTCAAATATTAAGTTACATAAAGTAATTAAAAATTAACTGATTAACTAAATACAAAACTAACTAATTAAGTATCAATTAAACTAGTTAATTAAAATGTTTTTAACTTTTAATTAAATTATTTTAATTTATTTTTTTAAATTGATTAAAAAGGAAATATTTAACTAAATGAATAATTCATTATTTTCTTTACCAGTTAAATAAATAATTAGTTAGTTAACTGTTAAATAAATCGAAAAAGAATTACTTATCTAAACTTCAAACCAACTTAATACTAAAGTAAATGAATTAAAAATAACCTGAATGCAATTTTAACTAATTAATTACCTGTTGCAGTAGCTACTTACAAATGTAATTATTTTATTTTAGTTAAATAAATTTATTAAAAAGAAACATTTTAATCAACTAAATAATTTATTGATAGTTTACTAGTTTATAGTTAGTAATTATAGTTAGTTGAACAATTAGTTAGTTGCTAGTAAATTAGTTGATTTAATGCTAAATTAAATAACAGTGATTAGTGAATATTTTCTAGTAATTAACTAATTATTTTTATTTATGTGATAACTAAAAATAATGATTTTCTTTTGCAAAGGCAAAAAATTGCTTGCAGTAAACTAAACCCAAATAAAAAAGTCAAAATAAATTTTTTAATAGTCTTTATTACCATCTTTTCTCTCTCTTTTTTCCAATGTATTACACTATGAAAAATGTCTGCATGCAACTAAACTGTATTTTTACACTTTCGTTTGGTTTTTCTTGACAAACTTTACTCTTTTCGTTGCTCTTAAATAATAGAAAACATTCTTATATACAACAAGTATATAACTCAAGTTCTTACATACAAAATACCGCAATGCTTTCGATTTGCACTTTGCTTTTCTTTGACTATATACTATTTACTTTTTCTTTCAAAATGAGTTACTGTACTTCAGTTTAAGCCAACCGTTGCGTTGCCTCTTTAGGGATCTTAAGCTATTCGGTAGTCCATACAAAAAGTAAATTGCCAAACCTGCAGCAGTTCGAAAGTGGTGAATTTTAAGTAGAAGAAGAAGAAACAAATTATTAGTTAATAAAGTAGTTAGCAATAACATAATTGATTTGCAGTCAAAGTTTTAGTAGAAATTAATTAACATTCAACATGCAATTATTGATAATTTTAGTAATTAAGTAATAATGCGACTAGCGAAGGACTAATTAGTGGAGATAATGTAATATAAATGAATAGAAATTCATATTAATTAATTAGTTAATTTAATTAATTAATTAATTAATTAATTAATTAGTTAAAATTAATTAATAAATTAATTTTGAACTAATTCATTAAAGTAATTCACATTATTAATTATGAATTAATTAGTTAATTAATTAATTAATTATGAATTAGTTCAAAATTATTTTATTAATTAATTAGTTATTAATTAATTAAGTAACTAATTATTTATTAATTAATTAATTAAGAATTATTCATAATTAAAACGTATTAAAACAATAATTAAAATTAATTCACAATTAAATAATTAATTAATTAATAATTAACTAATTCATTAATTAATTAACAATTAATTAATTAATTAACTAAATAATGAATTAATTAATAATTAACTAATTCATTAATTAATTAACAATTAATTAATTCATTAAATCAACTATAAATCGTAATGAGAAATATCAAAGTGAATTCAGTCATTACACAAATTAAATCAATTGCAACTACATTGACTACGAAAGTGAATCGAATCAAGTTAAATAAGATTAAAATTATAGCAAACGGTAAGTAGGCATGCACATTAAATTTAAGAATAGTTGATCTGTTTTGGTGGCTACGCACAACTCAATTGATGTGATTTTCGCTGGCAACAACAAATGCTTATTGAGTTTGTTGCGACTAATTATATGCCAAACAATTGCACTTTACAAATATCTTTGCTACTTGGAGAGTATCTAAAATGTTGCTATCAACAATACATACAAACTTTAACAATACTACAATACGTTTGTGACAGCGCCCCGCCCGCCGCCCACCCCGCAGCGAATACTATAACTCCACCGGTCCGTCAGTCACGTGGCGCAGCGATTTGCGTGCATTACTTATGGTCGTTGCTGCATCGACATTAGCGTCGATATTGCTCGGCCGCTTGACGCTCAGTCGATCCGGCAGCAGCACTTTGGGTGCATTCAAGTCGTTGTTGTTTTCCGCTTCCATAGCAACGGACCCCAGCGACTTGGGCCGACGTAATGGCACCGCGTCGGGTTGCTTTTGTGTGCGATGCGATGGGCCGCGTTGCAGCACCGCTTCCAGCTCTAGCTTGAAGGGTACTGCAGGCGCGGCAGCAACTGCTTCTTCTTCTTGTTCGCCTGGCACCGCAACGGCCATCGGCGCCTCATGCTGCTTGAGCACGTGTCGCAAACTGGGGCGCTCCCTGTCAATGGTCCGCGTGCTGATCGTCTGGTAGAGTATTGGATCGAATTTGGGCGGCTTGGGTATGCCGCTGGCGTCCATGATGGGCAACGGTGCTGCGGTGTCACCGTCACCGTCGCTGTCTTCGTCACCAATGCGCATGCCGGTGCCTTCGATGGCGCGCAGCACCAGCTGTCGCACATCGTTCTCGCTCTTCGAGTGCTTGAGCGATGGCCGCGCGCTGGCATCGTTGACGACGCGCTCTGCCTGCGACTTGTTGGCGGCAACTGGCGGCGGTGCCTGCATGATGATTTGGCTGAGTTTGTTCTTGAACTTCTCCGAGTGCATGGGATCTTCCACCGATGCGCTGGACAGCAACGATGCCATTGAAGCGGAGCGTTTCAGTCTCTCCACACCCTGATGGGCCTCCGCAATTGTGGATTTCTCGCTTGTTGCCGATGACATTTCGTCACCGTTGGCATTGCGGTGTCGCTCCAGTGCCGCATACAGCGCTTCGCTGTTTAAAATATCCTCGATTAGTTGCTGCGCTGCGCTCTGGCTGGCCGCATAGCGTTGCGAGTCGTAGCCGCTTTCGCTCGCATTGCTCGACCCACCCTCGGGCAGCACATCCAAGTCGTCCGACGAATTGCTGCTGCTGTGCACCGTTGCCACGGTGGTCGTTTCGATGACACTGGGCAGCATTTCCGAGTCCACGCTAAACTTGCGCATATAGTCGGGCACATTGGGCGTGGCCGGTGTGCCGTCGTCCTCCGCCTGTAACACATCGTCCAGCATTGCTATGACCGATGTTTCGTCTTCGGGCGCCTCAGTGTCCGAGGCACTTGTGTTCGATTTGTGACTGCGGCTGTCTTCCACATAGAAGATTTTGCCATTGGGATGCTTCATCTCGATGAGCTCGTCGCTGACCTCATTCAGGTTCATGATCTCGTCTAGACTCTTCACCGAGTGTTCGTTTTGTGTGCTCAGCACAATGCTGCTAGGCGGCACAGTGCCATTGCTTGGTTTCGCCGACTTCAGTGCACCGTTTGTTTCTAGATTTGGCGTGAGATGCACTTTGCTCGGACCGGCGCTGGTGCGGAGCGCTCGCTCGAAGGCCACACGCTGCGGATTACGTTTATCTGCATTTTTTATATCATACATGCACCAGCATGCAATGAACATGGGCAAACCTAAACGTTGTGGAAGTAAAGAGTTTATTTGTAACCAGAGTGAGGTTAGTGTGCGGTTAGCGCTAACTCATGCAGCGGTTAGTGGCACTAACTAATTCGTGCAAAGATCATGCATTGACTGTGGGTCAGTTGTAGGGCACTTACCTATGGCCATCCAGATGCCGAAACGTATCCACGTCATCACGTCCAGCTGCAGCATCAGATAGACATTTATGAAGATACTCACAGCGGGCACAAGAGGAACAAACGGCACGCGAAAGATCTGCGTGTAGGCCTCGCGCGGCTGTAGGCAAATGGTAAGCAACACGAGCAGAGTGAGTCCTACAAGTATGGGCAGCAGTACGAGTACCCAAAGCTGATTATGTAGCAAGGCGTCGTAAGCTTCTTTCAGTACCAAACCAATGCCGAGCGAGAGGAAGCCTGAAGAAAGAGAAAGTGGGAGAGGAAGGTATCATTAAACATTGGGTGTGAATCAGTGGCGGATTCAGGGGGGTTTTTTAGGGGTTGAAACCCCCCGAAATATTTTGATTGCCTATAAAAGTACATACAAATTAAAAGGCATTTTACAAATATTATAGAATTACTTTTTGAAACCCCCCGAAATATTTTTCTGAATCCGCGCCTGGTGTGAATGGATTATTATTCATGCATGCATTCATTGATACATTCATTATTATTCTAAGGACTAATCGACCTACTCGTATAGGTTAGGTTTGGTTAGGTTATGGTGGCAGCCGTTTTTAAATGTATATACAACACTGTTCTTTCCAACATGTGTTACAACACATATTTCAATCGAACGGAGGAAGGCGGGAAAGGGGACCTACAGTTTAGCGCCGAATATGAACAGTAGTTGGCAGTTTTTTCTTTCACACCCAGAGGATTTTACATTGTAATTCTGATTCTAATTCTAATAGTGATAGAAGTAGATGAGTGTTTCACCAGCTGGGATTCGAACCTAGAGCTCCTGGTATGAACAGCCAGTGTGCTACCCACTGGACTATCGTGGCCAGCAATCGACCCATAGAACGATGAAAAAAGATGGATGAAATATGGAAAAGTGCACACTATGAGCTTTGAGATTATTTTTGTACTTCTAGAGGAACTTTGCTAGAAGTACAGAAGATTTATGTAATGAAGAAAATATCTTAAGATAGATTATAGAAAGATTTAAAAAAAATTTTTTTACACTAGAAAGATTTTCTATTACTTCATGAAACTAGCATTGAAGCCAATGTTGATCGTTTGGAATTCTATGGAATTCTTCTGAGGAAAATTTATGAAAATTTATCAATAAATCAGCATTTAAGCCACTGTTGATCGTTTGGATTTCTATGAACTGGGAACTTCTGAGGAAAATTTATGAAAATTTATCATGAAATCAGCATTGAAGCCACTGTTGATCGTTTGGATTTCTATGAACTAGGAACTTCTGAGGAAAATTTATGGATACAAGATAGGTTTTCCAAGCTTCTATGAGACCAGCATTGAAGCCAATGTTGATCGTCGGAAATTTTATGAACTGAGAGCTTCTAAAGAAAATTTATGGACACTAGAAAGGGATTTCACTTCATCATGAAACCAGTAATGAACCAGCAACTAATGGTGATTGTTTCGATTTCTATTAACTGACAACTTCTAAAGAAGACTTATGAACACTAGAAAGGGTTTTCGCTCCTTCAGGAAACCAGAAACTAATTTATCGTTGAGAATTCAATGCACTGCAAACTTCTAAAGAAAAGTTATGGACATTAGAAAGGTCTTTCAATCCTTCATGAAACCAGCAGTATGTAGGTGAAGATGTAGTTGCCACCTGGAGAAGGTCGGACAGTGGAAAAAAATGTCCAAGACGTCTTCTTCATTGTCTATGGACTCCGTATAACTACTGTAGGTCCAACCTTGTAACCTTGCAGTTCGAAATATTTTTCTTTCTCTTTCTACTTTCTAAACTTGATCCATTTATGCATAGAAGAATAAAAGTGTCGGAATGTCCATATATAAAAATTTACTAACATTTTTCCCCACCAAAACTATGACTTACAGAATATGGTAATCAAAGTGCCCACAATACGTGTGGACAATGCATTGGGCGTGTCCATACGTTTGCAGTTGAACATTTGCAGCAGCACAGCCTTGAAAGTGATGCGCGTGCCCGACGACGTTAACATGGAGTTTTCCGAGATCGGTTGATTGCCATTCTCGCGATCCGACTCATCCGAGTTGTCCATATAACTGAAAATGCCAACATACGTCATTAGCTAAGGGTGCTTCTTGAGGTCCAAAATACACTAAACATACCGCAAAATCGTAATCGATATGGCCACAACACTGTAAGCCAACAAGGTGCCAATGGACAGCAGATTAACCAACTGGGCCAGATCGAATAAGCCAGCCATTAGTGCTATAAATTTTAAGATTTTTATGCATAAATTTAATTTATTTTATATTCATTCAATTGATTCAATTCACCTGTAAATATGGCAGCAAAAATCGAGCCCACAACGGGCACCTGAAAGCGTGGACTGACTTTGCCCAGAAACTTGAACAACAATCCGTCCTCGGCCATGGAGTACATGACGCGCGGCAGCGGAAAGAGCGCACCAAATAGACTGGCCAACAGACCAACTAGGCCGCCAATGGCCACAATCCACATGGCAAAGTTCCAGCCGACCTCTTTGAAGGCGTACGGCAGCGGTGCATTGGGATCTTGCAGGTAGTAGGGCACCATGAGCGTTAGGACAGTGGACACGCCAAAGTAGCAAAGGAAAATGATGAGCAGCGATAGCAATATGGAACGCGGTATATTCTTGCGAGGATTGCGCACCTCCTCGCCGGTGGTGGCAATGCAATCAAAGCCAACAAAGCCAAAGAAACAGGTGGCAGCACCTTTCAGAGTGCCAGCAAAGCCAAATGGAAAGAAGCCGCCAGTGCCGGCATCAGTGTTGGTGGCATTAATGGTGGACACATCGATAGACCAGTTGGCAAAGTTGGCTGGAGAGAGGAGAAAAGAAATAATGTTTAATGTGAGTTGAAGAAGGTTCTTTTGGTGTTACTCACCTTTAATGGAGCCGGCTATTATCACAAAGAGTAGAATGAAAATATTCAGGCAGGTACAAAAGTTGTTTGCCATCGTTGAGGTCTCGACGCCAAAGGCCAAAGCAACTATTGAGAAAAGAAGTTGTTTTTTATAAAATAAAATTCTAGTAATGCCATGAATGAAACTATTGTTGTTATACATAAATTAAGACAAATATTTTTCATAAAATACTTTTACGAAATTTTTTCATCTCCACTCCACTCACCTCCGAACACCACCACTATCGCAAAGGCAAAGAAATCAAAATAGCTGCCCAGGAAGCTCACATTTATGGGTGCCACCTCGGCAAAGGTGGTCTTCAACGTGTCGTTGATAAGCGTGTCCAGGTAGAGACTAATGCCGCGACAAACGCTCGCCGTGCCAATGATATATTCCAGCATCAGATTCCAGCCAATAACAAAGGCCACAAATTCGCCAATACAAACATAACTGTAGACATAAGCAGAACCAGCTTTGGGTACGCGTGCACCGAACTCTGCATAGCAGACACCTGTTTGAGTGAGTTGTTTGTTAGAAAACGCCTTGAAAAAAATAAAAACAATTACAAATATGAAAAGCCACTCTCACCTGCCAGCAGTGAGGCCAATGCGGCTATGGCAAACGACAGCATCACCGAGGGCCCCGCCTGATCGCGCGCTATCTGCCCCGCCAGCACATAGACGCCTGCGCCCAGTGTGGATCCCACACCCAAAGCGGTCAGATCGAACAGCCCCAGCACGCGATTGAGCTTCGTTTCGCCTTCGGCGCCCTCGGCGGGCAGCTGTTTTCGGCGCGTCAACACCTTCCAGTACGATGGCTGCGGCGCCATGCTGCTCGCTTGTATCGGCCGCAAGTTATGGAATTGAAGGCAGTTTTCGTTTTTGACTCTCTCTTTTTTTGAGTTGATGTCAAACTTATGCAGTGTAGGCTGAAATAGAAAAAAAGTGTTGTTGTGACTAAATTAGTTATTTACATATTTTTTTTTAATTCTATTATTGGTTCAGAGAATACGCGATAAACTATTAAAACCGCTGACGTGCGAGACGTTGTTATCAGTGCAATTAAATTCGTTGCGAGTATTTCACTTTAAGTATTCCATTGATAGGCAACTTTGAATTAGGAATTGAGTCATTGTTGGCTCATTATCGCTTGCGACTTAATATTATAGTGAGTAGCAGATATTTGGCTTTATTGTGTCAGTAGGTGTCACATAATAAATATTTCAATTGCCTCACAGCTGTTCAAACATTTAGTCGGTTTTTGTAATTTTGTTATTTGTTAATTTAAAGTAACTGTTAGACTTAAAGTGGGCTCGTTGTTGTGCCCAAAGAGAGGATGTTTTTTTAGTAAAAACCAGTTTGAGACACAATTTTGATGCTGCTTGAAGCATCGTCAGCTTCACTGTGGAGCTAAATCGCATCAAATTTAGATGTAGCAGCGCCTAAAACTAATCTAAAGAAGCCTTTTTATAGTTTCATAGTAACAAAAGAGCTTAAGACACAATTTCGATGCTGCTTGAAGCATTTTCCACCCCAGTGCACAGCTCAATCGCATCAAATTTGGATGTAACAGCGCTTAAATTTATCTGAAAAGAGAATTTAGACACAATTTCTTCTCTTCTTCTTTCTTCACTTGAAACTCATCTAAAGAGAGAATTTTTTTTTTGTAGTAAAAAACGAACCTAAGACTTTTTTTCGGTGCTGTTTGCAGCATTATCGGCTCCAGTGCGGAGCTCAAACTTGAATGTAGTAGCCCATAAAAGTTATCTGCAGTTATTTGATTACAGTATAAAGTTTGATTATAAAAAATAGCCAAAAATTAAGACATGGAATCGTTCCGGCTCAGATATTAGTGCATTGAATCGTAAGTCAGAATAATATGAGTTTCAATAATTTTTTTTTACTTTGTTATTTAATTTTACTTTTTTTATTTGATTTGATTTGATTTACTTTGATTTAATTTGATTTAATTTGATTTAATTTGATTTGATTTGATTTGATTTGATTTGATTTGATTTGATCTGATTTGATTTGATTTGATTTGATTTGATTTGATTTGATTTGATTTGATTTGATTTGATTTGATTTGATTTGATGTGATTGATTGACTGATTGATTGATTTTATTTTATTTTATTTTAGTTTATTTTATTTTATTTTATTTTATTTTATTTTATTTTATTTTATTTTATTTTATTTTATTTTATTTTATTTTATTTTATTTTATTTTATTTTATTTTATTTTATTTTATTTTATTTTATTTTATTTTATTTTATTTGAATTTATTTTTATTTATTTCCTACATTGAATGCCTTCTCAGCATAGAATACAATCAACTTTCAGTCAATTGACCCTTTAGCTTCTTTTAACCCTTTACACGGCAACGAATTTTTTCATCAAATGTTGTTTTTTAGATATAGACCTAAATTTACAAAAACACGTATTTTTATTTTTTAATATACTTTAATTTTGCAAGGTTTTTTTGTAAAAAACATTAAAAACAAAAAAAAAACAAAAAGCATTAAAACTTGTTTTTTTTTTAATATTTTTAGTTTTAAATGAGCACTTGACACCTGACTGCTTAGAAAACTTTAAACAATTTGGATTCTAATTTTTTTTTTGGAACGAATAAAGTCCACTTTAACATTGTGAACGCTATTGAAATCGTCTTAATTCCAAAGAGTTGATTTAGCATCCGTATTTTTTTTAGTGAAAAACGTCCTCAGAACCATTTATGTGGTTTCCGAAAGCATAAAGTTGACTAATTTTTTAACTTCTCTAACTAATGTTTTGTCTGTCTTCCTTCCGTACCATTGTCTTCCTTTCAGACCTTGAAGTAGAATTAGCTCTTCTTCTGAGTATATCTTTTCAGAGGTGAGTTTTAGGTTTTCTTTATACATTTATCCCTTTGTAGAACCATCTATCTAAAAAAACTACTGTGAAAAAGTTTACAATGCACTCCTCAGGACAGTCACTACAACCTGTTAGTCCTTTAAAGGACTTACAGAAAGCATAAATGATTATGAAAAGTTTTTCATAAATAAACAAGGATTCTCATTCACCTTTTTGGCTTGCAGCCCAAAATGTTCATAAATATTAACCAAAATTGTTCAGAAGTACATTCTGCCGCTTCTCAACTATTGAGTCCTTTTCCATGCTTCGTTTTTTCAATCTCACACTGGCCAAAACCTACTAAACTACGTATTGAAAATAATGAATGTGTGTCAGCAACATTGAAATCGATTAAAGCGATCATTTATTGACAGACAACATAGTTAATTGAATTCTTAATGCGCATCAATCGGTCACAAGTGGCGCTTTAGTAGAATCATGTCAAGAGCAATGTACGCGATCGTTTAAGAACAAAAAAATATCTTATCAACAATTGTTGCTGCAATTCATGGTCGTTGCATTGTTGCTGCAGTAGGCGATGTGAATTTACTTCAAAAATTATCAACAGTCAATTAATTAATTAATTAATTAATAAGCATCAAGTTTTGGAAATAAAAGTATTTTTACAATAAAATCAATGCCAATGGACGGTGATGTTAACGCCAACGCCAACGCCAACACTGACAATAACAACAACAAAACCAACAAAGATTGCATTTGAATGCGAATGAATGAACACATAGACGGCGCGCCGTGCGGAAGTGGGCCATTGTAATCCAAACGTCGCGACGAAGTATTCTGAACTTTGATGCTCCACTTGCGCTACGAGCGAGCGGCGCAGTTTGTCATCTTGGCGGCGTCGGCGCTGATATGGTGTGGCCGCGTAAAGTCCGGAGGCGGCGCGCACGCATTCATTGTTTGTGATAATGTGAAAATCGAAATGGAATTATGTGTGCACAATTATGATTTTGTGTATTGAATTCGCAATTGAACAATTTAATTATAGATCGGCGGCTGTCTTATCAGCAAATCGGCAATCAATGCAGCTGTCAGACTGCAGCGACAAGAAGAAGAAGAAGAATTTCGGAGCACAATTGTTTTGCAAAGCGTCTGGTAGACTGTACCAGTTATTGATTGATATTTATTGTTGTTTTTGTAATTAGATTTAAACTTAATTGCGATTAAGTGACTTAATGATACTTTTTCACAGGCAACTACGGCCAATTAAACAATCAAATTGTTAATTGATAAATTTATTATAATTATCTCTAAACACTTTTAAATTGTATTTGTTGCTACTTTTATAGTTTTAGTAGTAGTTGTTGTTGTGGCAACAATGTGTTACTCACTTCCATTTGTGGAAGTGAGTGAAAACGTTCAACATTTGTTAATTGAAAATGGTGCGAGACCTTAATCAATAATTATAGATTATTAGATAAAAATTACAAAAACAACAATAATTACTAACACAACAATAACAACAACAACAAAGAGAACAGAAACTACACAGTCATACATATCTAACAATTGTGGTGCAATTAAATGAAAAACGCTTAACGCGCAATGCTTGTTGACGCTCCACACTGGCCGCAGCACGTGAACAAAACGCAGCAACAAAAACAAAAACGAAAAATAAAAATTACCGAGTGAGGTTAGGTCGAGTGTGAAAATACGAGCGAATGTGAAATGTGAAAATATGCGACACTAAACTTGCTGCCCACTGTATGAACGAATAGGGCCCCAAACACATTGACAACGACAGCGACACGAACCCATTTGTCAAAATATAGAATGATTCTATTAGAATCAAAATCGTTCTTATGGAGACAATTATTTTGAAGACTACAAGGCTTATGCAGACTTCTTATGGCTTCTTATGGAGACAATTATTTTGAAGACTACAAGGCCACATTTACATCGAAGTGATCAATGAGAATCTGGGTGTTCCTAGCAAAGTTTAGTAGTCCCAGAGAAGATCGGAGATCTAACCCAGAGAAGATCAGAGGCCCCTAAATGGTTAAAGCACAGTCTTGCAATAGCAGAACAGGTCTTAAAAATGTACTCCAAGGTTTTCTAGACACCGGTTTCCTGCAATCATTCGACTCGGTGAAGCATGAAAGTCTAAAGTTCTGTAGTCCGCGAGAGTGAGAGAACGAATCTCGGAAGCGTTTCATTGAATTGCCAAAGCGTTATTTTACCGATTGTGCTGGTAGTTAAACTGATCCAACTAACTTTTCTCTGTCTTTGTCTTTATTGATGATTTGCTCATCTGACAGGTGAACAGCACTTTTGGCTTTAACATTTGCTGCCTTATTTCCCTTCAATGCTTTTGAGACCATGCAATTTGTGATTAGGCACACAAGAAACATGATTGTGGTGCTGTTGTTGCTTTCATTGTAATCAAGTAGTTGACTGCACGGCAACGACTGTTGCCGATGCCATATTGTGGTTGTGTAGCCTTATCGCTGCTGTCTTAAATGTGTTTGAGCCATAACTCTGCCCGATAGTGTAGTCTGTTTGCATATCAAAAGAGCGAAAGTGTTCCAATGGTAATAAAAATGGTCTCGTGGAAATTTGATTTTGCTTTATTCCCAATAAACAAGCAACTTTAGTCATTGCTTTTAACAAAAAAAAAAACAACATTGTATGTATGTAAGCTTGCATGTGAGCGCTGAATTATGGCTAAGACCGATAAGCACACATTTGATAAGTGATTTATAAGTTTATTGAATTGACAATGTGTGATATAGATTTCTGTTTTGAAACTTGTGAGTGTTTACGTGTGATTAGTCACAAGTGAATTATGTGTCCAGATTTTGAAAAGATTTGAAATTGATTTATATGTAAACTTCATTTAAGTGTCTTTAATAACGAAATATTGCATGAAAAGGGCTGATAAATTGTTGATTACATAAATGGTTTGGATAAGTAAATTTTTCCAAAACTGATGGCTGAAGTATTGAAAGATGGACGTGAATGCATGATGCACTTAGTGGATTGATGTGTGGGTTTAATTGGTTCGAGGTACTAGTTAGATAAGCTTCTTGTTCATAAGTTTGTCTATGAATGGACATATGAGAGATTGTTTTGTAGAAATCATAGTGAAGTCAATAAAGTGTACCAGGTAGATGACTTCTTTCTCTGATAAGCAATTGTCAATGTGTCAATTTATTTGTGTCAGTTCGATTAACATTTTTTTGTTATCGCTAAAATATGACAAAATTTCAAATTTACTTTAAGTACTCCAGAAATATATGTATATATTTTAGTAATAGAAAAACATAGAAACTGCATTGTCGTGCGGTTTTTTGCAGAGACAGCACGTTTTTCCTGGAATGTAATTGGGGTTTTGTGTCGGTTTTGGTGTAGAACGTATTTTCAAACAACAATTTATTTTGAAATTTTTTCATACAGCACAGTCTGGTTATGCCTGCTGACATTTGTCAGCATAATGACATTAACTGTGAGAAAATAAGTGTAGAGAAGAGAAAATTTCTGTGAAGAGCGAATTCCTACTATCAGGCACACTTTATTAATTTCACTATGGTAGAAATATAACAAAGATTGAAATACGAGGGTGTCTGAAAAGTTTCCGACCTAACAAAGATACAAGATATTTTCTCCTTGAAAGACGACACAACTCTTCCAGCCATGCTTTCTTATCCTTAAACCATCCAAAAAAGGCGTTGGAAATTTTCATTCGAACATGTTTTTGGTTGTAAACAGATTCCCTACTTTTTCTTGATGCTATGTTGCCATCATCATGTTGAGGTTAGAAGCTTTTCAGACCACCGTCGTATGAAAGAGTTAGACGTATTCGAAATATAAAAAGCAATATATGAAAAATTATAAAACATTTAAACTTTTACTTAAAAAATGAAACGAAAAAATTGTACGATTTCTTGTCAAACATTTATGTATTCGAATCAACAACTTAAAGACAGCTTCAGCGAATTCTTAGGTGTACAAATATATAGAAAAGGGACATTATTCAACTAAAAAAAATAAATAAAAAAAAAAATTAAAAAATTAAACAAGTTAAAGAAACTTAATTTATACAAAGTTCTTTATTATTTTTAATAATAATTTTGAATTTTTGTTACTATTATTATTTAAATAATTCAAAAAATAAATAATAATAAACAAATAAAAATTAAAAAAGTAAACAAATTAAAAAAAATTAATTTATTGTTGTTTATTATTGTTGTTTATTATTTTCATTAATATTTTATTTAATTTTATTAATTATGTAATTAAATTAGTACATACAAATTTTGAAAAATAAAAAAAAATTATTTATAAAAAATTTTTTATAATTTGTATCTATAATTTTTAAAATTATTCAAATAATTCCAAAAATAAATTAATACAATTTTAAAAATGATACAAATCTAAAAAAAATAAAAATAAACAATAATTTATACAAGTTGTTCATTAATTTTAAATTAAAAAAAAATATTGATTTATACAAAATTGTTCATAAATTGTATTTATAATTTTTAAAGTTATTTAAATAATTCAAAAAATAAATAAATTAGAAATGTAAAAAATTAAAAAAGAAAAAAGACTGTCTCATCATTGTTTCCCATTCAAGTAAAACAGAATATTTTTGTTTTTTTTTGTTTTAAACTTCTGCCTCAATTTTCCTACCGCAAACGCTGCTCATATCGGATTTCGTATCTTCTTATCTAATTTGTATCTTTATTGCTTTTGCGGCACCGGCCAATGAATGTCGACGCGCTAAACATTTGTAAGATATCATTCGACAAAAACACACACACACGTTTGTGTGTTGCAAAAAACAAAAAAATATTTGTATGTGTTAACTTTAATTGCCGTTTTCAAGTCTCAATTATGCCACAGAAAACATTTACATTTCAGAACAAAATGAAATTAAAACAAAACTCAAACTAACTGAACACTTGGACGAAAGCATTTTGGTTTGTTGTTGTCAACTGTTGAGTGAGTGAACGTACAAATGCGGCTGTTAGCAAGTGTTGTTGACTTTTCAATTCAATT
Organism: Melieria omissa; assembly: GCA_963971225.1. Classification (NCBI taxonomy): domain Eukaryota; kingdom Metazoa; phylum Arthropoda; class Insecta; order Diptera; family Ulidiidae; genus Melieria; species Melieria omissa. Next base: position 75,666,367 of record OZ020268.1, on the reverse strand, counting down.
TTGTTTAATTTTTTTTTTGTGCAATTTCAACTCATGTGTTTGCTGATAAGCGCATTGAATTGATTCATTTCTACATCAGGTTTTTTGTTTTGTTTATTTGACTATCTTGATGACGAAAAAGTGTAATTGAATTGAATTGATAGAACATTTTGACCTCTTAATTGGCGAATTGTCTTAGGTTGAAGTTTATTGAACTTTTTGTTAACAAATTTTGATAAAATTTCAGGTGGTTTCAAATATGGTGGCAGTTCCAAGGCGAAGCTTACTTGGGCCATTGAGGCCCATTGCGCTGCCACAATCATTTGAACTTAAGACCGATTACTCATTGAATCACTTTGAGCTCCTTAAAAAGTCTATAAGACTGTGAATAATCCTACGTGTTAGATAGTTTAGAGTGCGAATAGTCGACTAGATCCTTTAGATTATTGAAGAAACTGTTACATAGATGACTTCTTCTTCTAGACAATGAAGAAAAAATTATCAAAACAAGGTTGTGTAAGAACTGAAGAATTAACACTGACTTAATATGCCTTTGACTCAATATGACTTTGAGGCAAATCTTTCATGACTCATGTCGAGCAAAATCATTATTAAATTTTTGCTAAGCCCACAACCAAACTTTGCTCTCAACCAAACTAGGAGACCATGGCTGCAATTGTAATAGAAAGAATAATGTTCAAAGATATTTTTTGACAAGATTAAATTAACTTTACAGTCAAATAAAAAAGTACAAAACTTTCAGTTTCATTTAATGAAAGTTTCATTTAATTTAATCATTAACTTGAAAACAACACTTTATAGCATCACAACTCTTAGTTGCTAAAGTTTAAAACTCAATTAAAACTACGCGTAAACAAAACATGAATATTGCAGAAGAATGCTGATGTACATGTGGTGTGAGCTTATTTTTAGAAAGAGTCTCTATTGACATTTTGATAAGCAGGACGTTGGTGTTTAATTGAAAAAGAACGCAGACATGCTGAGGAATTGTTGACTGAGGCAAAGAACAATCAGAGAAAGAGAGAAAGAAGTCATTTAGTTAGTGTTATTGATGTAAAGAAACACTAATGCGTAGTAGTGTATAAAGAAGAGAGAAAACTGATTAAAGTGCTGTTATCAAAATGAAAATATGGCCATGCAAAAGAAACGCACAAAATGATGCGCATACGCCCGGTGGGACGCAGTGTGATGGCCTGAAAGCATGAGAAGGAAGTTTTCTTTGCTGTTTTGTGCCTTGAAAAGTGTTCATCACTGAAGTTTGAAGGTAAAGGATTTGACTGGGTAGTGTTGAAGGGATGGGAACCAATAGAAAGAAGAAAAAAGGTGAAGTTTAGAAATCAATTTTTTTGAGATAAATAGGAGCCCAGTGCACTCAACGCTGAGCTAAAGAGGCGACCATTCAATGGTTTGCTGCCACTTCAGAGTTATTGCGAAAGTGTGAATCGAACCCATGGACTCTGGGATGAAACCCCAGTGCTCTTTATTATACAGGGTGGCACAAAAGATGTCACCTGGCGCAAAAGTTGTCACCCAGTGTTGTTTGGCTCTAACAACATCAACATAGATCAGAGAGTAAAGAAGTGTGTTGTGTTTTAGGAATTTACTAAAATTTTTGTGATTCTCATAAGGGATCAGAAAGTAGTGCAGATTCACTTATCATCTTTGAACTGACCGTCCATGAAACCATCAACATAGATCGAGGATCACATAGGAAAAAGATCAGATATTAAAGAAGTGTTTTGTTTGTTTTTGTTTTAAGAACTTTAGTAAAATTTTTGTGATTCTCCTAAGGGATCAGAAAGTAATGCAGATTAATTAATGATCACTGAACTGACAGCACATTAAACTATCAACATAGATCGAGGATCATTGAAGAAAAAAGTGTTTTGTGTTTTAACACTAGAAAGACCGCAAGTTTTCCATACCAACAAAGACTTCCTATTCGATTAGTTGATATTTTGAAAACTACACAGCGGTTTGTAATTGTAGAACCTAACTATAGAACTAATTGTAGAATTCCATAAAAAAAAAGAAATCGAAGCAAAAGTTGACAAAAATACTAAAGAAAATACCGTCAAAATTAACGCAATGGTCTTTCTAGTGTTAAGGACATTGTTAACATTATTGTGATTCCTTGAAGATGTCAGAAAGTAATAAAGTTTCACTTATCATCACTGACCTTTCCCACTAAACCATCAACATAGATACAGGATCAGGTTAATTAATTCAATTCAAATATAATACAATTTTTTTCATACATCTAAACACAATTACCTCTTAATTAATATGCGCTGCTGAGTGTATTTGTTGTTAAAGTTGTTAAAGTTGTTTTATTTTTTTTACTCACAAAATTATTAAATTCCTTAACTGTTTACGTTATCAAACAAATCTGCACCACACTAACGAATTTCAATTGAATTTGTGTTGATTAGCAAATGTGCCTTAATATTTACAAAAGGCAAAAACAACAACATACAAAACTTGTATTAAAAAAAAGTTGCATTCCCTTTAATTTTGCATTGGAGAAAAATTAAAGAAAGCAAAAAATTCAATGGAGCACAACAAAAAAAAAACACTGACACGCGTCGCACCGGTTAATGTCACCGTCACCGACTCCGACACTGTCACTGCGACTGTCACTGACGCGCGTTTAGCTGCTTGTGATTCAGATGACTGTGTGAACCGATGTGTTCTACGTTTCGGACGCGTTTGCGGTGTCGATTTACACGCCGGCCGCAAAAAGCTAGAATCTGAATGCGTTCGAATGAACTGAACTCAAATGAAGTGAAGTGAAGTGAAATGTGTACGAAACCACATACAAATGTACATACAACAGCAACAGTAAACAACAACAACAGCAGTAAAATTAAATTTACAAAAAAGTTTCATATACAATATTTGAAAAAAGAAAACAATTGAAAAGAAAACAATACACAAATACGGCGAAGCGAAACAAAACAATAACAACAACAACAACACAATGCCATAAACATTGCAAATGAAAAATCGTAAACAAGTGCGACAAGCGCCCGCGGCAGAAACATCTCAAAAAGACAATTGACAATTGTCTCATAGTTAGTGATAACACACACACGCACATACACGCACACACACATAGACACAGACTAACATAGAGACACATAATCGAATGCATGGTCACACATGCAGCTATGGTGGGGGAGAATGTGGCGATGTGGTTGTTGTTGTTGCTATTGTTGTTTTTGTTTTTGTTGTTGTCGCTGCAGCAGACCTGGAAGAAACAGCCAAGTAAACGCAGAACAATAGCAGTAGCGCAAAATAACAACAACCAATGCGATAATTGCCCACCGACAGTCACACGGACGAGCGCCGCCGGCCTCACTGTAGGTGTTTATTGGCGTTTGACAGTTTATAGGAAGTTGACGGTACGAACTATTAGCCACTATAATGCAATACGTTCATCACAGACTAGGGTTGTGTTGCTTTGGGAGCGGGGAGGAGGGGACGCTGCCTGTGTGGCGGCGGCAACCACAATAAAAAATTTACATATTTACAGCGAAAATAATGTAAACAAGTTTAGTACAAACAAGCGTTTTGCCGCCGCGATATGATGAATTTTTTAGCGGGTGCTTTGATGGATAAATAGAACATTGAGTTGTATTAATGGCATTTGAAATAATTGTATGGATATTGAAAAATGTAAAAAAATTACATTTGTTTCAATTAATAAAATTTTGATATAATTTGTATAGAACTAATATAAAAATTTTAAATACTAAATAGCTGAGTCCAGCTGCTTAGCATTCAAGTTTAAAGTAAAAGGGCCCAATAAACCAAGTTTTTCTTAACCCTTTGTTGACTCCGTCAGTTTTTTATGAATTAATACTGGGCTCATTATTTCTAATTTGAAGTGCTTTTACCATATTTGAAGTTAATAGATTAAATCCTTTTTTCTATGATACATACAAACTTTTAACCCTTGGTTTTGTTGTTTAGTTTTATATTTTCATAAAAATGAGAAACATGTGACTAATTATTTTCTATTCCAAGTGTTTAAACCAATTTTCAGTCAATAGACTTATCGCTTAATATTTTTATAGAGTCTTCTCTTATACGAACCTTAACCCATTGTTAACACTGTTAGATTTCGATTAAAAAAATAAAAATAATGAGAAACTTGTGTCTAAATATTTTCTCATTAAAAGTGATTCAACTTAGTTTGAAGTAAAAAAAATCCATTAAATCATGTTTTTCTGTGCAAACTTTAACACTTGGTTTCTCTTTTCAGATGTTTGAAGACTTTCGAAAAAATGAGAAACACCTGTCTAATTATTTCTCATTCTTAGCGCTTTTACCAAGTTTGAAGTTAAAAGGCCCATAAAATATTGTGTTTCCATACAAACTCTTAACCCATCTTTGAGCTCGTCAGATTTTTATTTTCAAAAATATAGTAAACATGTATCTCATTATTTCTCACTAAGAGTACTTTCACCCATTTGTCCATACAAATTCTTAACTAAAAAATGAAAACTATGTCTCAAATTATTTCTCACCAAGTTTGAAGTCGAAAGGCTTAAAAAATAAATTTTCTTCATACAAACTTTTAATTCTTGTATTTGTCTTTAAATTTCGATTTTCCAAAAAAAAAAATTAAATACATGGAACAGTTTGAAGTCAATAGGAACATTAATTCATGTGTTTTCAAAGTTTTTTCACATAAACTTTTAACACTAAAAAAACAATTGTGGTGATTTTGACGGTTCGTCATTTTTAAATATTTATATTTTCTTAAGTATTTCCATAAACTTTAGCTTTGGTGACTTTTATTTTTTGTCGTGAAGAATTTTATTAATTGTTATTCATTTATTTTTACTCTTATTAATTTATTTTGTAAAAAAATAGCCAGATCCGATAATTACTTTTCGAGCCATTAGCGGAAATGATATAAAGTCTTTGTAGGTATGAAAAAAATTGCGGTTTTATAAGTGTTAACCCATCGTTAATCCCGTCAGATTTTCGTTTTCGAAGAACACGTGTCTAATTATTTTCTCCTCTGAAGTGCTTTAGTTCCAAGTAAAACCCCATTAAATCTTGTCTCTCTATACAAACTTTTTACTCTTGGTTTATTTTAAGATTTCGATTTAAAAAAAATGAAAAAACACGAGTCAAATTTGTTTTTAAGTGTGTTCATTAATTTTGAAGTTGGTTCATGTTTTCTTATAATCTTCTTGTACACGAACCTTAACCCATTCTTGACCCCGTTAAATTTTGATTTTTGAAAAATTTTAAAATACGTGTTTAATTGTTTTTAATTTATTAAATCCCATCAAATCACATTTCTTCATACAACACCTGAACCCATGGTTTCCCCCTTTAGACCCAGAATTTCAAAAAAATTCCGACTTAAGGAAGGTTAAGTTTTCATACCTACAGTAAACATTTTATTTATGTTTGTAGTTTCAGCGGTTTGGGTTGGGAGATGATGAATCAATCAGTACAAACAATTAATTATATTTATGTTCAAAGACCTCGACTGTTCATGACCTACTTTTCCTACTATGTTGGTACAGATTCACACAGTTATGAATATCCATCTGTTCTATAACTTTCGTCATGTTATCTGGAAGTATGTATGTGAATTGCTGGTGTTTAGTTGACATACACCAATGACTTAAATATCAAACAAGAATGACCAAGAATGAAGCTGTTCCTGATGTAGTGTTCCTACTTTGTTGGCGCAATTTCATACAACTTTTTCGATCACATTTTTCTGCATATCTGCTAAAATTTTCTCCATGTTATCTGTAAATTCGTGCATTGTTTTTGTTTGATTTCCCTACAACAATGACTTAAAAATTCGTTAGGAATGACTAAGAATGAAGCTGTTCCTGATGTACTGTTCTCCCTATGTCTGGGCACAGTTTTTCAAGCATATCTGGCTTTATCCCTTTGATAGCTCTTTTGAGTTTCGAAAATTTAACAAACAACAATTTAACAAACTCCCACAAGAAATAATCGAATAATATTAAATCTCATCGCCTTGAAGCACCAAAAAACGACCCAAATAAACTATTAACGCAACTTCCTATTAACTATAAACTTCCCCATAATGCATTCGCATGGTATCAGAAAATCACTTTCATCTATTCGAATATTCGTTATACATAAATATAAAAAACTCAAACTAACACATTTTCATATTAATTTCATATAATTTCATGCAATTCAAACGAATTAATAAAATTAAACTCATCATAGAGGAAAAAACTATTGTTTTATTTAATTGCCAATCAGTCAGCTATCAAAACGACCTTAGCGTGCAATCAAAATTACTCACCACGATGATGCACCAACAAACATACGTACATACTTATTATATATTGGCCATTTATAACAGTTCGTATGTGACGTATCAGCGTAAGTACATTAAATCAGCTTAAGTGATATTTAAACTCGTTGATATTAAAAAATAAAATAAATAAAATACAAACACTCGAAAGTGTCAACATTTGTTAGATACTAATGAACTGAGTGGTGAGGTGTAGTGTAATTTAACGGTTGTGAGCGAGTTTGGGTGCACTACAGAGCGACAGAGAGAGAGATAGAGAGGGGTTTGTGCTCCATTTTGTTTCCTTGTGGAATAAATTTGAATAGTAAACTCTCTCTAGTTCTTTTTACCTCGACTAGCTCAATTGTTCACAAACACTTCCTTCAAAAATTAATCTTCTAACTTTTACACCATACATCTTCTAACTTTCACTACTCGTGAGTAGAAGAATGGCCATCACTGCTTTATATTTTTGGACGATAAGGACTTCTAGACTAACCTTTTTATTAAAAAATACTAAATGTTTCTTATTCAAATATTTAAGTTTCTCACTATCAAAATTGCACTATTAAAATCTCGTTTGAAAAAAAACATCTTTCATATATTTTTAAAACCTCCATATTCACCTGATAAGTCTCCTTGTGCCTTTTTCCCATTCTCACAATTCAAGTTAACACTTGACGGAAAACGTTTTGAGATAAAGAAAAATCAGTTAAAAGAAGAAGGAGCTGAAGATGATCCCAAAATCAGAATTCATAGGAATAAATGTTTTCAGAATTGGAGGAATCATTGGAATATCACTTAAAGGTAAATAAAATGAATGACATTTTAATGGAAAAATTCTGCAAAGTTTTTGACCAACAGGTATGGTAGAGCTGGGTTCAGTGTTGCCACAATTTCAACGAAAGCACTGTAGAACCATCATAGATGCCGCCACTGTTTTGTGGCGGCACATACACATAAGATGGACATAGTCGACAATGATAGAGGTAACAAATGCCTCAAGAAGGGGACAAAAGTTAACATAAAGTACCTCCTCCGCTCCTGTCTGGCGTTTACTAAAACACGACTAATACACCTATGGGCTCCGAGTCTCATTAACCTGAAGTAATTGTCTGTCTACCATAGATTTCCTAAAATTTGCTCGGATATTCGAGCAATTAAGACTCTGTACCTTTATCTGGTGTCGCTATGTGTCATGCATTGGGCCTTAGAAGAGTCTATGTACTTTCAACTGATGTGTCTAAGTACCTGACTGGACTTGGGCTTTGGACACCTTCATCTGATCCCGCTAAGAACCTAACTGATCGGCCAGCGTAACCTAACTTGGTCTCTACTAGCATCAAAGTAGTTATTGACAGTGTCATCCATTAGTATTTCGAAGTATTGAAGTCTCTGTACCTTCATTTGATGTCTCTAGGGGTCCGACTGGTCTTTGTGTCATCATTTGGTCGGTCAGCGTAACCTAACTTAGTCTCGACTAGCATTATACAGATGCCCAAAGTAGCCACCGTCAGTCTCATATAGTGGGCTTTGGAAGAGTATCTGTACTTTCATCTTATGTCTCTAGGGACCTGACTGGACTTTGGGCTGTGCAATTATTTGTATCTTCATCAGGTGTCAAGGACCTGGCTGGTCCATATGCAGTCTTTGGTCGGCCAATCTTACTTTACTTTAATCTTATTTACTCATCAGTTAGTCATCAACAAGTGCCTTCAGTAATATTGGGTTTAGCAGGCTTAGAAGGATATGCAGATGAATAGGTCAAACGATAAAAAGATCACATGACAGTATCACAAGAATGACGTTCTAGCCAGTCAGTTCGTAACCTTGGGAGAGGTGTAAATACTCATTGTTACTGATGCATTGACATTTCGGACTTCAGAAGACTAGGAGAATGAGCGGTAAGCTCTTCCACTCAGAAATTTGGTCTTGGCGAGGAAATGGTGCAGATCAGTAATCTCGATGGGGGTTTTGGGAGTTGAAATCTCCTCCCCGTAATATTAGGGTCGACTTTAAAACTACAGATAAATTAAAAGGCATTTTCTTGGCATTTTATGAGTATTAAAGAATTACTTTTTGAACCCCCCTCACCAAACTATGTTTCTGAATCCGCCCCTGGCTTGATTGATTTCATTGTATCCTCGTCCCCGCAGCTTCTTCATAAATCCTCCGTCGCTATTTGACTGTTGCATAGCATTCCACCAATGGCGCAGTGATCTGTGATTACCCCTAATGACCATTCTTAAAGACTAAAAACACTACGCATTTATTTGCCGTGCAACAGGCCCAAGTAGACCAATCAGTGAGTCACTTTTCGCCTGAAATCATTCACATCAATGTCATTGAATCATCTCTATAAAAGTTTGAGTGGTTCCAAATGTGGGGTTGAGTGGCCAAATCTTGCTTAGGTTTCTTTGAATAAACATCAGTGAAAATTTTTCAACAAAGATAACAACTGCAGCTAAGCAAACTATATAACTTTTTGGTTCCCAAGAAAACCTGTTGACAATCTAATCTTTGACAAAAAATGCTATAAATCACATCTTACATAATTATAACTGTGCATAATTCTAAAGAAGAAGAACTGGGTTTCTAAAAAAAATCATTTAAAGGTTGTTGAATTTAGACTCAACGTTTTGTTTTTTCTTTCAAAAAAATACTTGGTAGGGTTTTTTTGCTTTAACCTCTTATGCCCCTAAATGCAATTTATATGCCTTCGAGTATGTCATAAGAATCCTATATATGAATACTTGTATATATAGTTTTTTCAAATTGTGTATAAATTTTCAATTGTGTCTAATTTATGTTCGTGCAAAATTCATTTAATTAACGCTTTAATATTTGTTTGCATTCTCAATAAGTTGTCTTTTTGTTATAATTTTTTTTGTTGCGATTTATTAATTTTTGTAGTATTATTTTATTATCTGGTTTTGTTGAGTTTGCTTATAAATACTTGAAGCAAGAATAAAATAAAAAATTCGTGATTAATATTCCATACAGTTGATTGTACGCCTTTCAAATCGAGAATATGGCAGTTAAAAGTTTTGAGAACAATTAAATGCCAAACGTAATGTTTTCAGTTGTTGGCGCATTGCTTATGAATTGCAAATATGAGGTGTGGACATACTTCTGTATGTTTTTTTCTGTTCTGTATGTTTATTGTATTATTATTTAAATTTAAATAAAATAAATACAAATTGTTTTGTGGTAAAAGCAAACAAATCGTATACAAATTCTATTTAATTCATTTTTGCGGTACGCGTGAGTGGAAAATCAATTTTTTGTGGTAAAACCAATTTGTTGCAGTTGGCAATTTATGGCAAATGCATTTTTTGGAATATTTTTTATAAACAAAAATTTTATTGTAGTTGCTCTATAGAAGCAGCTGCAGGTAGCTTAGCGGTGATTTTTGGCTTGAACATTGAAGGTATGTTCACCTTTCTAAGGATTTTTGTCGAAATTCTTTGAGTAGATATGAACAAATATAAACAATACGAACACAAAAATTTAAAAAATAAGTACTAATTAATTACATTGCAAACCAGTATTTTTGCATTCGTTAATTTTTTAATATTTTCAATACTTTTAATATAAAAAAAAAATTTAAATGGCTAAATTTGTTAAATTTTGTTTCAAAAAAGTTTTGATTTTTAAAATGTTCCAAATGATTTAATATTAAAAATTTTCAAATAATTATCTTAAGTTTATTAATTTTCTTAATTTTTTTTGTTTTTTGTTTAAATCTTTTTAATTTTTAAAAATTTCTTTTCCTTCCTTTGTTGCTATCATAAATGTGGTGTAAAAATGTTGTAAATTTTTGTATGATTTACAGTTTTAAAATTTTTCAACTTTCGTAATTTTTTTAAATTGTAAGTCTGTTTAAAAATTTATTAAAAGTAAAAAAAAATAGTTTTATTTTTTATTTGCTGTCATCAATGTAGTGTATTTTTTTTAATTTTACAATATTTGTATACTTTTGTAAAATTTTTAGACTTTTTAAATTTGGTAATTTTAAATTTAAAAAATTTGTTATACTTTTTTTTTAAATTAAATTTTTTTCTTTTGTTGACGTCTTCAATTGTATTTTAAAATGTAAAATTTTTAAATATTTTTAAATTTTGTAAAAATCTGAAATGTTTAAAATTTTTTAGTTTACTTACAATAAATTAAAAAAACATGTTTTAAATTTGTTAAAAATGTTTTGAAAAGTTTCACACATTTGTTTTTACTCTGTTTCATTCATGTACTTTAAAATACTTAAAGTTTTTAAATTTTGTAATTTTCTTAAACTTTTAATTTTCTTAAATTCTAATTAAAAAAAATAAACTAAAAAAAATGTTTTGGAATTTTATGAAATTTTTTACATTTTTCAACGTTTTACTAAAATAAAATTTTGTGTTTATTTTTTTGTTGCTGTCATCAATTTAATTTTTTTATGTTTAAATTTTAAATTTTTTTACATTTTTAAATTCTGAAATGTTTAAAATGTTTGAATTTTCTTAAATTTGTAAATTTTTTTAAATTTGTTTTAAAGTTTTAAAAATTTGTTTTTACTCCGATGTTGCTTTCATCGATGTAGTGTAAATGTTGTAAAATTTTGACATTTTTAAAACTTTTAAATATTTTAAAATATTGTGAAATATTATTAAAATATATATTTTGTAAAATTGTATGCAAAATGTAAAAGTTTTGAAATTTTGTATTTTTTGTAAAGTTTTTTATGAAGTTTTTTAAAATTTGTTTTTATTTTTTGTTGCTGTCATCAATGTAAATAGTGTAAATTTTTGAATATTTTTAAATTTTGTAAAAATTCTAAATTTTGTAAAATTTCTAAATTTTGTAAATTTTGTAATGTTTTTAAATTTCAAACTTTTTTTAGGCTTTAATAATTGTTTAAAACTTTTATTTTTTTTATTTTTGTTGTTGCCATTTATATAGCGTGTCTCTCATGTTTTAGCACAACTGCGAAAATTATAAAAAACAACAACTACTACACAACAACACATCAACAACTTCACAAGCACAATCACATGCAAACAACAACAACTACAATAACCAGAATCACTCCTGACAATGCCAACGATTACAACAAAAACTGCACAATGATGTGCAACACATTAGCAAAATGTCTGCTTTCAATGCCGCTGGACGGGAAATCGGCGAAAAACAAATCTCGTTCAGTTTTTTTCACTTTCATTTGTCAATGTTTTTTTATTAACTTTTGTTTGCTTAACAACATAAGCGTGGAAATTCCTGGCTGCTTTAATGGCCAAATGACAAATGCTGCAGCAATGTTAACGCCATGAACAACAACAACATCACCAACACCCACTACTCTCCCCGTCAGCCATCCATATCGCTGATAAGGCCAAAATCTCGCACTGTTCTCTTACTGTTATGTTGTTGTTGTTGTTGTCACTGTTTACTTATTTTTTTTTTATTGCTACACTTTTGTTTTTCACGTTCGTCAACACGCGTTCAAGTGGCTGCGTCGCATATCTGAGCTGTCAATTGTATATGTGTGTGTGTGTGTGTGTGTGGGTAGGTATGTGCGACAATGTTTGCGTTTGCGTTTGAGATAAATGCTACAATTACCCGGCGGCGCGCGTTGCGTTCGATGCGCGAAAACGCCAACTTCTAAACGCTCCGAATGCTGAGGCTCGACTACCTGTTGGCGCAGCCGGCTGCCGGTGAGATGCCCCATTGCTGGCGTATGTGTTTGTGTGTGTGTGTGTGTGGAGCGCCCCGTCAGTCCTCGGTTTCGGTTCTAAGGCAAGCAAGCGTGAGTGCCCTTATTTGTGTACATTTTGTTGTTATTTAATCATTTCTTTAGCGAATTGCTGCTGTTGTTCGTTCTCACAAACGTTTATGGCAACCGTTTATGGCACATTTTTTATAGCAAGTAACTGCTTTCATTTCGTTCTCGTATATTTCGCATGTTAATCTTGAAGAAAACCATTGAAAAAAAGCCCAAAATAAACTCATCGAAAAGATACTCGAATGGATTTGGCTATGCTGAGTTGTTGTTGTTTTTGTTGGCTTTATTTTTTGTTGACAACGATAAGATAAGTGATATCTGTGAGCTTATCAGTAAAATGCCGCATCGCATGTAAATTGCAACCGGCAATTGAAAAGTTTTCAAACCAGACAGGTACGTGCAAGTGAGGTATTTTGTTGGTAAGCATGTGGAACGATTTGAGGGTAGTTTCAGTTTGGTTAATATTTAAATATATACATACATATGTAGTGACAGGAGTGTGGAAATTTGAAGGAGAAGAAATTAATCTTGAAATAAAAAGAAATATTTTCGGGACTGAGTAGTTTTTTATTTTTTATTCTATTCACCAATCTTTGCTCAAAGCTCGAAGCTCGTCTCGATTTGTGGCCAGCTTCAGTTTGGTTATCATTTAAATATAATTACAAGTCTTGTATATGTAGTGATAGGATTTAAACTGATCCTGAGTGATATGAAGAATCCGAATTTTAATATCAATTTAAATATTTTCTATTCCTAAATATTTTCCAAACATCGCCACTCAAAAGTTCTTAAAAATCTAAGCTGTTACTTGAGAAAAGTTTTGTTGAAGATGAATCTATAATCTTGATTTGTGAGCAACTTCCGTTTTATGATCATTGGAATATAACTACATACATATGTGGTTAGATAAGTGTGGAATTCTCTACAAAGATTTGAATTTTGAAATAAATTTTAACACTTTCAGGTCTAAGTAATTTTTTTTTAGTTCTATACACGAATCTTTGCTCAAAGTTCTCGAAACACATCTCGATTGGGCAGCCTCAGTTTGGTTTTCATTTCAATAATTACATATATATGTATGTAGTAAGAGGATCTTAATTGATCTTGAATGATCCAACAAATTTAAATTTTAGTATGATTTTAAATATTTTTTTCCTAAATCTTTTTCGCAAATCTTTACTTAAAAATTCTCAAAATCTCAGCGGTTACTTTAGAAAAGCTTTGTTGAAGATGAATCTTAAATCTTAGGCAATCTTCATTCTCAATGCCATACAAAATCTTTGCCCAAAGTTCTTGAAATCTCAGTTGTAACTTGTGAAAAGCGTTCTTGAAAATGAGTCCATAATTGGACAGAAAAGTCCAACTTTGAAAAGGGCTCAGTATCTAAACTGAAAGTCTATGAAAATACAGTCTGTCCAGTAGAAGCGTGATCGACCAAATTATCACTTAGAGTACCGTTATCAAAAAAATTTGAATGCACCTAAGTAGCCTCATCATTTTTGTAATACGCACTGCAAAAATTGCCAGTCTCGTGAAACAATTACAAAGTACAGGGTGTTTTAACAAGATGAGCTCCGCGTGAGAGAAGCGACTTGGAGCCGTATACCTTTGTACCTACACCCTAGAAGGCCGTAAATGTCACGTTTAGCTGCTGCAAAATATATGAAAAAGTTGAAGTCATTCGTAACGAGGTGGACGAATCAGTATATGGAAACAAAAAATGTCGACGATTTGGCAGGGCGGGGCCTTGAAAAAAAGACCTCCCCAAAACAGGACAAGAAGATCATTGATTTGTTTGCGACAAAGCCGGGCTTATCGTTGCGTAAAGCTAAAGTAGTTTTAGAGAAAACTGATGTTCAAATATCAAAAGAGACGGTTCGAGGACGTTTAAGAACTAACGACGTTTAATACCGGAACTCTTTGAAAAAACCGTTGCTCTCATCATTACACGTTCAAAAACGGCTTGCCTGGGCTTATGCCAACTCAGATCGGAATTGGAATGATGTAATATTTACAGATGAATTCTAGTTTTGGGAAAATAGTAGCATAAATCGATATTTGTGTGCCGCCAGCAACTGATTGTTCCAACGAACTGTTAAAGACCCAGTAAAGGTCCATGTTTGGGGCTGCGTCTTAGAAAAATGATTTTGGCGACTTTTCGTTATTACCATCAACTTGAACGCGGTTTTGATGAACAAAATTTTTGATAAAGCTTTATTACCATCAGCTGCGAAGATGTTCGGGAGAAGAGGACTCTCTTGGATTATACAAGAAGACAACGACCATAAACATCGCAGCCGAATGTGTGCTGAGTGGAAACAGCAAAATGGGGTAGAAGTGTTAGATTGGCCCTCACAGTCGCCTCATGCCAACCCGATAGAAAATGGGTGGGCAATAGTAAGCCAGAAACTCAGAGGAAAAACTATATGAGCAGCAAAACAGTTATCGAGACAAATTCTACTGATTTGGAGTCGATTGCCTCGGAAACTTGCTCAGATCTTAGCGCAAAGTATGGGTCGGAGGTTTGAGGCCATAATAGCGAACGGCGGCGACTATACCTGTTATTAAAAATATTGCGTACAATAAATATTATAAACGCATAAAATGCAGTTTGTTTGAAACGAATCGGACAAATAGTTTCCAAGTTACGACGATCACGCTTCTACTGGACAGACTGTATGCTTGAATTGAATCTAATTCTTGGCATTGACATTGAATCTAGTTTGTTTATAATATTTTGATATGATGATGATATATGATAATATTTTCTAATCTGCGCTAAAATCATCAAACTTTTAAGAAAATCTAACCGAACCGACCGAAAGTCCTGGTACAAAAAATGGTTCCGAATCGTATTCGGTTTAAAAGTTGTAGGCAAAACTCCACCAAAATAAATAAAAATTTTCCAAATAGGATGAATAAGAGGTCCTTCCATTCTTAGAAAATTGCAAGTTATGAACTTTTAGCCATTAAGCAACACTCTACACATGATGAAGCTACTTTATGGTAGTAGTAAAGTTAATACCTATAACAGATCTCTGGCTAACTAAGATCTGAACTAATTCAAAGATCTTTTAAATATTTATTAATCTTATTCGTAAATTTGTGCGCTATTATTCAACAAAATTTTCTTAGATTTCTTTCACATAATTTTAAAGATAACCGAGCGTCAAGCTGTCGCAGTATTATGAAATATTTGTATTAATTGTAGGCCAATAACAATCGGCGGCTAGCCGATAAAAGTCTTATCTTTTTTTTTGATACACTTTAGTTGTCGTTTTCTTTGTATGGCTTTCAACAGAAACGATTTATGTGCTTAGTGGAGTATATTTTAATATGAAATTTATGGGTTTCTGTGAAACTGATTGTTAATTGAAGTAAATACTACAAATGGCTATAAAAATATAAAAATATTCATATTGATTTATTTATTATTTAATTTATTGATTATTTGTTTTATTTATTAATTTTTGCTGAATTTGAAGCTTTGGGGCTTAGAGTTCAATGCTCATTGGAAGATTAAACGTTTAAAAAGGTATTCAAGAAGCAAAGACTCTGAACCCCATTAAGTTCCTTAACTGGCCATTAGAACCCATTTCTGGGTTATGGTTTGCCGAAAAAGTTCTCTTCAGGCGTCTCTGGCTTGCGCGTCTTTCAGGAGTTCCCACCAATAGTTGATAAGGCGCCCTTAACGTTGTTCTTTCGCTATAGGCAGGGTCTTCCTCGTCGGCGTGCCCTTTGAACTGCTGAGTTCGATTGTCCAATTGGAAGCCATGGCCAAACCAGCGTAGCCGCCAGATATTGATTTGCTGTGGTATGCCCATGTCTTCAAAAAGCTCATACAGCTCTGTTTTGGTTCGTAATTGATAGTCGTTGCCAATACAAACAGGGCCAAAGATTTGCAAAGCACCTTCCAAGTCGTTGGGCAAATAATATTAAAAAAAAATTAAAAAGAAATTAACTCACTTTCTGGTGATGAATCCTGAATATTATTTTGAATTTAAGTCAAGATTTTAAAATATGAATTATGTCTAAATTCGTTTTTGATTACTGAACAAAATTTATAAATATTTGTTTGTAAGAATTTCAAAATAAATAGTTTTTTCAGTGCATGTAGATACAAATTTCCAACATCATCCTGAAAGTATGCCATTGTTTTCGGCCTTTTCATATCATTTTCATAGTACAGCGGCGAGCGAAAAATATGAACGTCTGAAAATATTTACAGTTAAATAAGTATGCTTAAAAAAGGGCTATTTTCTATGCGTTTGCTTATATAATAAAACATACACATTTAACTTTTGAATGCATGAACTGTTTTCTTGTTTGTATTAGTTTTAGTTTTTTGTTAATTTCGTTATTTTATTTTTATTAATTTTATTATTATTATTTTTATTTTTAATTTTTTTATTTTATTATTACTTTTATTTATTTTTTATTTTATTTTTTAATTATTTTAATAGTATTATTGTGGTTTTATAATTTTTTTATTATTTATTTTCTTATGTTTTATTTATTTTTTATTAGTAATTATTCGTTTTTTCTATTTATTATTTATTTTTATTTCTTTTATTATGAGTTTTGTATTTTTTTTTAAATTAATATTTTTGTTTAATTATTTTATAAGTATTTTTCAGTATTATAATTATTTTTATTATTTATTTTATTGTGGTTTATTTATTTTTTTATTAGTAATTATTGGTTTTTTTATTTATTATTTATTTTTATTTTTTTAACTATGACTTTTTTAATATTTTTTATTATTATTATATTGTTAAATTATTTTAGTAGTATTTTTAGTATTACAGTTATTTTTACTATTTTTTTATTATGTTTTATTAATTTTTTTTGCTAGTAATTATTATTTTTTTTAATTTATTTTTTTTATTTATTATTTATTTTTATTTCTTTAATTATGATTTGTTTGTTTTTTTTGTTATTTGATTATTATTATTATTTTTTTTAATCATTTTTGTAGTATTGTTGTTTTAGTATTATTATTTCTTTATTATTTATTTTATTATTGTATTTATTTTTTTATTAATAATTATAACTGAGTTGTATTAGTTTTTTATTAGTTCGATACTTGTTAGTTCCGTAATCGATAATTTTGTATGTGTATTTTGTTTTTGTATAAAAAATCGACTGATCGGTTCTTTTATTTTTTGTTATTATTTAATTATTAGTATTTTATTATTATTATTTTATTATTATTATTTTATTATTATTATTTTATTATTAGTATTTTATTTTTAATTATTTGAATAGTATTTTTGTTTTAAGCATTACTATTGTTTTATTATTTGTTTTATTATTTTTTTAGTTAGTTTTTTATTAGTTCGATACTTGTTAGTTCCGTACTCGATAGTTTTATATGTAAGGGAGAGGGCTGGGTTGTGAACCATTACCGTTTTTTCTTTCCCTAATTGACATATCGCCAATCTTTCAACTGTCAAGTATGTCTTATGATATGATTCTGCTTTTGTGGTTACACCGAAGTACAAACACGTATTGCTTGTGGCAGCAATCGAGTTTGAAAGACATCGTGTTTGAAAATCGACTGCGAAAACTTGTTGGCTTTTTTTTAAAGTGCTATCCAAGTGACTGGCTTATTGGCTTAAGATTAAGATTAAGATTGATTGGGGCTAGACATTGGCTGTCTATGGCACTGCGTTCATTTTGAACTATTGTGCCTTGCCCGAGTTCAGTACTGGAAGAGACTATTTCCTCCTATTTTCTCAAAGAACATTTTAATTCTTGCGAGATCAATTTCAGACAGATGAGTAGTCTGTAATATTTCCTTGCCTAGTGCCTGCTTTCTTGCATGGACTAAGGCCGGGCATTCAGTTATCAGGTGTATGGAAGTCTCGTCATCCTCCATGCAAATGTCTGTTTCACTGTCTGTTAATTTCAGACGGGTCTTATGTTTGTTTAGCAGACAGTGTCCGCTGATTACTCCTGTCATGAGTTTTAGTTCCGGTCTGCTCAAGCGTAGGAGAAACTTTGCATTTCTGCTTGAGTATCGCGGGAAAAAGGCTTTGGTACATTCCATACCAATTGATTTTGACCATCTTGCATTTGCTTTGATCAAGTATTCTTGCTTAATACAACCTTTGTAATGAGATTTGCTGACACCTAAGATCGGTTCGGGTCCAAATGGTCGCTTTCCAGCTCCCTCCCTTGCCAATCTGTCTGCATCCTCATTACCGTCATAGCCGCAATGTGCTGGAATCCAGTGTACTATTACTCGATTTTCTGTTGATAGTTGTTGGAGAAGATTAGCTGTCTCCCATACCAACTTAGAGGTAAATGTCGACGCGTGCAAGGCTCTTATTGCGGCCTGGCTGTCTGACATTATGATAATCCTTTTCCGATGAGGGTGAAGGTTCAGAATTTCTCTGGCACACTGATTGATAGCACAGACTTCCGCTTGGAAGACGGTTGCCAAACTACCAAGGCTGACTGACATTTGGGTACTGGAACTATATATCCCAGATCCTGTGCCTTCTCCAGTCTTGGATCCATCAGTGTACCAGATAATGTCATCACAGGTAAGACTGATTTTTGAATTGTCCCAGTCTATTCTGTTAGGAATATGTGTCTTATATTTCCTGTCAAAGATGTGTCGCGGAGGCATTGAGTCAAGAGGCAACCAAAAGCTTCCGTCTCGCCTCCGTTCTTTAACAATGGAGCGGTGACCGCTTGCATGTAGATCCTGTAGTATGAATCCACTATGCATCAGTCTATGTGTACTAATGACCGCATTCATTTGTACGGTTAGGTCCAACGGCAAAACTCCCAATAGTACATTGAGGGCAGCTGTTGGCGTCGTGCGAAGGCAGCCAGTGATGCAGGAGTTAATTACTCTTTGCAACCGTTCCAGTCTGTTCGCAGTCGTTTTCTCTGTGGTTTTTTTCCACCATACTATCGCCCCATAGGTGATAATGGGGAGGATGACTAGGGTGTAGATTTTTTGAAGCCATATCGGTTTCGTTCCCCAGTTTTTGCCACAGATTCGTTTACAAGTCCAGAGAGCGTTGCCCGCCTTCTGAATAGTACGATTCATGTGAGGTTTCCAGTTCAATTTACTGTCTAGAGTTACCCCAAGGTATTTGGCTTCTTTTACGAAGCCTACATCTTTGCCAAAAACCTTTATCGGTCTCAGGTCATATTTCCTTTTGAGTGTGAACGGTACGAAGATTGTCTTATCAGGGTTTACCGATAGATTCTGCTGGGCGCACCAGTTCTCTACAATTTTTATTGCACCCTGTAGTAGATCAGAGACGGTCTGCCCGTCTTTGCCTCTAACCGCAATAACCAGGTCATCAGCATAGGCAATAACGTCATAGCCTCGATCCGAGAGGATGCGGATTAATCCGTTAATGACCATGGACCAGAGTAGAGGAGATAGTACGCCCCCCTGGGGACAGCCCCGGACCGTTCTGGCTAGGATCTTGATGCCATTTAAGTCGGACTATATTAGTCTGCTTTTGAGCATCGTGGAGATCCACCTTATAAGTGCAGTCGGCACTTGAAATACCTCTAAAGCAGATCCTATAGCTTCATAGGTGGTGTTGTTGAAAGCCCCCTCTATGTCTAGGAAACCTACTAAACAGATTTCTTTCTCGTCAAGGGATTTTTCGATTTTGTTGACCAGGGCAGATAGGGCTGTTTCCGTAGACCTGCCTTTTCGGTAAGCATGTTGGTGTGCACTTAGAGGATTTCGGATAAGGACTTCGTCTCTGAGGTATCTCTCTATTACCTTCTCCATACCCTTAAGTACACATGCCATCAAGCTTATAGGCCTGAAGGACTTTGGATCCTTTTTGTTTGACTTTCCGGCTTTAGGGAGGTAGACAACATTCACTGTTCTCCACACCTCCGGAACGTAGCCAAGCGCCAAACTGCATGTGTATATTTTCGAAAGAATGGGCAACAGACTGTCTGGTCCTCTTTGTAACAGCGCCGGGAAGATTTTATCCTTTCCCGCCGCCTTGTACGGGGAGAACGTTCCTATCGCCCATTCTACAATCGAACGTTTGCAGATGAGATTGGCCAATCTCCAATCATCCCTACTGGGGCAGTGTGACTGCCAGCCGCTATAGTTATTATGGTCGGGGTCGTCTATTATTTCTGATCCCGGAAAATTGACTTTAGTGAGCAGGGCTAATGTATCCTGCGCACTATTTGTGAGTTCACCCTGTTCGTTAGACAAGGATCCAATCGGACATGGTCTATCGGTTGACAGAATCTTTTGGAGCCTACAGCCTGAGTTCGCGTCGTTCACGTCCTCGCAGAAGCGTCTAAAAGATTCCCTCCTGGCTTTCTTAATCTCTTTATTGTATTTGGTGAGAGCATCGGAGTAGGTTTGCCAGTCGTTATTCCGCTTGGCCCTATTGAATAGTTTCCGTACTCCCTTCCTTAGCAAGCTAAGATGACTGCTCCACCAAGGTGTCTGTCTTTTAAAAGTTTTAGTTTTTAAGGGACAGTTTTCTTCATAGGCGTTCACTACGACTTCCTGGAGTTTCCTGGATGCCCTTTCCAGCCTATCTATTGTGTCAACTCTGTTTTCAAGTTGTGTAGTGATGTCGTGCCTTAACTGGTGACAATAGCTGTCCTAGTCGGTCTGCCTTTTTGGCCTAAAGGACACGGCAGTCAGTGACTTGTCACCTAACCTAAACCTTATATGTCTATGGTCTTATGCTATGGCTTATTGGCTTAGTGGCTTATTGCAAAAAGGTCAATACATGTTTGTTTAGTGTTTTGATTCTATTTTACGATGCAATATTTGTTTATGTCGAATTATGATTGGAAGTGTCGTTTATTTTAAAGTTTCCAAAACGCCATCGTGGTTGGGCTGTGAACCACTGAGGTGGCTGGGTTATGAACCACCTGTTTTTCGTACTAAATTTGTTCTAACACTGGCAAATATGGACGGATATATAAAAATAAAGTAATTTTATGTAATTTCACTCGATTTCCTTGAGTTCACTTAAAGTGGGTCAATGCGAGAACGCATTCGTATTTCACAAGCAAACATTGCGACACCGATTAGGATGAAAATTCAAAAAATTGAGCACTTTCATTCATTGCGATTTTTTGGCCTAATTTGCGTCATTATAACTTTTTTCACCTCTTGAGGCCTCCTGATTAAATAGGTAGGTAGGTAGCAGCGACTGCGTGCTCTCAGAGCACACTCAAGTAGCACTATGTGCCGTTTTGTTGTCGCCTCCTCGTCTGGGTCTTCCCTGCATGGGAGAAAATACTGGGTTCTAAAGCCAACCAGCATCGTCCAAATAGGACTTGATGCATTTTAGTCTTATTTCAGACAGATCAGCTAGAGAGCTAATCAGACTGTTCCCCAAGGAATTTAGTCTTTTAAATGCTAAGGCAGGGCAGCCGCAGAGGAAGTGCTCGAGTGTCTCACTCTCGTTGGTTTCTCTGCAGCTTCTGCAAAAGGGGTTGTGGGGGATTCCCAATCTCGCTGCGTGTAGGCCAATCGGCCAGTGACCCGTGATCACGGCCGTCAGCCTAGAAACATTCCTACGAGAATTTAGCAGCAGGTCGTTGGTTCTGTGGGAGTCGTAGCGTGGCCAGATCTGTCGAGCCACTCTGCAGCTGTCAAGATTGCTCCACCTACTGTCCGCCTTCCTAAGGAAACTTTCCTTTATCTGTTGTAGCCTTGCACCTAAAGGCGGTGCCACCCTTTCGGGCTGTGAGTCCATGGCGGATCCCACCTTGGCCAACTCGTCGGCTGACTCGTTTCCGCTGATACCCGCGTGACCGGGTATCCAGCAGATGGTAAGATCCACCCGGCCACCCACCAACCCTAGCAATTCTTTACAGTCCCTGACCAGTTTAGATTTCACTATGGGCTTGGTGAGTGCCTTGATGGCTGCTTGGCTGTCTGAAAAGATGAAAACATCCCTACTCTGGATTTCTTGCTGTAGGAGAATCCTGCAGGCTTCTCTTATTGCAAAGACTTCCGCTTGAAAAACACTGCAGAAATCCGGTAGGTGAAAAGCTTTTTCCACAACCAGATCCCTGGAGTAAACACCTGCCCCAACACCACAGTCCATCTTTGAACCGTCTGTGTATAGGGAGGTTTCTACGTTTGTAAAAACAGTTGCGTAACGCTCCCATTCCCTTCTGGAGGGAAAGAGCGTGGAAAACCTAACACCAAAGTCGGCACATTCTTTGGTGTAGTCCGTATCTCCCCTTAGGTCCGTCGGAACCTTCGTGAGGATGCTACTGTGTCCGTACGGTCTTTCCGTCCATTGAGATGATTCTCTCAGTCTCAATGCGCTAGAGGCGGCGGTCCGTCTAATAAAAGATTCAATCGGCAGCAGATGAAGAAGCGTATTTAAAGCATCAGAAGGGCAGGACCTCAAGGCCCCCGTAATCCCGACACACGCCGCCCTCTGCACTGCATTAAGTCTATTGACGTTGTGGTTCTTCTCTAACGCCGGCCACCACACCAGTGCTCCGTACGTGAGAATGGGTCGAACTATCGCTGTATAGGTCCAACGCACCATCTTCGGTTGTAGGCCCCATTTTTTACCGAAGAGTCTGCTGCACGAGTAGTACGCTACCAGTGCTTTTCTTGCCCTCTCCTGTATATTAGATTTCCAGCTAAGTTTGGTGTCTAATATGACTCCAAGATATTTAGCTTCTGAGGATAGCCTGAGCTCGCTACCGTTGAGCTTCGGCAATCGAAATGGGGGAACTTTGTACTTTTTTGTAAACAGTAGCAGCTCTGTTTTGGTAGGATTAATCCCAAGCCCGCATCGAGCGGCCCAGCTGCTCAGAGTGCTCAGAGCACCCTCCAAGATGCCACTAATTGTATCTAGGAAGGGCCCTGTCACCATAATGATGATGTCGTCGGCGTACGCAATCACCTTGACCCCACCTCGGTTAAGAGTCCTTAGTATGGGGTTCAAGGTAATTAGCCATAACAATGGAGATATTACCCCTCCTTGGGGTGTCCCCCTCTTTGCATATCGTGTGATACTCGAGTTGCCGAGTTCAGCCTGGATCTGTCTGCTACTTAGCAGAGCCGAAATCCACGAACAGATGCAACCCTCGACCTGTAGGTCTATCAGGGAGTTAACTATGGCTTCCTTATCCACGTTATTAAATGCTCCTTCAATGTCAAGAAACGCCGCCAGGGTATATTCTTTAAATGACAGAGATCTCTCTACGGTCCTCACGACCTCGTGCAGAGCAGTCTCGGTGGATTTACCTTTCGTGTACGCATGCTGAGCCGTGGATAGATGGTTCTCTTCCAGGCTTCCTCTTA
Source organism: Melieria omissa (assembly GCA_963971225.1). NCBI lineage: Eukaryota > Metazoa > Arthropoda > Insecta > Diptera > Ulidiidae > Melieria > Melieria omissa. The sequence continues at coordinate 75,643,000 of OZ020268.1, read as the reverse complement.
TATACGTGTCCAGTACGCGCTCGAGCGTTTTTAACACAAACGAGGTCAGGCTAATTGGCCTAAAGTCCTTCGGAAGGACATGTCCTCTTTTGCCTGCCTTTGGTATGTATACCACCCTGGCTTTCCGCCATGATTTGGGTATATAGTTCAGTGCTATGCAGCTGACAAAGAGCTCTCGAAGCCAGTCCATCGCGCCTTCCCCCATTCTTTGTAGCATGATGGGCAGAATTCGGTCTGGACCGGGACTTTTGTATGGGGAAAATTAGCCGATAGCCCAGCGGGTCATCTCCCTAGAGATCACCTTCTGGGCGACCGCTCTCGACCTAGGGCTCCGAACTGGTAGCACCCTGGGTGCGGTCACATCGCATTCGGGGAAGTGAGTGGACGTTAAGAGTTCCAATGACTCTGCCACTGATTCCGTGGCTGTCCCATCCGGCCTGTGTAAAAGCGTCGGGGGTGAATATCCCTTGGCCAGAGCTTTGCTTAGCCTGGCCGTTTCCTTAACGTTCTCAATCGAAGAACAGAAGTTTTGCCACGACTGCCTCTTGGCAGATCCAATAGCTCGCTTGTATTTGCGCAGACATTCCTTGTATGGCTGCCAAACCTTGGTCCTGTAGGACTCATTAAAGACTCTTCTGGTCTCCCTCCTCAACTCAGAAAGCTCCTTATTCCACCACGGTGGAATTGGTTTCCTTTCGTGACGAATCGGACAAGATTGGTCAAATGCTCTAGTGAGAGTTTTTTCGAGCCGATTTGCTCTCTTCTCTAACTCGGATATAGAGCTAATGCTAGATTTTGGGAACCTTAGGAATTGGGACCTCACGATACTCTCATATCTGTTCCAGTCCGTCTTCCGTGGGTTCCTAAACTTTTTTGGAGTACACACCGGTGTGTCAACGCTGAACATGATATATTTGTGGTCCGAGAAAGACTTTTTGTCGGACACCCTCCAACCCTCAATGTTCAAGTTCGTCTTGTCGAGTAGCAGAGTTACGTCGAGTACCTCCTCCCACCCCTGAAAGCTCTCTGAGCTCGGGAAGGTGAAGGTAGGAGTGTTACCCAAATTGCAGACACTAAGGTTATAATCTAAGATAAAGTTGAAGAGAGACTCACCCCTTTCGTTGTCCTCGCTGCTGCCCCAAAGTGTGTGCCTGGCGTTAGCATCGCACCCCAGCAGCAAGTCACATTTGGCGTTGCGGGCTGCCTCCACTAATGTCTGCACCTCCGCTGGTGGTGCCGGCTTGTCGTGGGCCATGTAAGAAGCCGCCACCATTAGGGGTTGCCCTCGCGCGTCCGTGAGCCTCACAACGGCGAGGTCGTCACTACTCAGGCTGCAACATAGAAAAGCGTTAATATGTTTCTTAGCTAATATGCAGGCTCTAGGTGTACCTGAAGAGACCCTGTACAGAAGACTGTACCCGTGGATGTTTAGGCCCTTAACCGTGGAGTCTCTGACCCAGGGCTCCTGTAGGATGCAGAGGTCCACGTTCTCCTCGCTGAGGAGAACAGACAGGTTGTCTGAAGCACACTTCGAGTGCTTCAGGTTCACCTGCACGACCCTAAGCATCTTTACCGGGTTTATCCTTGTCATCCAGCGCCAGGTCGTCCAACAACTTGTTGGTGTCTTCCACCTCATCTGGATTGAGGGCCGGTATGTCATCTTGACCAGTACCCGCGTCGGATGTCCAGACACGGATCCTGGCCTTTCTGATGCCATACCTCAGCTTTCCGTCAGCCTTTTCGATGGCCTCAACACTCTCTGGGTTGATCAGGACCACGAACGTCTGGCTGTTCTTCGAGGGCTCCTCCGCCTTAATGATGACCCAGTCATCCATAGGCACCTCCGGGTTCTGCAGAGCGAGTGTCTCCACTATTCTCGCATGGTCAGTCTGCCCCTTAGGCAACCAGATGCGCGCCCTCGGTCTCTTGGGGATCTTGCTGGCCGGTACTAGTCTGAGCTTCAGACCCTCCCAGGCGCCGCTGATCTTAGCGACGCACTCCAGCAAGAATACCCTCGAGGCCTCGTCGTCACATCGAATCACCCGATGGCCCCTGACCACGTCCGAACAGTCGAAACTGGGGATAGATCCTGGTTTTGCTCTCAGCTTTTCCAACACCAGGTCGGAAAGCCTCGCCTCGATCTTATCCCATCGCTCGCTGATCGACCGGCCCGTGCTATTAAGCTCGTCCACCAATGCCATACAGAGCTGGTCCTTAGCCACTTCACTGAAGAGGCGGACCTGCTCGCTCGAGGAGTGCGGTTTCCTCCGCGGGGCGCCTCTGGCGTCCTTCACTCGTTTGGCATGGTTTTCGGACGAATCCTGGGACCTAACCCTTTTTAACATGGCAGCTGCCTTCCCGCTGGTAGTCGGCTGCTCTTCTGCTCGAGCCTGCGCTGCGAGGTACTCATCGACGACTGCCTGGTACCTTCGCTTGTCGGCTGCGTCCCTTTCGACCGCTACGCCCTTCTTTTCATTCTCAGCTATCTTAGCGAGAACGAATAGGGCGTGGTTGTAGGCGGCCTTCACTGTCCGCTTTTTAGGTTTTTTCGCGTCGCGCTTCTCTCCACTGGAGGTCTGCGGTCCGCTCGGTAAAACGGGTGTCGGGATGGCGCCACTGGCGCGCATCCCGACGCTCTCAGTTAATGTGTCCTGACTTAGCCCTGAGAGGTTGTCCAAGTCAGTTAGGGAGAGGTTATCCTCGTCTCCCGCGAGTTCCGAGGCCAAACCGGAAGAAGCCATGACATGATATCATAATCGCCCGCTTTGCTCGACAAGGCAAGCGCGGCGGGCCTGAGGAGGTGGGGGCGAAACGATGGTCGACCATGACAGCGCCCCCTCTGCCATGGCAAGGTCAAGTACTACACCCGATTCGGCCCGGTGTCGGGGAGGCTCCGTTCGCCCACAGCCAGGTACTTCACCCCTCGGCTGCAAACCAATCAGAGGCACGGGTCGCATAACACCCTGATTTTGGGGGGAGATGTTTATTGACTTCCCAGTCTAGATCCGTAGTGTTCTGTATGGGTGTTCGCTGTAGCGGACTCCGCAGCAGTGTCACCTCGAGCAGGATGTGGCTCCGCACCACGCACTGCGGTCTTGGCTGCGGCAGAGGCTAGCGGTCGGGTACCTCCGGTACCACGGCCGTAACATCGCTTGACCGAGCCCTGTGCTACTCAAGATCCCCAGCAGGAGATCCATTTCACACTCGACACCTGATTAAATAACTTACTTAAAAATTATGGGTGTTTTCTTCGTATTTTCCGACTTTAATAGGGATTTTCCAGATGGTTCACAACCCAGCCACTTTTTTGGAAAAGCGAAAAATCAAGTCCTTAGAAAATTGGACGTAGAGAGTTAAATTTCAATCAAAACGGTAATTTGTCTTTATAAAAAAGTTGCGTTATATATTCACCTTTCCAACGGTATCGTTTTTTCGATATCTTTATTCTGTGAAAAGTTAAAGCCAAAAAACAAAACCCCTGTTCACAACCCAGCCCTCTCCCTTACATTTAGTTTTTATAAAAAAAAATTAATCAACCAAAACTAAATTCGTGTACAAAATTACTGAGCTCTTTGTTATAGATGTTAGACATTTTTAATGAAAATTTAATGAAAACTTTGAAAATTTCTACTAAAGTCAAGCAAAAAGCCTTTGGATTTACTTGTTCGTTTCGTTTCGTATCGAAGTTTAATTGGAAGATGTGTGCATCAGACATGTTTTAATGTGATACGGAGATTCTATATAATGAGTTCTCAATACTACAAAACCTCTTATTATCAACAGTTCAACAAAAAACTGCTTTAGATAAACATTTGGGGGGTTGAAGTGTAAATAAATGGCAACGCATTGAACGTATTAAAAGTTTATAAAAGTGCCAGAAAATTCAACAAACTACTGCACAGCTGCTCAAAAGTTGCTCTTAGAGGGTCAAAATGTATGACTGACCCCACTAATTTTTCATTTTGAGTATTTCTTTCAAAGATACTTACCTCCTATCTTTAACTTTTAATGAGGGACCCATACAAAATGGTCGTTTTTATAAAATAGGCTCCCACTGCTCCCAGGTTGCACCTAGATGTACCAAATGTGAGATTGACTCACATTAAATTTCTCTTCTGAATGGTTTTTCCAAACATATCAACTCGTTATCTACAATTATTAAGGGGGCTGCCATACAAAATGATAGTTTTTATAAAAATGGGCTTCCACTATACAGTTTCAGTTGGACTCTGCATAGTTTCATTTTAACTGAAGTTCTTTTTGACTTTCGCGTTATGTATTTTCAATCTCATAGATTCTAACAAACCTAATTTAACCAAAAAAATTCTTATTGAACCGAAATTAAAATTTTGTTCATTAGATAACTGACAACTAATTTCAGGGCAGATCAAATAAAATCACTGGGTCAGGTTTTTTGTTTCTTCATTTAAAATGAGTTTATTTAAAAGTGCAGAATGCAAATTTCAGTAGCTTTTCATCAGCAATTCAGCAAATTTTATGCAACTAAAGTTTTATTTTTTTAAATTATTAAAAATTTTTTGTCGCAATGAGCATAAAACATGGGAAAATTAAGTTTACAGTTTTGCTTTATATAATTTGCTCTTTTGTTAAAGGAATATTTTTGAATACAATTAAATACATTTTTTTACACATGATAATTTTTTCATGAAATTATTTAATTTTTTACAGTAGCCACTGACTGCCGCTGCAGTTTTTTTTTGGTTTTTTGTCTTTTTGAATAAATATTTTTTTTAATTTTTTATATATAATAACTTACTTAATATCAAAGTGTTTATTCATTATTTTATATATAATAAATCTTAAAAGAAAATGTTCTAAAATTACATTCATGCGCGACCTGTGATGCTTGCAATTCAGCAAAACAAAGAAAAGCCCATTGGGAGCAGAGAATACTTTTATAAGACATCAAGGCGCACTAAAATATCGGCAGCTAATTTGCTTTTCAATTGAGATTAATGCTAACTATTTGAGGTGCTGTCACAAGTAATTCAAATGTCCTGAGTGTTGAAGAATAATTAAAAATAATTGCGCCATATTTCAATACAAATTATGATTTTAGTACAGCGGCCTGTAGTCACAAGTTGGTATTTTCTTACATACTTTGACCATAGAATCGAATGAGGAACATATTCCATATGACTAAAGAAATCCCTAGAAATTTACTAAAATTAATAGTTTGCTGGTTTTTGGGTATTTTGCTGGAATTTTTGCTGTCAGAGTGTTTCTGGCTTCAAAACATCATCCAAATACTTGGAAATTTCAAGTTGAAATTAACTAATTCACAAAATCTAAATGCTTAATTAGTGCCACAAGTACCGGGCACTTTTAGCTGTTGGCTTTCATTATGATGAGCGGCACTTCGGTGTAGTCTTTGTTGGGCGGCAGACCCGCTTCGCTGTTCTCGTGCGAGACGCCAGTGAGCGAGAGACGCGCCTCACGCTGTCGCTGCCGACTGTGGCGAATACTGTAGCTGAAGTAAATGACCAAACCGGCCACAATCCAGACGCTGAAGCGCACCCAGGTCATCAGATCGAGGCGCACCATCAGATAGACATTGATGAAAATGGACAGACCAGGCAGCCAGGGCACCAGCGGCACCTTGAAGGCCAACTGAGCGCCGGAACGCGGCTGTCGCGATATGATGAACAACATGAGCGGCAGTGGCAAACCGCTGGCTACGAGCAGACCAATGTAGGGCTCCGTAATGCTGTCCATGTCCGTTTCGAGTTTTTGCAACAGCATCGAGAATACAAGACACCATATGCCTGAAAGTTTACAAGATTTTATTGAAAATTTTAATTCGCAAAAAGCAAACACTACCACTCACAGTAGAGCGTTATGAGTATGGTGACCAGGCGGCTGCTGCGCTTGGTGGCCATTGTGGTGCCGCTGGTGTTGAAGAGGCGCCTCCACAGCGAGCAGTCCGCCTCGGCGTAGTCGAGCAGTGTGCGTCCGTTGCCAATGATGCGACCGTCGCGTCGCTCGTCGCAATCGAAGCGCAGTATCAGCACACAACTGGCCACCATCGAGTAGGCCAGCAATGTGCCAATGGACATCATGCTGACCAGCTGATTCAGCTTGAAGATGGCCGCCAGCAGACCGGTGAGCAGACCTGTCAGCAATGTGCCCTTGAAGGGCGTCCTGAAGCGCGAGCTAATCTCGCCCATGCATTTGAACAACAGCCCATCCGAGGCCATGGCGAAGACAATGCGCGGCAGCGGAAACATGGCGCCCATCATGCTGGCGCACAGGCCGCACAACGCGCCTATGGTCACCACATACTCGGCCACCCACCAGCCGTAGCGACTGAAGACATGCGGCAGCGGCGCATGCTCGTCCTGCTCGTAGTAGGGCAGCATCATGGTCAGCACTGTGGAGACGCCAAAGTAGGCCAGAAAGATCATCACCAGCGATGTGACCACCGCAAAGGGAATGGATTTTTTCGGATTCTTGGCCTCCTCGCCGGCTGTGGCAATGCAATCGAAGCCAATGAAACCGTAAAAGCAAACAGCAGCGCCGCGTATAATTCCGGTTAGGCCGTACGGACTGAAGCCGCCGTCGCCATAGCCGGGCGGCACATCCTCTTTCGGTATGGACCAGTTGCTCAAGGAGACTAAAAATGAGAGAGAACGAGATTGCCATGAATTTTTGGAATATATTTGAGTAAAAATTGCTTTGTTTTACCTTTGAAGAGGCCAGCAACAATGACAAAGAGCACAACGCCCAAATTGAGGAATGTAAAAACGTTATTGAGGCGCGTTGACTCTTTGGCGCCAAAGGCAATGGCCAGCGCAAACAAAACGGTTACGACCAGCGCAAAGAAATCCGGATAGTCGCCCAGTCCGTCAATGTTCATGGCAAAATGTTTGCCCAGATAGTCGCGCATTGCATAGCCAAACAATTTGTCCAGATAGGTGCTGAGGCCTTTGACAACGCTGGCGCCACCTAAAAAAAAATTGGAAACGTTTTATTATTTATTTGTAATAAAATATGTATTTTTATTTTTGTAAATATTGTATTTTTAATATAGTCGTTCTTTTTTTAGAATTTCTACGAATTTCTTCTAAATGAACTAATAACAAAACATATTTTTAAAAACCAAAACTGTTCAACCACTTCAATACATAAAGTTTCTGTGTTTTTCACTAAGACGAAACGTACTAAAACTTAATTGAGCAACGCGACATAAATTACTATCAATTAAGATAACAAAAACAACAACAAAGCCAGCATAAAAATCAATCAATTTGTGATAAGGAAAAAAAAGCGTGCGTGCCGGCGCTGTTTGAGTTTTATTTTTGTCATAAAATAAAAAAAATAAAACAAAACAAAATGCTGGATATAAGAAATCAATTGAGTAGCATGAAAGTGTTGACAGGTTTTTTTGTTTTTTAAATTAATATGTTGAAAAACAAATAATTTGTAAAGTCAGAATTGCAAAGAAAGCTGAAAGTTGCATGGTGGATCATATATAAAAAACATAAAATATTTATTTATTATTTACAATATTTTTAATGAAGAAAAGACTAAAAGACTTTAGTAGTAAAAGCGCAAGGAGGGCTAAAAATTGAATGTTATCACAGATGTGAATTCTTTATATAAAACATAGAATATTTGTTTCTTACTTAGATTATTTTTAATCAAAGAAGATAACAAATGTAGAAAGAAATTTATAATTAGAAGAGAGCGGAAAGTTGCAGGGCGGATTGTCAAGCTAAATTCTATATAAAAACATAGAATATTTATTTATTATTTTGAATATTTTTAAAGACAAAAAATAATAAACATTTTTTGAAAGATAGATATTTAGAATTATAAGTGCAAAAAGCGCTGAAAATTGCTAAGTGGATTGCAAAAGTTAATTCGATATAAAAAACATAGAATATTTGTATTGAAAACAAAATACTAAAAACGTTTTCAAACAAATAAATTTAGAATTAGCGGTGCAAAGAGAGCTGAAAGTTGCATGGTGGATAGCAAAGTGAATTCTGTATATAAAACATAGAATATTTATGTATTAATTAAATTATTTTTAATGAAAAAAGACTAAATAAACAATTCTAGAAAGAGTAAAAGTTTAAATTGTTAGTGCAAAGAATGCTGAAATTTGCATGGTGGATCGAAAAAGTGAATTTTATATAAAAAACATAGAATATTTCTTTATTATTTCGAATATGTTGAATGAAAAAAGACTTAACAATTCTAGAGAGAAAAGAAATTAGAATTAAAAGTGCAAATGGGCTGAAGATTGCATGGTGGAATGCAAATGTGAAATCTATATGTAAAACATAGAATATTTCTTTATTATTTAGAATATTTTGAAAGAAAACAACACTTAGCAATTCTAGTAAGAAACAAAATTATAATAAGAAGTGCAAAAAAGGATGAAAATTACATGGCGAATTAAAGGAAATTCTATATATAAAACATAGAATATTTGTATTTATTAATTAGATAATTTTTAATGAACAAAAGACTACTAAAGAATTCTAGAAAGAAATTAAGAATTAGAAATGCAAAGAAAGCTAAAAGTTGGCAAAGGTGAGTTCTATATATAAAACATAGAATATATATTTATTAATTACAATATTTTTAATGAGACAACAAAGTTCTAAAAGGCAACAAATTTTAAATGAGAAGTTCAAAGCGTGCTGAAAGTTACAAAGTGAGTTCTACATATAGAACATAGAATATTTATTTAATATTTATAATATTTTTAATGACATAAAAATAAATTAAAATATTTGTAATGATTTTTATTTTATTATTAAAAATATTTTTATTAGTAAATAAATCTTCTATGTTTTATAAAAAGACGAAACAATTCTAGAAAAATATTTAGAATTAGAAGCTTAAAGTGCTAATGCCACTTTCATGGTTTCAATTATTCTATATAAAAACATAGAACATTTATAATGAAAAATAAGGCTTAAAACTTTCAAAAGCAAATTTAATTTAAAATGAATTTTTTAATTTTGTTCATTTATTTCAGTGTCATGTCTCAACAACTTATAAAAAACATAGTTAAAAATGCTTCAAAACTATGTACAAGGATTTTTCATCTTAATACCTTCCCCCTCAACTCACCTATTGCATACTCCAGTATCAGATTCCAGCCAATGATGAACGCTATAAATTCGCCAATTGTCACATAACTGTAAATGTATGCAGAACCGGCTTTGGGCACACGTGCACCAAACTCCGCATAACATAAACCGGCAAAAATCGAAGCAATGGCTGCTATCAGAAAACTAATGACCACTGCGGGCCCAGCATAGACTTTCGACACTTCACCGGCCAACACGTAAACGCCAACGCCAAGTGTGGACCCAATGCCAAGTGCGGTCAGATCGAATGCCGACAGCACTTTGGCCAATTTCGATTCGGATGTATCCTCCATGGGTTTGCGACGGGAGAGCACATGATAGGCGCCTGATATGCTTAGCGAGGGCATACTGTAACAAAAATATATATAGTGGGTAAGAAATTGATTTGAATATAATTGAAAATTAAACTTAATTCCGATTATTTCATATATATGTATATAGATTATGTGTAATATGATCCCATTGGCCAGGATCATCTCATAAGTTATGCAGTTTTTGATGGGTCAAGTTTTGAGTAGCAAAAAGAAGTTTAAAGTTGATTTAATTAAAAAAATAATTTTTATTATTATTCTGCATTTGTTCCCATCTTTTTAACCAAATTTCAATCTCATGGCTTTAGATTTGTTGCGGTTTCTAATTGAAAAACTGATCAAGTTGTGTTCGAACTTCAGCTAAATAGTTGAAGAATATTTCATTGAAGTATTTATTCAATTTATTTAATTATTTATATTTCATTCTGCAGATTTCTAAAAAGGTGTTTCAAATCTTTCTTCAAACTTGTATCTTCTGAATTTATTTAAAATTTCTTCCACGTGCAAATTTTAACTAACAATAAAAACTTTCTTTTCTCTCCTTTATTACTGCTAAAAGCAATAAAGCCCAAACCACACAGTCACTAATCTTATAAATGTTAATTTTTATGTGTTTGCTTGCACACATTGTACCGTGCAATTCTTTCCAAATGTTCTTTCTTCAAAATTTAGTTTAAATTTATACCAAAAAAAATTGCATTTTGACACGTTTCCGTGTAACACAAAAAATAAACAAGCAAACAAGAAATTTGAAGCAATTTCCAGTGTTGGATAACGCCGAACCTAAAGCACAGCACAACAGTTTGTGCGTGCATGTGTGTGTGTGTTGGTGTGTGTTGGTGTGTAAATTTATATGACACGCCCTTTGTGGTTTTCGGTGATCGTTTGAAACAATTTATGAAATGAAAAACAAGCAAATTTGTTATGACAACTCAATGTGATATTTGTGTGTGTGTGTGTGGGGGGTGTTTGAGCGTAATTAACCACAGTTATAAAACTGCGTCAGTCAGTCACAAGATTTGAAATTCATCTCTACTGGATCATATGGCTTTGAAAATTAGCGCTTTGCTGGCGAATTTCGGTATAGAAGAAATATTAATAAATTTGTTAATTAGTACAAAGAATGGCAACTGGTACAATTTTGGCCCAATTGTTGAAAGTGTGATTTTCTAAATGATGCCGAATGCACGACTGCCAGTGAGTGACTCTGAGACATGTCTCAGCGATCGGTGCTAATTTCAGCGCGAAAAATGACTAATGGCAATGTAGGTTTTGGCTTCAAGTTGAGCTGAAACTTGAGTGCCAAATGGTGAGTTAAAATTGGCCAAATTGTAGGAAAGTCATTTTGTAGAAAAAAGTTGTGGTGAAAGTTATAAAAGAGCTAAAAAGATGCATTTTTGAATGGGTTTTTGAGATGAAGGTATGGTTTTAAATAACTAAAATGACTAAAAATAATGAGTCAGCCCAGATAGGAATTGAAGTTAGGGCCTCTGGTGTAAAGTAACTTGTTTTTTTGGGACAAAATGTGAAGATGCGAAAAGTTGAATGCAGTGACTCATAGATTTCATTTTGAGGAGTTCGGTACACAATTTTTGAGCCCAGTGCCAGCTGAAATCTTACCTGGCGACTAAAATGTGTGATGTTTAAGTTTAGAAATGGTTTTCATATGATTTGTTAATACAACTTTATGCTGTTGTATTGCATTGTATGGTTTTGTTAATACTAAAGTGAGGATGACTAACTTTTGTTATGTAGTACAATGAACTTGTTTGGCGTTTAAAGGATTTTAATAAAGCAATTTACGTTCAGTTTATGTTTTTAACACCACGTAGTTAATTATAATTTACATATTTTCTTTGTAATAATTGAATTGCGTCTTAAAATAGAGTAAACAAAAATTTATTTAAAATTAGTTGAAAGCTATTTTCACTTGGTGGCTTTGTACAGGGCACAACAGTCTTTGATAACAATGTAAACAAATTGGTAAGAATGAATTGAAAGCTATTTATGTCTCACTAGGAAACTTCAGGGAACAACAATTCTATAAAAACGTAAACAACTCAATGGAAATCTACTCGAAGAAGCTACGTACAGGACAAGCCAGTCCTATAGAGACTAAGACAACACAATGCGGACGTACTCGAGCTTTGCTGCATTTTAAAGAAAACAAATAAAGTTTTTCAGCTGGTTTTCCTTGCAAATTTGGTGGTTGATTGCTATACGAATTTTTCATATTTAGTCAAATTTCTCTCCGAATTTGAGCTCACAGTTCTCTGACTTGTAACTCAACTAAGAACTGAGCTGCAGTTGGCATTTTGTTGCTTGGTGTTTTTCTTTTGTTTTGTTCTTTCATCGCTTTGAATTTTTCGCCATGTGCAGCAAATTCTTGAAGGTTCAGATTGCACCTAAAATTGGCCACTAGGCCGTGAAGTTGCACTTAAAAAAAGAGTAGACTTGCTGACATACAACAAATGATTCACACTTGTATAAAATTTCAGTAGCTCGACAATTTATGGTTTGTTGTTAAACAAAAATTAAAGACAAGTATAGAAGAATAAAAGTATATTTCAAAGCACTAAAAAGAATCTAAAGAACAAAAAAGGTTAAGTGTTTTCAAAAAGTTGTTGGCTCTGCGGGTTTTATTATTTTACTGAACGCAGTTTTAGTTGAGAAAATGTTCTTCTTATTGCATTTTTTTGTTCAATTTATGAACTAAATTTGCTTGAAATAAATGTTTTGTATGAACATTTTACATAAAAAATAAAACAAATATTTTAATAATATTTATTTAACCCATTTACCTACACTTTTTAAAATATTTGTTTAATATTTAATATCACAAAATTATTTTTTGAATTGTTATACTTTTCAATTTAATTGTTTATTAATTTTTGTTTTATTTCGATGAACTTTTGTTACTAAAAACTAATAAACTAGTTAGGTTTTTTATTTTTCTTAATTTATTATTTTTTAAACTTTTTTTAAATTGACGAATTAGTAAAATGATTTTGAAAAACTATTTTAATTAATTTTTTATTTTTTTATCTTTATAAATTTTTAATATTTACACAAAATTTATTTTTTATATTATTTCGTTTTTTTATTTTTTTAAATTAGTATCTTTTTTAATTTGTTTTAAAATAGGCCACTTTGTAAAAGGTTTTTGTAAAAAAGTTTTAATTTTTTTTAATTTCTTTGTAAGTTTTTAATATGTCTAACAAAATTTATTTTAATTAGTTTGAAAAACTTTTGTTAGTAAAAAGTTTTCATTAATTTTTTTAGGTTTTTAGAAAAATTGTGTTTTAAAAATTGTTTTCAGAAATTTTTGTTAATTAAAGATTTTCCTTATTTTTGAATCTGTGTTCTAATTTATTAATATTTATCACATAAATTTTTAGTAATTTTAAAAACTATTGTTGGTAAATTTATTTTAATTAATTTTTTTAATATTAATCAATTTTAATTTTTTTTATAAATTTTGTTTTTAACAATTAACACAAAATATATTTTTTGTTATTTTGTTGATAAAAACTTTTGATAAATTTTTAACGATTTTTTTTGTTTTATTTTATTTTATTTTATTTTATTTTATTTTATTTTATTTTATTTTATTTTTAAATTTGTAAATGTTATTAAACTTTTTTATTTCTTTTTTGGATTATTAAATGTATATATTTTTAATTATTTTGACAAAGTTTTGTGGGTAAATTTTTGTAAAAACATGTTTATAATATTTATCATTTTGAATTTTTTTTATCAAGTTTTTTAACATTAAACATAAAAAATATTTTCAATTATTTTGACAATTTTTGGTAGTAAAAACTTTTTTATAACTCTATCACTTTTATCAATTGAAGTATATTTGAATTTTTCTATTATTGTAAAAAATTTTCGTAAATTTTTTAATAATATTTATTTATTATGTTTTAACTTGTAATGCTTATTTATTTTAATTGAATTAATTTATAATTAATTACAATTAATTAAAGTGTTTTTGAAATATTTTTGGCATTTTTATTTTTTATGTGTTTTTCACTGTTTTAAAACTTATTTCAATTTTTTGCGTTTTTCTTTCACGCGGCCAACGATTTTCACTGCACTTCGATTCGTTTCACAACTGTTTCTGGTCTTCAATTCGCGCTTGTGGCGCGCTTAAATACGTCCGATGTACGAATCGTTGTTTCGTTGCCAGTAATTTTCAAACTCTTTTCACACTGTCACTGCGTGCGGAACGATCGAGCATGTAAAGCGCCGTGTGATAAACGATAATTTAATATTTTTATTGACCAAGTCACGCTTTGGTTTTCAATTGGTCTGGTGTCTAGTTTGGTTCGAGCTTTGATGTGAAAGTGTTCTAGAGAGCTTTGAAACGTTGAAAAGAATATTTAAAAACTGATTGAAAAGTGGCTTCAGTTGTGCTTTTGAGAGTAAGAAATTTGGTATCTTAAAGTTTATATTTTATTTAAATAAATGTTAGAAAAAATCAAAAATTAAAAAAACAGTTATAAATTTAATAAAGGGAAATCGTTTCCTTTCCCACAGTTGGGTTTAACAATTTGTATCTTGCGTTGTGTAAGTGCGATCGAGTTAGTTCGGATGGTGTTAGAGAGATAATAGTTTATACCAAAAAAAAACTTTTCAGATAGTTTTGTGATTGCTTCACTCGGTTTTATTTGAGTGCGCTTCAAAGATGGACACCAGACACAGATGACACCATTTGACAGTTTTTCGTCGATAAAGACAAAACCACAAGACAGACGGCTGAAAATGTGACCAGTATTTGAGGAACTAATGTTGTTACAACCAATCACATCCATTTTGAGTTTGCGTTTTGGTAATTTTGATGTAAAGGATGCACAACGCTCTGGAAAGCCAATTGTCGAAAGTGTTCAAAAAGTCATGAAAATCATAGAGTCCGTTTTGCACATAGACACTTTAAACACCGATTGAAAACTGAAACTGAACTGAAAACTGTTTAAAAAGACTGAACGAATTCAAGCGAAAACTACGTGAACTTTCAGCAATAACGCTTGTAAAAGTCTTTAAAATTAATGAATTCTGATAAATTCATGAACGCGTAACAGTTCCACAATGAACGAGTTGTACTGATAAGATTTGTTTAAATCCCACCCGTGACAGTGATTCCACATGGATTTATGAAAATACATCGTGGATCACATGGATTTATGAAAATACATCGTTTGTGGCATCAATCATTTAAGTAGAATTAGGAAGTTCTTTAGATACCATTTACCATTTAAAACCATTTAAACCATTTAAAACCAAGTGAATTATTTATATTGCAGTGGACTTGTCGTTGTAAGTTTGATAATGAAACTAGCGCCAAAAGCTTTGAAAATGTCATTTAGTTTTGATAGCAATATTCTCATTGTTTTCAATTTTTGATTGGGAAAATGTGTCATTTGGAAAGATGTAATTTTAGGAGCAAGTTATCCTAAATGTTGAGGCAAATAGTTCTAACACGATAGGTAGCAGTGACTAGGAAAACAACTCATGGCATTTTAATAAACTTGAGTGGGTTTGTACAATCCAAGACTTTTGAGATCTAGAAAAGAGCAGATGTAGCACTCGTGGCTCGGTCAGAAACCCTAAAAATCATCGTTTTATATTATATAATGCCCCAGTTGGGACTTTATAGTCACGACTATAATATGAAACAGTACATGCGGTAGCTGTATTCACAAACTTGGACCCTTACTGGGTTCATAGCAATGCCAGATGGAGCTCCTTTTATGAGTTGTAGTAGTGATCTATCAGAATACTTGGACCCTAATTTCGTTCATAGCAATGCCAGATGGAGCTTGAGCTACTTCGACCCTTATTTCGTTCATAGCAATGCCAGATGGAGCTCCTTTTATGAGTTGTATAGGGTGTTTTTTTTAGAGGTTTGTTTTTCGAATAGAGATAAAACTGGCATTTTGTGGTCAAATCTGGCAACTCTAATGTCATTCATGTTCAGTTTGGTTTGCCATTTCATCATGAACAGGTTGACAAAAGAACAACGCTTGCAAATCGTGCAAATTTATTTCGAAAATAATGGTTCAGTTCGCGAAGTTTACCGCAAGCTCCGTCCATTTTATGGTCGACATAATCGTCCATCAGAGCAAAATCGGTCCATCCATCGGTTAACCATGGGTCGTTTTCGCGGCATAATGGCATACAATTATCCTTCCAATAAAGCCAAATTGATGGACATTAAAACGATTTTCTTGTGTTTTATTTCAATGCGAAGTTCTATACCTCTAAAAAAAACACCCTATAGTAGTGATCCATTAGAAATTTGACCCCTTATTGGGTTCTTGAAATGCCAGATAGAGATCCTTATATGAGCGATCCATTAGAATACGAACGCTTTAGGCCTTTCGTAGCCACTTCCTCTAGTATGGCGAGCTCATGTGTACCCAAGATTGCCCAGACTTGATTACAATGAGTCATTAGGTTATTTAGGGTTAGGTTATAAAATGTCCCCTGTGGCAACACTGTAGTCATTATTCATATGTGTGATATGAAAAAGTAAAAGTGGCCTTGCAACAGAACAGATAACGATTAAGTGAAAGCCTTGCTTTTTAAACTTTTGTATCACCAATAGAAGATAAAAGTGACTTAACCCTTTCAGTCACAATGTCCAATATATTGGACTACAGCCCATACAATTCATACATAACGGGTTTATTTTCATTTCGGAAAGGGTTAATCAAAATTTGATTGCATGCAATAAAAATTTGTTGCATGCGATAAACATTTGTTGAGGTAATAAAAGCAATTTGTGGGGTGCGTTTGTGTTGAGAAATTTACATATATCATGAAATCAGTTATGAATATGAATAATTTCTGTATGAATGGTTTGTTTTGGTCAAAGCAAAATCAACCCTTAAAAATTTGCTTGCAATTTTTCTTTAGTGACAATTGGCGCCAAATGTAATGGACAGATGTGTGCCCTGGTTTGCTTGACAGCCTATTAAAGTTTACATAAAGCAGAAAAACAACAGAAACTTTGGTTGAAAACAACTTCGGCACATAAGTTGAGAACGTTTCACAAAAGATACAAAAAACAAACAATGAGTTGAAATGCCTTGAAAGGGCAAAAATCAAAACTTCAAAGCAGATTGTTTGTTATTAATGCTTTTTCGGGCTGGCAACTCTGCCAACGCACAACGTGTTTGCCCCACAGACATTCGTCATTGCTCAGCTGGCGCTCAAATTGCACACCACGCAAACACAATTTTCAAACAAATATTTAAAAAGCCAATTGAAACAAGAACAACAACAGAGAACAGCAGAATGTCTGAGAACCGAGCAGCGCCAGTAGTCAATTCACATGGCATAGTCACTCAGCGACTGAGTCTAAAATTAGTGCAAAGTCTTTGCAATTAAAAATAGCCCACAAACGTCAGCACATTGATGGATATTATCTATTGCACGTTTTTAGCCGACTCTTGCCGTCTTTACTAACGTGTTTCAATTGAACACGTTTGCACTGCAACGTCGACAGCTGATGACGGCAGCCGTTACCATCGCAACTTACCCGCAACTCTCTAGAAATTCATCCATTCTGACACTTGTCTCTCCTTTGCAGTCTTTTTAATATCACTCAAGTATTATTGCTTAATGAAAAAATAAATTATGTATATATATTTGTTTAATTTATCATCCGATTTTATAGATTTATTAGACAGTTTTCCAATAAACGAAATTGTTCACATGCGTTTCTTGCTGGCGTTGTAGCTAACGTTTTCATGCTGTTGACTCTGCGCGACGGTCGGTAATTGAATAGTGTGGAAATTTTGTACTTCAACAGAAGCCGGTGAATGTATATCGCGTGTGGATAAATGTGCAAACGTGCATGTGCGATATAGAGAGAGCGAGAGTGCGAGAGAGAATGGGTGCTAGGGAGTGAATTATGCGCTCATGGTTAGAGTTGCCGCATGTTGGGTGACAAATTGTACGAGTTTAGGTAGAAAATATTTGGTTTCTGATTGTTAGTGGTTTTTAATAAAATACAAGGAATATTTCAAGCATAAAGGTTTAAAAAAGATTTTCTAAAAATTTATTTATTAAATTAGAGAATTATGATAATTTTTTGTGAGGAATATTTCAAGCATATATGTTCAAAATATATTTTATAAAAATTTTTTTATTAGATTATACAAATTTTTTATGAGGAATATTTTATAAAAATGCATTTATTAAACAAGAGAGTTATGAAAAGTTGTTACATAAGTTTTTGTGAGAAATATTTCAAACATATATGTTCAAAATACATTTTCTAAAAATTTTTTTACTAAACTAGATTCTTACCAGAATATTTCTGCATAAAGGTTTACAACTAAGTATATAAAAAATGTATTTATTAAATTAAGCAATTATGAAAAAATTTAATGAGGAATATTTTAGGCATAAATGTTTTAGAAAAATTTATTTATTAAATTTCAGAATTATATAAATTTTTTCTAAGCAAAAAGTTCAGTTAAAATAAAATCTCAAAAAAATGTATTTATTAAATAAGTGACTTATGAACTGTTTTTAAGAGGAATAATGTAAGCATTTGGGTTTAAATTTAGATAAATAAAAAATTTATTAATTACATTAAACAATTATGAAAAGTTTTAATGAGACATATTTTGAGCATAAGTGTTCCAAATACATTTTAGAAATATTGATTTATTAATTTTGAGATATACATTTTTTCTAAGGAATATTTCGAGAAACAAGTTTTAAATAAAATCTGTTAAAATTGAAAATGGTATTTATGGTGATGTACTAAACTAACATAATCTCAACTTTCAACTCAACAAACTTTTGTCGTTTTCAGACCTGAGCAATTGGATCTAATTTTATTTTAAGTTGACACATAACAAGTTAATTAAATGTTCATGGAATAACCGATTTTTCATACCCATACATTGATTATTACTTTAGAACCCCGAACAAACTAAATTTGTAATTCTTTTTTTTTCCCCCAGTCACTTGGCAACTCTTGTGTTTGTCTCTCAAACAAACGCACGAGTACTGCATAGACATTCAGAATGGTTTTGTGCTTTCACATTGAGGTTTGTGTGCGGCGCCGTTTGGTAAATTGAATACCTACGTTCGCCAACCAGAGAGTCGTCTTACCTACCTGATGCTTCTTCACTTCCGAATTGCATCAGAAATTCCGTGTAGCTATAAGAAAGCCGATATCATACTGTACATAGATTCACATGGGCTGAGTAGGGCGGGTGTTACAGTCCCAAAGGTTGAAGGTGCCGCCCAACTTTGAGGCTTTAACAGAGAAGCAAGAAAACTTTTGATAGGAAGCGCCCAAGACAGGAAGTAGTGGTTCGAAGAAATTGCATAAGTGTGCTGCTGGTTTTTTAAATGTTCACAAAACTGTGAATCGTTTCGGTAGTAAAGTTTTACATGTTCAAATTGTCTTCTATTTGAAGTATTTTTTGGCGGCTTAGGTCGTTAGGTTTGAACAAAAATTTCGTAGCCTTTCTCCCCAATGACTTTTACTAATACATATTAAGTTTTGTTGTTGTTCTTTATGCTCATTTGGCAAAGTTCTTTTACTCATAGAAAAGTAAATCATGTTAAAGACTATATGACTAACCAAAATTTTCGACTTATAGAAGTTGTTGCGTCACAAGGGACCGTACAAAACTTTGAGAAAGAATGAATTATTCGCCTGTGAGATGAGCAAAAATGTAAATGTTCAATCATCAATCATTCAAACATTTATTGAGTATAAATCTCTAGTACTTTTAGGAACCAAATTTATCTGTAAATTATGTTTTTGCATTACTTTCATCAGCAATGCATCGCCTGAGAAAACAATTGTCGCATGTGCTTTTGAATTAAATGGAACATACGACATTCGTTTTCTGCGGCTATGAATTCTTGACATGTTCGACTGTCATTCGACGGTCGTATTTCAGATATTTGATGCATTTCACAAATTTGTTTTTGTAATATATCTTTTTCCAGTTATGTGAGTTGTTCAGTTTACACAGTTTCTAATTTTTTCCCAATGAATTACACACATATTTATTTGTATGTTTTATGTAATCCAGCTTTGATTGCCTCTGAAGGAACAACGAATAGTAGGGAGGTGGATTTAGAGGGTTAAAATCTCACACTCGACCTTCGATACTTTCCACATCTGCAAAACAAAAGAAAAACCCGTAATGTTATGTTCCAAGAAGACAATTCTTTAAGTTCTGGAACTTGCCATTTTGTCAATTAATGAGCTATAAAAATAATGTTAAATGCTTAAAGAAAATCACAAAAACAGTGATCACATTTACTTTCATGTAGCTTCAAAATCTTACTTATGTTATGTTAGATTAGCCCATTTTGAAAGAGGCTTCTCAACCCATTCGAGACCGATTGCACACCGTTTGTAATCTGTAAGGTACAGGAAAACAAAATTTGGCATTGGTTTTACTGTGTATCAAAAAATCTAAAAATTATCTGAAGCCTTTCTTACATGAATAATACAAAGAGGAAAACAATTTCGCTCCTGGGGACCGTGTTCGAAAAAAATCGTCGTCTCGAATGGGTCAAAGGGTCTATGGATGGATGAATGGATGTGGGAGAAAAAGATCACTGCAGCAATGACAATGGAATTGTGACAATTTCACTGGAGATCATGCGAAGTCCAGCAAGATCTCACAACTTGTGTGATTGTTTCAAGGTGGCTGAAAATTCCAAAAATGTCTACAGAAATCGAAGCTCACAAGTAACATAAGCTATGATAACAGCGTTCAAAAGCTTTTGCAGCTTTTAAAAGAAGCTTTTATTGGACTGTTACTTAACCAGATAACCTATTAGCTTTGATGTATATACGGGCAGCATTGCCAGATTTTATAATAATTTGAATGCAAGTTGGACATAACCAAGGAATATGAAGTGTTTATTTTTTTTATTATATTAATTTTCTTTGATATATCCTAATCAAATTAAATGACTAATGCGTGCTTGACCGTATTTGTATATCATCTAACATTTTTGATCACATTATTGCAACAAATGATGCTTCAAAAACCCAAGGCTCGAGAGAAGTTTACAGATGGAATGATACAGAAAGTAATTTTATGTAGGAGTTATTTTAGACTTGTGACCCTAAAATGATAGCATTGTTAAAGTTTCTTGGGGTTTTTGCTTAGAAAAATCAGGAATCACAAATTAAGTATGAAGATACTATCTGCTTTGTCTAAGTTCGACATACTTAATCATTTTAACATAGAAATTCGCAGGTTCTTCAAATAGTTTGACAATCTTAGATTTTCATGGTTCAATAATGAGGGCCTCGGTTCTTCAATTAGTTTGATAATCTTAGATTTTCATGGTTCAATAATGAGGGTCTTGGTTCAGTCTATTTCAGTTAAAAGATATAATATTTATCTTTTTTTTTTTTTTTTTTTTTTATATCTTTCAAACATTTCAAACATCTT
Source organism: Melieria omissa (assembly GCA_963971225.1). Taxonomy (NCBI): domain Eukaryota; kingdom Metazoa; phylum Arthropoda; class Insecta; order Diptera; family Ulidiidae; genus Melieria; species Melieria omissa. Next base: position 75,622,105 of record OZ020268.1, on the reverse strand, counting down.
CATCATTCATTCAAACATCACCCTAAACTTTACTTTTAGAAAACCCATTGGTACGAATGAGAACCAGACGAACCCAGAGCCTCGGCCTATTCATCTTTTTGAGATACGATTTTTGGATTGAAGATAAAATACAAATAAAAAAATAAAAAAGCTTAATAAACTAAAAATCAAATAAATAAATAAGAGAAATAATTAAAAAAAATTAAATAATAAATAATAAATAAAAATAAAAAATAAATAATAAAATATTAATAAAAGAAGTAAAATTTTATCTCATAATTTTTAAGAGTTTTCACCACTCAAACTTTAAACTTACACCTGACAAGTAAACTGTGCTGTTAAGAAATCAGTTTTGAAGCATGAGATGTGAAACTTTAAAATTAAAGTTATCGTTATAAAAGCGCCATGGATTCGTAGGCAGACGAACCCAGAAGCTTGAGTCTTCAGTGAAGATAAAAAAGTGTTGGTAAGATTTCTTTTGAATAGAAAATTATTTTTATTAAAGGTCTGCAGATTCTGAAATTTTCTAATCTTCCAAATCTTTAAACTTCATGAGAAATGGAGTAATGCACTTGGAACATCAGTTTTGAGGAATCATACGTGATACTTTAGCCTCAAAGGATTAATGAGCTAAAAAAAGAGACTTAAGTAAGTTTTAGGTTATGAAAGGTTCAACCTGCTTTTGAATGACTAATGTTGATAAAAGATCTTTCTGATGTAAGACTTTTTGAGTGAAGGTCTTTTATGAACTCTCAAAGCTGAAACTCTCATCAGAAATGAAACTATGTTGTTAGAAAAATTCTGTGGTCAAAAGCAATAACCGCTTAAGTCGACTTAAGAAGAAATATAGTTATGGATGCCACCACGTTCCCTTGACTGTGCTCTACGTTTGTGTAAAATCGGGGAGTTTGTAACCTTAAATTTTTAATTTTATTAGTTAGTAGTTATTAATAAAAACCTATTCGCATTCCCGCTACAACTTTAAAACGAGATTGCTCAAAACAGCAATTTTCGACTTAAGCGGTTATTGCTTTTGTCCACAGAATTGTTGTAAAGAATGAGACTTGACACTTTACCTTCAAAGGATTAATGAGCCAAACAAAAGGGTCAAGTAAGCTTTAGGTAATGAACAAAAAAAAGGTTTAACCTGATTTTTAATGACTAATGTTGATGAGAGATCTTTTTGGTGTAAGAATTTTTGATTCAAATTTTTTTTAAGAGTGTTTTATGCTTTCATTCTGAAGGTATCTAATCTCTCAAAGCTTAAACTCTCATCAGAAATAAAACTATGTTGTTAGAAAAATTGTTTCGAAGAAGAATATGTGACATTCTAACTTTAAAGGACTCGTGTGCCATGGCTGCGTGGGTTGACAAACCCAGAGGCATAGCCTCTCCTTTAATGACTAATGTTGATAAGAGATCTTTTTAATAAAATATGTTTCCGATCAAAATTCTTTTTTAACTTCAGTCTTAAGGTTTTAAAAACCTCGAACTTTAAAGTCGATGTACGATTTTTGACTGAAGATCTCTTATGAATATTTTATTCTTTTATTCTTAAGGTTTTTAATCTCTCCCGAAATGGCATAGTTCCAGAAATATACTTTTGAAGAATGAGACCTTATATCCTAATTTCAAAGGATTCGTTATTAATGAGAAATTAATACTTGGCTTGAAGAACCCAGAGGCATCTCTTTTATCAAAATAATTACCTCATTAAAGATCTTTTGACGATAATTGAAGTCTCGAACTTTAAAGGCTCATAAGAAAGAAAGCTATTCGGTTGGAAAATTAGTTTTGAAGAATGAAAAGTGGCATCTTACCTTCAAAGGTATCCGAATAAATGCTCAAAGGACTCGTAAGCGGACGAACTCAGAGACTCGAGCTGTTCTTAAATGACTAACGTTGATAAGAGATCTGTTTGATAATAGTTTTTTCGACTTATTTAACTTAATTCTTAAGGTTTACCAAACCATTAACTCTTACCAGAAATTGAGATTTGTTTTTAGAAAATACTTTTAAGAATAATACAAGACATCTTAAATTCAAAAGTATAATTATTAATGCTTCATGTATTCATAGGACCTTCTCCTCCCTTGGCTGATACTTCTTTAACTTCTTTAAATACTCACTGAAGAAACGAGAACAAGATTCTACAATGTGTGACTGTCTTAACTTAGCTTGAGAGAAACTTTCATTTCTTTGGAGCCACGATTCTTGTCCCACTCGCTGACTTATCAGACAACAACATAAGCCACGACATGGTTCCTGTTCATTAAGGAAACAAAGCTGGTTTTTATTCAATTTCAGCAAGTCTTATACTTTCATAGGACAAATTATCATAATTTTTTCTGTTATGAAATGAAGTCCATCTCCTCACAACAAAAAGTCTTCAAGTTAATTTTTATGTAACAAAGCAAAAACTAAACAAAACAAAAACAAATACTCTTTGTTTTCTCCTTAAACCAAAGCAATTTTTCACAGTCACCATGACAGTCGGAATGTTGCCTTCCCAAGTTATCTACAATCATGCGTTCGAGTTACAATCAAACTCATTACGACCTGACTGACAGTTTTATGCTTCAGTTGCTTTTGTCAAAATCCAACCAATGGATTAAACGTTAGATGAAGACGTTAAACTATTCAAAGCACCTTATAAAACGGATTTTGTCATGTGGCGTACGTGTTTGTTGTTGTTGTGGTTGTGGTTGGCTACTTAATTTTTCAAGTGTCGCTGAGTATTTTAAAACGCTGCGCATAACGTGCCTGGAATTTCGACCGTAAAAGCCAAACGGAAGTGTCCTTTGAACATAAACGGCAACACGTCACACTGACACAATGCATGAGAAGCAAAAACGGACGAACGCAGTCAACGTTATGCACTTTTATTAATCGTAAACATGGCAGCGAAATGGCCAAAATGATGGCTACAAATCGAATAGAAAGGAAAGGAAATTAAATGAAAACAGAGACAGAAAGGTGGAATAGATGAAAGGAAAGCATCATAAAAGTTGCAAAAAGGAATGTGCGAAGCAGTGAGAGAGAGAGCAACGGAGAGAGAGAGAACGTGTTGCAGTTGCTTCACGGTCCACTGACAGTTGCACGCTGCACAGTGCCACCCACACTTGTGGGCGAAAGCACAGGATGTGCGCAAGAGTGAGAGAGCGTGAGAGAGCGAGCGCCTCAAAGTCTACAATGAAAAGCTACGAACGCGCTTGACCGTTGCCGTTGCGATTTTTTTCGGCCGAGCCATATTAAAAACCTCGTCGCGACAACGCAGCAATTCAGTTACGGGCGAACATTCGCGGGCGTTGGATATGCGTGCAAGTGTGTCTATCGTTATGTGTCAAGTGTGCGTGTGTGTGTGCGTGCGCTGAGGCTAACTACTGAGCTTCAATCAAAGAAAAAAATATATTAAAAAAAGGATATTGCAGACGTGCAAGTGTGCAATAAATGCCAGAAAAGTAATGAAAATTGAAATTCAACAAAATGTGAGCGAAAACCGTGAGCGCGTTAAGTGTTTAATAATTGTTAAAGTGAGGCAATAAAGCGACCAGAAATTGGCAAGAATTGCAAATAATCAAAGAAGGAAATTGGCTGCGAGTCAAAGGCAAAAAGGATTAGGCAGACGGTTGGGCTGCATGTGAATTTCAAACACACACATAGACATGCAGACAGCAGGAGCAGCGCTACGTATACAAATGTCAGAAGCATAATAAATGCAAAAGACTCTGTGTGTGGCGGCGGCAGTGCGCATGCGCCATTTTGTTTTCTTTATGTTTAAGTTTATGGCAAAATAATAACAACACACACAAAAAACGCCAAATGCCAAAAAGAAAGTAAATGAAAAGCAAAATAAAACACGACACAACACAACGTAGAACGCAAACAAAGCAACGCCAAAGGAATTATGAACATTTGCGAAATTGTAAGTGCATAGCTTTAGGCGCACTGACACATCGACTGCGACAACAAACGAGTAAAAAGGCGAACACAACAAAAAGGCCGCATTTACATGTGTGAAATTGTAAGTATGAGCGAAAATGTTTGACAAATGTGTGGTTGCCAAAAAAACAAAAGTAATGTCGGAAAAGGCGCAAAGCGAACGGGAGCGGCAACGTGTGTGTGTGTGTGTGTGACGTCGATTGTGCGCGCAGTTCGATTGCGGACGGCAACGACAATGTTTTCTTTTAATTTTATATCAAAAAATATCTTGAAGTGCAATTGAAATAACGTGCATCAATATTTGTTGCCCTCTCTGTTGTTGAATTTCCTCTCAAACTGTTGTGGGAGTGTTCCTATGTGTGTGTGTGTGAGCGTCTGGCTGCTTGGCAGCCTTTTGCAATTTTGCTTCCGATTCAAAGCCATTAAGAAGCGGCAAAAGCAAGCCAAATTGAGCAGCAAGCAAGAATCACAATTACTAAAACAACAATAACATTGTCCACATTTGCCCATTAATGCACACACATCCTTTTGCACTTTGCCATTCTACAAAGTGTGTTCCATGGTCTGCGTGTCGTCTACGCACCCGACTGCCAGCGGCTTGCTCATTGTTTCTTTGCTGTTCACCCCCACCACCAGCACCATTGACCCCCTGGGCCATTACACCCTCTTGGTTCTCTTCTCGCTTCCACTGTCACCACGCAAACGTTAACTTCATGGGCTGGCACCGCCGCCACATCCTGCTGTCCTTAGCTATCAAAAGTCTCCAAAGCGTCTCTCTGCAAAATTGCTTTGCTTCGTGCTCCTCTCAATCTCACTCAATAAAACTCTTCGAGTTGGTCTGCTTAAGCTTTTCATTCAACATATTTTCGCTTTACGCTTTCGCTGCGTAATTTTGTATGAAACAGTTAGATGTTCTTGTTGTTGTTGTTGTTTTTTAACTACTTCGTTGCCGCTCACAACACTCGCCCACATCACAATGCACTCACCGCCATACGATGTCGCCCAGTGCTGCGTTTGCGGTTTTTTTTGTTACTATTTCTTTGTTTTATACTGCTCTTCCTGTTGTTGTTGCATTCTTTGTTATGCTTGAGAGTGAATTTTGCATGCCGGCGTTGCATTTTTTCCGTTGCTCTCGCGAGCAGCACGCATTGTGATTTTTGTTGTTGCTGTTATTCTGAATATTTTCCTTTGCTCCCGTGCTGATTGCTTTGTTGTTGTTGTGCACTGTTTATGCGTTTGACAGTTGACGCCAACCGTTCGTTGACATTCCAACTTAACTCCTTCTCAGAGCATTCACTGGTTGGTGTCGCGTTGTAGCCAGTTTTTTGCCGAATTTTCAACATTTCATTTGATTTATTTGTTGCACGTTGGCGTTGACCTGAAGGCCTGCTTGCTTAACCCATTCGAGACCGATTGAATACCGTGTGTGCAATGGATTTCCGAGGTTATAAGACAGTAATGTGCAATTATCAGTTGTTCTGAGTAAACTAGTCGTCGAAATAAGATTTTGCTGGAACTAATGAAATCTGTAAAGTACAGGAAAAAAAATGTGGCATTGGTTTTACTGTGTAAAATACAAAGAAAAATAAAATTGAAAAAAATCGTGTTTGAAAAAAATCGTCGTCTCGAATGGGTTAAGCCATTTTATTGTTGAATATGTCTTTGTGTATGTTCGATAAGCGGCCGATGGTCGACAGTCAATTGGGTGCTGAGTGTGTGAGACTAATGAGTACATCGAATTTATTTCAAACGGAAGTTTGTAGTAATTCAATGAAATTTACTCTTATTGGTAGATAATGAAAATTATTTGGCTATAGAATGTTCACAGAATAAATCTAAATTTTTGATGCAAATTTGTTGAATATTTTAAGACTTATAAAGCTGATTATGAAAACACACCAACACAGACAAACTTTAGACAGCTGTGAGTTTTAATAGGAAACTAAGTAACTTTGTAAGACCCAGTTAGACTTTTGTTACTCTTTAACAGTAATAACAATCGGTTTTGAGCAATTTTAGATCAGAAAAGGCTGTTGTACAGTGTAATCTTATATTTGTACTTGAAAGGATATGAAACACTTGAGCCTCAGCTGCATCAGGCACAAAGTCTCAACATATTTGCTTAGTTTCTTTTACTAGAGCAACACTTAGTAAGTTCGAATGTGCAGTTATATTAAGAAAAATATATACATACATAGTTTCGTCAAGTCAAGACATAAAGAAAACTCGTTCTTCTTCTTTTCTTTTCCTCTTTCGGTTGCTAGTCGCTTCCTAAACAAATGCAAGTTAACAAACAAACCTTTGAGAATAAAATTATTTTCAATGACAACCTCCTGAACTGTCATTCGGAGTTGACATATAACGTTTGACTCGTTAATCGCTCTGCTAATGACTGCAACAAATCAAATGACTTGTGTCAATGTTAATTTAACATAACTAATTAGTTGACATTTTACCCTTTTGGGTGATTAGTCTATTGCTAGCAACTTTCATTTACCAACACTAATTATCATTTATGTTGCATGAACTTTGGCTTTAGTGCCCTAAGGACGTTGGTTAGTGTGTAGAATTAGTGTTGGTAAGTGTGTTGTACTGAAGGATCACAAGTCAAATAGAATCATTGGTTTTCATTGCACCTCAAAAAGCATCTACGAATTTTTTCTATTTATGACTTAATTCTCAACAAGAAAACTTGAACCTCTGAGTTTTTGAACCTGTAAGACATGTAAGCTCTAAAATCCTCATTCTCTGAAAGTTCGAACCTCTTATATATATAACCTGAGAGATGAATTTGAACTGAATTTCTGACATTCTAAATCTCAGAAAACGTTAATCTCTGTCACCTAAAATTTTTGAAACTGTGATTTTGTGAGACCAAGCTGCCATTCGCAAAGGCAAAAAGTTCAGCTTACGACTCTGTAGAACTGTTGAGTCACTTTTAAACATAAATACAGTTAATAGAACATAACATCATTCGGCAGAGGAATCCTGTAGGATATTCAAGAAAACCTGATCTCTATCAAGTCTCATTTCACAATGAATGTAAGTCTCTTTCAATTAGAAAAAAAAGCCGGAAAGCTTAGCCTACAATTCTGTAGAATTGTTGAGTCACCTTGAAAGATTTTCCTAATGGATACCAAAGAACACCGGATCGTTGCCGAGTTCCAATTCGCAATCAATGTAGAATTCTTTCAATTAGCATGTAAAGTTGAAAGCTAAGCCTACGATTCTGTAGAACTGTTGAGTCACTTTCAAAGATTTTACTGAAAGATAACAAGAAAACCTGATCGTTGCCGCCTCCCAATTCGCAATCAGTGAAGGTCTCTTTCAATTAGAAAGTAAGGTTGAAAGCTTAGCAAAGATTCTGTAGAATTGTTGCGTCACTTTGGAAGATTTTCGTGCCGGATATCCAAGAAAACCTGATAGCTGCTGTCTCTCAATTCGCAATCAATGTAGAATTCTTTCAATTAGAAAGAAAGGTGCAAAGCTTAGCCTTCTGAACTGTTGAGTCACTTTCAAAGAATTTTCTGAAGGATACCCAAGAAAACCTGAACATTGCCGCCTCCCAATTCGCAATCAATAAAGGTCTCTTTCAATTAGAAAGAAAGAAAGCTTAGTCTTGACTCTGTAGAATATTGAGTCACTTTCAAAGACTTTACCCAAGAAAACCTGAACATTGCCGCCTCCCAATTCGCAATCAGTGAAGGTCTCTTTCAATTAAAAAGAAAGATGGATAGCTTAGTCTTGACTCTGTAGAATGTTGAGTCACTTTCAAAGACTTTATTAAAGGATACTCAAGAAAACCTCATCGTTGTTGCCTCCCAATTCGCATTCAATGTAGGTCTCCTTTTATTAGAAAAAAAGGCGGAAAACTTAGTCTTATTTCTGTAGAACTGTTGAGTCACTTTCGAAGATTTTCCTGTGCGATATCCAAGAAAACCTGATCGTCCAATTCGAAACCAATGTAGGATTCTTTCAATTAGCATGTAATGTTGAAAGCTAAGCCTACGATTCTGTAGAATTGTCGAGTCACTTTGAAAGATACATTTAATACATTACAGTACATTGGGTGGATGAATCCTGTAGAATATTCAAGAAAACCTGATTGTTGCTCAGTCGCAGTAGGATCATCTTGCATTTGAGGAGGAAACTCTCGCTTTAACTATTTCAGTATTAAAAGTTAATTATATTTCGGATAGATCAACATTTTTTTCAGTAGATTTAATTGCTAAAAAGAAGGATGTCCTGAACAAAAAGTGTTTGGCTTAGCAGTGAGCAGAACCTCTATGTGTAAGATCTCCTTTTTTTTGTTGTTTTTTATGAAGAGTCAGCGCGCAAAGATACCCCACATTAAAGAAAAGTATTGCGTTGATTCTGAATAGATATTAAAGTAAGAGGACAAAGTTTTGGAGAAAGAATTAATGGACAGTATCCTTAAACCATATAAGATTATAGATTCTGGGGGAATTTTTTTGCAAAGAGATCTTTGTAACATTTTCTCTAATGCGTGGTAATTTGCAATATTGTGTCCACGCAGAACACGAAGAACTATGATATATGTACATTCATTATTTCTGTGGTCAAAAGCAATAACCGCCTAAGTCGAAAATTGCTGTTTCGAGCAATCTCGTTTTAAAGTTTTAGCGCGTAGTGTGTTCGTTATGGGAATGCGAATAGGTTTTTATTAATAACTATTTTTATTTTAAAGTTACAAACTCCCCGATTTTACACTAACGTAGAGCACAGTCAAGAGAACGTGGTGGCATTCATAACTCAATTTCTTCTTATGTCGACTTAAGCGGTTATTGCTTCTGACCACAGGTTTGCTGAACAACAGATATTTCCTCCATTGACTAAGCGTTTTGTTTCTTTTATAACACGGTGCGACAACAAGTAAAAACAATTTTCACACCGGAAAAAATCCATATGACTCACGCCCATCTAGAGAGACCAAACATAGTAATACATACTGCATACTCAGTTTTTCATTTCTACATCCTTTGTCCTTTTAAAAGGACTTCAAAATTGTGAAGGGGATACAAAAATAGCAAAAATATAAAAAATACTTTACCTCGTTAAAATATGGCGATATGTATATCAAACGAAAGAGGAAAGGCTCAAGAATTTATATAAAATTGATTTCTTATCTATTTGTGAAAAAAGGATATAAAAAAGGTCCTTTGAAAATTTTAATCTTTTACATCTTTCAAAATTTATATAGAGTTTTGTTGAAAAGTATGTATGTTTAAACCCAAAATCTCCTTGATCACGTGTCAAAATTTCGTTATTCTCGCTTTATTGATTTCATAGTTACTGAAATGGGTGAAATCTGAAAATAAATTAGGAATTTTGGATTTCATTAGAATTGCAGCTTTTGCCTTTTTTCTAATAATTTTCGAACTAATAAATTATGAGTAATGAAGATTTGAACGTGATCAAGGAGATTTTGGGTTTTAACATACTTAGTTTTCAAGAAAATTCTATATATATTAGCTTCATTATAGAACTCACAAATGGGAGATCAGATTGAAATCCAGAACAAAGTTCAATTATCCTCAAATATTTGAAACAAATATTGCACCTTTTCTTCAAGCTCCTTCATGGTGCTTAAAGATCACTGAAATTTATTTTGAAAGCATCTTTTATTTGACAATTTAGACAACACTCTATAGATAACAAAATGGAAGAAGAAGAAGTATCGTTCTAAAAGATCAAAAAGGCTAAGAAGAGATACAAAATTGAGTAGAAATTGCTTGGTTGTGCCCGTAGTTAATATATGTCATCCAAATATTTGTAATTTCTACCCATTTGTGCCACTGTGCATACGTAGAGTAAATGCTGATACATTTCAATATTTATTTATTTATTTATTTGAGTCTATTGTACAGTTAAGTAGCTTACAGACTAACTACAGATTACTTACTTAAAGTAAGCTATGTTTAAAAGACAATTTGGAAGATGAAAAATCAATAAAATTATAAAGTGAATTAACTTCAGCCAAAGTTCTAGCCAGGGGCGCAAATTGGGCGTAGTTAGTACGACAGCAGGCAAGATTGAAAATTTCATAATTCCGCAACTGTTTGGCAGGAACATGAAAGTTGATTCTATCAAGCAATAAGGGACAGTCAATACCACCAGTAACTAAATCGAATACAAAGGTCATGGAGAGAATCTTCCTCCTGTCTTCGAGGGACTTGATATGCAATAAGGAGCACATAGAGCCGTACGACGGAACAGGGTCAACAAATCTCAAAGATCGAAGTGCATATTTTAAAAACACTTTCTGGACTCGTTCAAGTCGTTTGATATGCACACTGTGATATGGTCTCCAAATGAAAACCGCATATTCAAGCACTGACCGGACATAAGCATTAAAAAGCGTTTTTACGGTGTAAGGATCAGTGAAGTCAACACTGTTCCGCCTAACAAAAGCAAGCATAGAGTAAGCTTTAGAAAGAGTAAAGTTAAGATGGCTGGAAAAAGTCAGCTTAGAGTCAAAAATAACTCTAAGGTCCCTAATCTCACTGAGAGACTTAAGGGGCGTCGATACAGGGGTATCGATACAGTAGGAGGTTTGCAGCGGACAAAGAGACTTAGAGTAAGTAACATGGGAGCATTTATTGATGTTCAATGATAAGCGGTTTCTGCAACACCAAGCAAACACATTATCAAGGTCAGACTGAAGGTTTTGCTGATCAATAAAGGAAGTTATAGGAGAGTAAATTTTTAGATCATCAGCGTAAAGAAGAAACCTGGAGTTTGAAAAACAACGGCTAATATCATTAATGAATATTATAAAAAACAAGGGCCCAAGAATGCTACCTTGGGGTACTCCAGAAGACGCTATAAAAGGCCGAGATGAAACATTGTCAATCACAACAGTACAACTGCGATTGCTAAGATAGGAGGTAATCCAGTTTAAGAAGACCGAATGAAAACCTAGTTTAGCAAATTTTGAAATAAGAATACTATGGCTAACTTTATCAAAGGCCTTCGAAAAATCCGTATAAACACAATCCACTTGGAAACCAGAGTGAAAAGCGGATAGACAGTCTTCGGTGAAAATAGCTAAGTTTGTTACAGTTGACCGGCCAGACATGAAACCAGGCTGATTAGGACATAAAATGTTTTTGACAGCAAAATATAGTCTATGTTTGATGATACACTCAAAAAGCTTGGACACAGCGGACAACTTAGAGATAGGACGATAATTGGTAACATTATTTTTGTTGCCACTCTTAAAAACTGGAGTGATTGAAGTTACTTTCCAAGCATCTAAAAAAACCCCAGAAGCAAGAGATCTATTAAAAATCAATAGAAGCGGACGGACGAGGGAAGGACAACGCTTCAACATGGACGCAGATAACCCATCAGCGTCATGTTGAAAAGAGGGTTTAAGTTGACTAAGACCTTCAGCAACATCCTCATAGGATAGTGAAAAAGAACCAATATTGATGGAAGAGCAAGTATCACCATATGCATTCACATCACTATCACGGTCGGACACAAAATTAGAGCGGAAGAACTCAGCAAACAGGTTGGCAGCTTCGTAGGGAGATTTAGCAGTTACATCATTCAGGAACAGGGTAGTGGGAATAGAAGAACAGGATCTCTTGGACTTGATGAAACGCCAGAAAGCCTTTGGGTTCGATTTTACTTCAGATTCGTACTTTAAAGTATAGTTCCGATATAGAAACTTATTCAAACAATTAAATTCTTTGGAATATCTCAAGTATTTGTCCTTGAAAGACAGGAGGTTGGTGGTCTTGAATTTTTTGAAAAATTTATTACGCAAGTTTTTCAAATATTTCAAATTTTTTGTGTACCAAGGTAACTTATAGATCCTTTTGGGAAAAGCAGGGACATGAAGTGAGCAGACTTCACAGAGCTTGGATTTAAAGACGCATTTTATTGTAATAATTTGCTTTCAACAACTTTGCAGTTAGCAAAATGGCAAAACTTAAAAACCGCTATAAATTTTAATCAATTTCAACAAAATATTCACACAAAGATGTGCAAAAGTCGTTGCGTAAGTTTTCGGCACTTGTGTGTGTAGATTGTGTGTAATACTTGGCGTACGTGCAGCAATACTCATAAAGTAAAATTCTACAACCTAAAGAACAACAACACGTAAAAACAATTACCACAACACAACACCAGGAGCCGTCTGTTGATAATAATTCATGCTTTAGTGCATGTTTGTTTGTTTTGCACTTGTGACAGTACAACAACAACATTGCACATCCCAATGCTTGTTGTAAATTATTATTATTTTTTTTAACACCAGTTTGCATGGCGGCTGGCGGCCATAATTTTTCTTGCTTTTACTATTTTCCCACTCAGCCAAAAATACTTGCACACAAACACATACAAACACACAAACAAACACATATGTATGCAAAAACCCAAGTGTGTCATTGTATGCTTTACGTTTTGTCTATGTTTTTTTTGCGTTTGTATGTTGTGTTGTGTTGGGATTATTTAAGCGTGTAATCCTTTCATAATACGCTGTGACATACGTCCACGCCCCCCTCACACACTGCTGCGTCGCTGCTGTGCCATGTCGTTGTCACTGGTAGTTAAAAACTACCAAAAAATCCTGGCCACCCACGCTAAGTTCACCCGGTCGGCTTAGTCGACCAACTACACGACACTCTATGTCCTAATTCTAGTCGAGTCGAGCCATTATGCGTTTTGTTCGCTTCACTCCTTGTGTGCTGTTCGTTGGCGTTTTTGTTTCAAGTTGTATTTTGTTACTATGGTTGTTGTTGTTTCTTAATGCCTCTCGCGCAACTGCAATGCAGTGTCCTTTCGTTTCTTTGCATTTTCAGCGAATTTAACCTCTTGCGGCACTCGAGCAAAAAGGATAAGGATAAGAAAGGATACGATTTTTTTTTAGTACAAAAATGTTGTTTGTACTTTTATGCAACTTTTTTAATTGTCTTTTTTTATAGAAACTTTTTGGGGTTTGAATGTATGTAATTAAAAAATTTTTGATGGACATAACTTTGTGATTCTTGATAATAAATTTATGTGTTTTTGGTGCAATTGTACTTTTTTTAATTTCGTTTAAAATAAAAAACAAAAATTAAAAATATAAAAAAAGTTATGGAAAACTCTGAAATGAAATTAATTTAACATTTTAATAAGATTTGCGTTGTTCGGAAGCAATTAAGTGAAAAAAATTTATTTTTTATTTTTATTTTTTTTTAATATTTAAATATTGTTTTCTTTTTCATTGATGCAAATTTTATGTTGAAAATGTCTATTGAATTGTTATACAAAGTACCGAAGCCAGAACATTTTATAAATATCCTTAAAAATGTGCTTCCTTTTGGTTGTTTTATACTTCAAACTAGTATTTCAAAACATTTTCCTATGAAACTGCATAACCAATTTCAAGCTTTAACTGTTGGTTTTCTCTGAAAAATGAATCACTAGAAATTTGCATGCAAATCTTTTCCAAGACCATTTGACATTTTTCTCTTTAGTGCAAACAAACGTAAAAACATAAACAGAAAAATTGTTATCACTTTGACAATTCCACGCTGACCTTTTAGAAACGGCAGATTGCGCCAACAACATCAACTTACCGTAGCACACACACAACGTCTACCACACATTAGTCGTCGTTAAAAAAGAAAAACAAAAAAAATAAAATAGAATGCAAACCTCCAGCGAATAGCGAACGGAACAAGTTTTGAAATTTGTCTTCACACAGATATGCAACACACACATAGAAAAAAACAAACAAACAAATAGACACACTCACACTTACATAATATGCAGCGCCACAATTGCAAACTTTGCCACTTGTGCTGTCATACATGCTTTCTAAATGCACGCATACATATGACTTCACACATACATACATCTATATACACACACACATACAAACTCATTTTCATGTATGCATATGTGATTTGCATGCATTTCTGCAATTTTCTTTGATATTAAAATTTTCCATCACTTTTTCTTCTTTCACATTCTGCTTCATCGTTTCTTCCACTGTCCCAGTGTTATTGTTGTTTAGTTTTGTATTTGTTGCCTTAAAACATTGCAACTTTGCAGCGTCAGCAAAAAAAAAAAATTTACATTGCAAAATATAGACGAACAACAACAAACATGCCAACAATCGGTAGCAACAACAACAACAATAAACACAAATGAAGCTTAGCAACAACAACAACATTGCAAATGACAACAACGACTGCGTTGACAACTCTGGCAACTGCAATGGCGGCGATTAGAAGCCAACAGTTGAATTGTCATTGTTGTCATTTTGGCAAATGTGCAGCTTTTCCTGTCACTTTGTGCTCTAATCTTTTGTCACCATCTTGCTACCATCTCTTCTTCTTCTTCTTCTTCTCCTTATTGTATTATTGGACTTTTTTCTTCAGTTTTTTGCTTATTATAGTTTTGATTGCGCTTCAATGTGGTTTCATAATTCCTGTAATTTTTCGTGTGGCTGGTTGTTATCGTCCTTTTTCATGTGTATTCAGTAAGTTTTCTATGGCCTCAGAAATAATTATTTTCTACCGTTAATTTGCTGATTTGCCTATTTCTTTTTTTCATTTATCTGTTTACTTGTCAACTTTTAATCTTTTATTCATCATTTCATTCATTTACATTTTAATTTTTCATCTCTCTTTTCACTGTTGCATCGTCCACTTATTCATCTTTTCATCTCAATATATTTTTTCTCTGTCCTTTCAAACGTTCATTCATTTGTATTTTCATCCTTCAATTCATTCCTCTATTTAGCCTCCTCTTTGTTCATTAATTTGTATTTTCATCTGTACATTCATTTCATTATTAATTAATCTATTCATATATTTCTCTATTTATCCACCTGTCTTGACGCCTATTTATTCCTTTATATAAATTGTTTATCAGTTTGTTTCTCGATTTGTTCATACATCCATTCATTTGCAATTTTATTATTTCATACTTGTGTTTCTATCTGTACGAAATTCAATTGCTTATTCCTTCGTCCGTTCATCCATATTTTTTTGAACTTTTCTTTTCATCTGTTTGTGTATACATTTATTGGTATTTTCGGTTTTATCATTCATCCATTGATTTATTTATTCTATTCGTTTGTCTATTCATCCGTTAATTATTCCACCCATTCATTTATTTTATCATTCGTCGTTTCATTCATATTTTTTATAAACTTATCCTACTGTCTATTAGGTTATCAATACATTTATAATTTTATTCGCCCGTTGATTCATTATTTCATCTCCCAATTCTTCTGTATATTCATCTATCTACTATTCCACACATTCATTCTTTTTGTTATCCTTATTGCTTATACATTTATTCCAACATATATGAGTTCATAAACTCGTTCATAATTTCATCTGCCTGTTGATTTATTTATTCATCTGCCTTTTCGTCTGTCTCTTCATCCGACTACTATTCCACGCAGGCATTCATTTTGTCAGAAGTATTGTTTAAAAACGTATTGTATAATATATAAATTCATCAATTCATTGGTAGTATGTTCATTTGTCTATTCGTCTGACTATTCATTCGTCTACTATTCCACCTATTCATTCATTTTGTCATCAGTATTATTTAAAACCTTATTCCATCATATATTAGTTCACCAATTCATTCGTAATTTCATCTTCCTGTTGATATATTTATTCATCTGTCTATTCATCTGACTGTTCAATCGTCTACTATTCCACCCATTTATTTGCTTTATCATTCGTCGTTTCATTAATATTTTTTATAAACTTATCCCATCATCCACTAATTCATGAATTTATCATCATCATCATTCATCATCATTCGTAACTCCACGAATAAAGAGCCCCAAAAAACCTGAACCACACCGCATCTCTCTGTTCTTCCACCACATATCTATACATCTATTTAATTCTCTAACTATTTATTCGTCGATTTATTTGCTTATTTTGCTGTTCATTTCTTAGTTCATCTGTTTGTTCTTCTATTCAAACGTTTATCCATCCATTTTGTTTCTCTGTTTGTTCAATCATTGTGCATCTATTTGTTCGTCTACTCACAAATCTATTCATCCATTTAAATCGCTCGTCGCCATTCGTTCATTAATTTATTCGTGCCTCTGTCTGTTCATCCATTCGTTTGTCTGTTTGTTCTTCTATTTGAATCATTTATTTATTTAGTTATTTATCCATTGTCTTTCTTTTTGTTCTTCTACTCATACATCTATTAATCCATTTAAACCGCTCGTCAACATTCGTTCATTGATTTATTCGTTCTTCTGTCTGTTTATAAATTAGTTCGTCTGTTTGTTTTTGTTTGATCTAAACATCTATTCATGCATTTAATTCCTCTGTTTGTTTATCCATTGTCCATTCTTTTTCTTCATTTGTTCTTCTATTCACAGATCTATTTATTCATTTAATTCGCTGACCATTCGTTCATCGATTAATCTGTTCCTTCAGTCTGTTTAACCATTCATTATTCGTCCGATTGACATCATTTGTTCTTCTGTCCTGTTCTGTTCTTCCTTTTGTCCCAAGGTCTATCAGTTGATACATATTTACTGAAATAAAAATTCATTATAGAACAAACTATTCACACATTCATTTGTATATTTTTTCTTGTCCCTGGATAAGTTTTGATGTTAAGTCAATACAAATCCTTTGCCATTATTTTGAATTTCTCTACTTGTATTCTGTGTCTCCTTTGCCAACACTCGTTTCCAAAGTTCCAAGCCATGTTCCACAATATCTACCGAACCATTAACATTTAGATATACTTTCTGCGATCCTACACCCTTTGTCTTTTCCACCTCATCAAAGTTTGTACACCCAACAGAGATTTAAATCTATTTTCACTCTATTTACCGTTAACTTTGACACACAATTTTTTCCCATAATTTCAACACAATTCAGGCACCTCAGACAGTGTTTACAGCTGCGATTCTAAACCTCCAAAAAGCACTATCACCAAAATGGTTTCTTTGAAGTATGTCGAATCGACGTATCTTGTTGTCAGACAACTAACTCTATGCAAAATTGTTTATGTGTGTGTTCTTCTTTTTCACGTGCATGTTACCCAGCAATACTCTGACAATTCAATTTTTCGACTTTTGCACTCAATTTATCGGAGCCCAACCCGTTGGCCGCCGACGCCGAACCCGCCACCAAACGCAGCCGCCAACTAATATCAGTTGGCAATTTTTGTCGCACTTATCACTTGTCAGCCAAACAGACCGAACGCGCCAACAAATGGTCGCACATCCACATGTTTTTTTGGTTTTGTTTTTTCTAAAAATTTTTTTCTTGGCTCACTGGGCGATTGTTTTGCATTCGGGTCAAGGATGTCGGCGACGGGCCAGCACGTGCGCCGTTCAGATGCGCGCCGCTCGTTGCTTTCACGTCACTGTTGGGCATTGTTGAATGTTGCCAAGCCAAGTGCCACCACACCACACACCACACAGATACACACACACACACACACTCGTGCAATGCTGCCAAAGATGCCACCCGTAGTTGGCCTAAATCTTTAATGCGCTCGGGACATCAACATATCATCGGTTTATTGTTTGTCATTCCACATTGTCCAATTTGCATTTGACAATACAACAACAACTACTGTCCCGCAAGCAGTGGCTCACCCTTTCCCCCTTCCCGCTGCTACGTGACACATGTTGCCATTATTGCTCGGTCGATTCGCTTTGTTGTGTGCAGCTCGTCCTTGCTGCCATTTTGTCTGTACGCCGCCGCCTGTGGCAGACAATTGCGCCCAGCGTTTTCCGTGCGGCCGTGCAGAAATTATTATTGATAGCTTGGCTAGTTGACTTTTATGTGTTGCGTTCGACTTTCCGGTTGGGGTTTCAGCTCGTTTGCCGTTTTCCATGTCGGCTCGTTCCGTTTCGTTCCGTATCGTTCGTACTTGCCACTTGCCAAGTGATTAAAAATTTATGAAGGTCGCTGCCTGGTCTTTCTCTACCTCTAGGGATTGTGGAGAAAGACCGGGCAGGAGGAAGACTTGGTAGAATTTTTATGTTGACACTATTTTGCCTGAAGACCTGAGGGTGTGTTGTTAACTTTAATGTTGCACTTCAAAGGGAATTTTCTTTATGGGTCAAAATGAGATTTTGAATATTTGATTTGATTAGATTTTGTGTTTTTTTTTAGATATTTCAAAATGTATTTATAATGGTCACATTTAATTTAAATGCCTTTATTCATGCAAAAAGACAGCATTTGTGCCTATAAAATATGCATTTTGGTCTTGATTTCTGGGCAGTTTTTGCCCATAGCGACGCTATGGGAAATTCCAGAAAACACTTGAAACCATTTTTGAATAGTGAGTTGCCAGTTTTATACCAAAATTACAAAATGGAGTAGTTTAATTGATTAACCCTTTCCGACATGAAAATAAACCCGTTCTGTATGAATTGTATGGGCTGTAGTCCAATATATTGGACATTGTGACTCAAAGGGTTAACTTAACCAAACAAGACAGTAGGGCCTTGTTGAGACCCTATGACCCCAAGTGGAGGGAACAACCAGAAAACGATTGAATGTAATGGACTCAAAAAGAGATTCAGGAATACATGAATTTCTCTACATTTACATTCTAAATTTACAGGAAACTTGTATAAGTTGAGCGTAATTAATCTATAAAGTATTCAGAAATGTACGTAAAACTTCAAAATTTGGGTCCCGAAACCTCGGAACCAGTTGAAAACTCGATTCATTCCATATTTCTCTTCTTTTCTTTTCGTCATGGCTGCACAACAAATACATTTTCCCTTAAATTTGTTTCAAAACTACTGATTATCTAAATTAAAGAGAACTTTCTCAATTTTCCCTTTAGTATTATTACATGGCAACCCTGCTCAATATTTTTTAAAATTTTATTTTGCATTGCGCATTCTAACAAATTTTGAGTAGCACTGCAACAAACCCCAAAAAAATCATGCCCTAAAAAATCTTTTACTTACAGTTTAAAACTAATTTTCAGTGCATACTTTTAGGCTGACTCCAACTATTTTAAAACAGCACAAAACATAGATTAAATAAAAAAGGGAGCTACAAAAGAACCAATGAAAAATCATGCCTTGAACATTTTTTGCACCAACAGCTTACAACTAGTTTTTCAGTGCACACTTTTAGGCTGACTAATGTATTTTTGAAATGCCACACAATAAATTTAAATTAAATGAATAGAAGCTACAAAAACTCACCACAAAGTATGCTTTCTTTTGCATTTATAGTTGAAAAATGTTTCCGTGTATACATTTGGGCTGATTTAAAGAGTTTTTTAACAGCACAAAACACAGATTAAATAAAGAATAAAAAGAAGAACAACCCATGAAAAATCATGCTTTACAAATTGTTTCACCTACAGCTTACAACAAATTTTTCAAGGCACACTTTTAGGCTGACTAACATATTTTCTTAACAACACAACATATATTTAAATTGAATGGAGAGAAGCTTTAAAAATTATGCTCTCTTTTACATTTATAGCTTAAAAACAATTTGTCATTGTATAGTTTTAGGCTGACTTAAAGTAGTTTTAAACAGCACAAAACACAGATTAATAAAAAAGTGGTACAGAAGAACCAATAAAAAATCATGCTATAAAAATTGTGTTACCTTCAGCTCACAACTTCTTTTTCAAAGCATACTTTTAGGCTGACTTACATATTTCGTAAACGCCACACAATATTTCTAAATGGAATGAATAGGAGCTGCAAAAATTTATAAAAAATTATGCTAGGCAATTTCTTTTTAACTTTTGGCTTAAGCTTAGTTTTTAAAAGCATACTTTTAGACTGACCGAAAGTGTTTTTAAACAGCACAAAACATGGATTAAGCCAGTAAGAACCAAATTAAAAACCATGCCCCGAACTTAGTTTTTTACCTGCAGCCTACAACTTTTTTTTGTCGCATACTTTTAAGCTGACTCTGAAGTATTAGTGAGATCTAGATGAACTAAATAAAAGCCACAAAAAACCACAAACAAGCCAGGACTCGATTTTTCCTTCACATAAAGAAATATGTTTTTCAACGCGTACTTATAGCAACAAAAAGCCACCAAAAAGTTAGGACTAGATTTTTTTCACATACAGCTTAAAATAATTTTTCAGTGCATACTTTTCGGCTGACTTTCAAATGCCTTTTAAACAGCACAATATATTAGTTACAAATATAGGAGCTTCAAAAAAACCATCAAAAATTATGCCTTGAAAATTTGTCTACTTACAATATAAAACTAGATTTTCAGTGCATACTTTTAGGCTGACTTAAAGTATTTTTTAACAAGCACAGATTAAATAAATAAGAGCTCATAAGAACCCATCACACATCATGCCTAGCGTTATTTTTATCCCTGCGGTTTACAACTCGTTTTTCAGTGCATACTTTTAGGCTGACACAAAGTATTTTTGAACAAGCATAGATCAAATAAAAGCTCATAAAACCTATCAGAAATCATGCCTAGCATGCCTAGCAAACTTTTAGGCTGATTTCAAAATAGTTGTAAACATCACAAAACATGAAATTACTTAGTTAATAAAAGCTAAAAAAAATGAAAAAGTAAGCCTAAAGTTTTGTTTTTCACATGCAGCTTTAGCTTTTCTTGCAGTGCATACTTTTAGGCTGACGAACAAAAAGCATTTACATGGCACAAAACATAGAATAAATAAATCGAAATTTTATGAAAATCACAGCAGAACTATTTAAGACTTTAAATAAAATATTTTCTAAGAAGTGTAGCACACTTTTTGGCGCCTTGAATAGCACAAAACACCCCACGGTCTAGAATTATAACCTAATTTTTAATTTTGGTTTTTGCATAAACTTTGTCACTCAATTGCTTACCTAAAGTTCACTGCACAGAGCAAAATTAATAGTGATTTGCTTTGACTTTTGACACCTGCAACCAGCTGCAACAAAACAACACCGATTGATGGTGTTATGTCCATGTGTGTGTGATTGTGTGTTTGTGTTAGTTATTGACACCTGCTGTGGCTATTTGCGAGTGGGGCGGAAATTGGTGGCAATCATCAATCAAACTAACAGCAATTATCGATAATTCAAAACTCATGTAAATGCCTTGTAATGGCCGACAATAAACATCGATCAGCTTCGCTCCACGTTTCCGCCAAAAACCCGTCGTGCATACGCGACATGGCGGTCGTGGACGCATTAATACGCGCACAGGCAGTCAGGTCAAACCATTAAGTTGTAAACAGAACGCCCGGACAACTGGCCGCCGCACGCAGCCATTTGACATATTAAAACTTGTTTGAGGTGAACTCAACTCAAACTTTGTGCCGCACAAAATTTCGATTTTGATAGAGTGGTGATGAGGTGAAGATTTGGTGAGAGGGGAAGAAAAAGTAAGAGGGGAAATCGTTTGTAGAGTAGACGTGGGGTCAGCGAAATGTTTGTTGTCAGTTTTAGGCGCACAGCATTAAATGCCTAATTGTTGTTGCATAACTAAGGGCGCTAAACGACAATTTAAACGTGACGTACACGCATACAACGACCAACAGACACACACACACACACTTATATATTCAACACAGAATCGCACAGAAGCAGCACGAAAGCCAGATGAATGTTTGAAACGCAAGCGACAGTGGCAAATACGCAACACAAACAAAAGAAACGTCAACAAAGCGGCACCCACGCGCTCACGCACACACACACACACACACACACAGAACGAATGCCATATATTTCCATAATTAATCAACGATGAATAATTTGTTTGCTCTCGAAATATCAACACTAAAACAAATCAGCCTCGCACAACACCTACACACGCATACGTTCAGTGCGTCAGTGCGTCAGGCGTTTAGTCTGATGGCTGCCTGCACTTTCCTGGCTGCCATCAGTGCTGCCACCTTATTCGAATGAGGGTAAACAACTAAATGAGGAAAAAAAATCAAATCAAAGCGTATGGCAAGCAAATGCTGGTGAAATTTCTAGAAAAAAAAAACAGAAATAATTACACTGTGCTGTGAAAGGAAAGTTGAAGGTAATTGGTTGTGAGCATAAAAGTGTGAAAATAGTTGGGGTTACATGTAGTTTTTTGAGTGTAATAAATTGTACGAAAATAAAAGAAGAAGAAGATTCAAGGATAAGGTAAGCAGAAGCAGGATTTACAAAAAATTTTATTACTTTACAACTGAATTTTTTTTAAAAGGTACCAAAGATTGACTCAGGGCCCCAGGAAGTGTGGCTGCGTAAGATAAAAATAAAAGAAAAAAAAATAAAAATAAAAGAAAAAGATCTGAAGGAGAAATGAATGAATAAATAAGAAGAAAAAACTAAGGACTGAAGTACTGAAAAATAATGAAACGTCTGAAAGAGAAATAAATGAATAAACACGAAGATAGAATTAAGGATTAAAGATTAATTCAGGGCCCAAGAAGAAGAAAGAAGAAGAAGGTCTGAAGGAAAAATTAATAAATAATTAAAAACGAAAGAACTAAGGACTGAAGTACTGAAAAATAATGAAATGTCTGAAAGAGAAATGAATGAATAAACAAGAAGATAGAATTAAGGATTAAAGTTTTCATAACAAGTCATAACAACTATTGTATTTAAATCTTTTTAATAGCACCAAAAATTGATTCATGTCCAAAATAAAAGCAGCAGTGTTGAAGTGATAAAAGAGAGAGAAATTCTGAAGAAGTGAAGGCATGAAGGAAAAGAGAAGAGTGAAATAAATGAAAAGTAATGTTGTTTCGTTTCACTCACCAGTGGGGGCTCGGATCAACTATTATAATCTTTTAAGCAGGTACCAAAGATTTATTCAGGGCCCAAGAAGTATAGTTGGGAAAAAAAAGAATAAGAAGGTCTGAAGAAGAAATAAATAAATATACAAGAAGATTGAATTAAGGATTGAAGTCGTGAAAAATGATGCTTTATCGCTTCACCGATAAGTTGGACTCGTAACAACTAACTATTTGAATCCCTTTAACATTACCAAAAACCGATTCAGGTCCTCAGTAAAGCAGCAGGGTATAAGTGAAAAAAGAAGAAGAAGAGAGAAGAAGAGAGAAGAACTAGAAGAATAAAAGAGAAAAATGACTAAATTAATGAAAAAATTATGGCTTATTGCTTCACCGATATGTTGTTAACAGTACCAAAATTAATTCAGAACGTAAGTAAGGCAACAGGGTAGAAGAGAAAGGAAGAAGAAGAAGACCTGAAGAATAAGTGGAGGACTGGAGGAGTAGAATGACTAAATTAATGAAAAGTAATACTGTTTCGCTTCACTGATAAGTTGGAACTCGGACCAACTATTGAAATCCCTTTAATAGGCACCAAAGGTTGAATAAGGGTTGAAGAGGTGTAGCTGGGTAGAACTTAAGGAAGAAGAAAGTCTGAAGAAGAAGAATTCTGCAGTAGCAAACAAATAAAGGAGAAAAGACGAATGACTGAGAATGACTAAATGATGATGAAGAATGAATTGACTCGTAACAACTATTTTAATCTCTTCAATAGTACTAAAAATTCATTCAGGTCCTAAGTAAGGCATCAGAGTATAAGTGAAAGAAGAAGAAGCAAAAGAGAGTCTGAAGAAATAAAGGAATAAAGGAGAAGAAGAGAATGACTAAGCTAATTAAAAATTATGCCTTATTGCTCCATCGATTTGTTGGGACCCGGAACAACCTATGAAACCACTTTAATAGTACTTACCAAAATTATATTCAGATCCTTAATAACGCAGCTGAGTAGAAGTAGATGAAAAATTATGAAGATCTGAAGGAGTGTAGAAATAAAGGAGAAGAGAAGAACGACGGAAAAACTATTGGAATCCCTTGGACAGGTCTCAAAGATTAATTCAAGGCCTAAGAAAGCTGCGTAGAAGTGGAGGTGAAAGAAGAAATATATGAATAATAGTGAAGATAAAATTAATGACAGATTTAATAAAAAATTATGCCTTATTGCTACACCGATCTGTTGAAACTCCTAACAACTATTGGAATCTTTTGTACATGTAGCAAAAAAAATCATGACCCAGATCCCAAAAGAGAGCTGTGAGAAGTGGCAGACCTCCAAAGCGAACATTGAACAATAAGTTTAACTGTTAACTGTAATATTATACCAAATCTTCCCTTTTATCAGATCAAAGCGAACATAAAACGTGCCACAATTTTATAAAAGTAATCTTAAAACTTTGTAACAAACCTCGTAGCACAGACTAAAACCAAAAAAAAAATAAGAAAAATGAAATAAAATGAGTATAAAAGAGAACTGAACGCATTCCGTTTATTTTTCTGCCTTCGAGCTTCACTTTTTTCATTATATATATGTGTGTATGTGTTCTTATTTATGTACCCGTGCAAGTATGTATGTATGTTTATGTAGGAATGTGTTTTTGTAATTTTTTTAACGTCATTAGTGAAAATTTATTGATTTCCACCAGTTGAGTTGATTGTGAGTTAAGTGGGAATTTATTACACATAAAAACAACAGCAACAATAACAACCACTAACAACAGCAACAATACTAACAAAAACTCCCAAAGTAAATAAACAAACTGCGAAAAAAGTGCCAAAGCAAAGTCGAAAGAAAAAAAACACACGCCGACAGGAAATCGGCGCATAAATTCTTTCGGCTTGCTTTGACTCGCTCGACGTGGCATCGCAGCGCAACGGCAGCGAGTGAGTGGAAGGTGGCGCCGGGTGGGCGGAGTGTCTGGATTATCTGTCCGGAAATGGTTGATATTTTCAAACAGCGCGCTCCCTGCATTACCTGCGGCTGAACACTCCCTGCCGGCACTTTTACTTGTTGTCCGCGGCACAAAATATATGGCACAACTTTAGGCGCAAGTCCACGTGAACGACTGTGTGCTGGCGCCGTAATTTATTTATCTATCGGCGAGGGCGAATGGCAGCAGCCAGCGTGTCTGGTTGGCGTTGACGCTCCACTACTGCGTGTAGATTTATGGGTCGCAGTTAAACACACCCACCCACACACAGACACACACCCGCACACATGTAACACTAACCGTATTAGAGAAATTCGTGTTAGGCATTGCTGTGGCCAAGGCAGGTAATTACCTTTTAAGTGCGTCAGTAAAAATGTTAATAGAAAAACGTTTGCTCTGCGGGCAGTGGGGCGGAAACGGCAGCATTGCCAAAAGACGTCATATTAATTTTTTATATCTGCAGGTATTGATTTCAGCACTTGACATTGTAATGGTTTGCCAACGGTTGTGGGCTTATTGCTGGGGATTTTTATGAGTTGGAAGCTGTGGTCAGCTTCTGTGATGCAACAAGGATGAACCAAGTTGTGGTTAGGAAACTATTAGGCAACTTCAACAGTATTCAGCTACCGATAGGGACTTGGATAGCTCGTTTTTCTTCTTCAAGAGTCCAAAGAATGAGTTAATGATCCTTGCTAATTGTTGTGTCTTTCTCTCTTCATAAACGTCTTTTATTGGATTTCTCTTTTCATAGACTATAATGTATAGTAATGATCCTATAAAAAGAGAATTGCCGCATTGTCGTCTCCAAGTTCATTACAAACATTAGATAAAACTAAAGTACTAGTTTTACAACACCAACACATATTGGACACAAAATATTCAGTTAAGCGAGATTAACTTTGAAAGTTCCATCAGTTTATTGCACATGAAAAGTTTCTAAACACAAAACTTTAACAATTTGCTAAAGTAGTTAAATGAAGACTTGCAGTGTAGACAATTGTTCAAATTTGTTCATAGGCAGAAAGAAAGATTCTTATCGCTGACCAATTCAGTTGTAAGTGTATCAAATATGGTAAAAGGACTGAAAATTATCCCAAAATATTTCTTTGTTTCATTTAGAACAGCTGGTTACTGAAATATAAAGCATTAATCATATTGGTTAGCACTAACCACAAGTTTGGTAATGAACTTATCACAAAAATCAGCATTAGAAATTTAATCATACTGATTTGACTTAATTAGTATTAAAGATGCTTTTGTTCAAATTGTCATTACATTGGTTAGCACTAACCACAAGCTTAAAAATTAAGTAATTTAGAAAGTCTACCTCAGACTTGATTTGACTTGAAATCAGCTTCTTAATAACATCTTCTTGACTTTATTAATATTAAAGTTAATTTTGTTCAGATTGTCCTTACATTGGTTAGCACTAACCAAAAGCTGATGAATAACTAATTAAGAAAATCTTTGTCAGACATTATAAAAAATTGACTTGATTTGACTTGATCAAGAAAATCAGCCTCAGAAATGTAATAATATCGACTTGGCTTAGTTAATATTAAAAATAATTTTGCTTAAATTGTCCTTAGATTGGTTAGCACTAACCAAAAGCTAAAGAATAAAATAATTAAGAAAATTTACCTCAGGCATTGAACAAACTTGACTTTACTTGACTTGTCTTGATCAAAAAAATCAGCCTCAGAAATTTAATAACATCGCCTTGACTTAATAAGTATTAAAGATAGTTTTTGTATAATTTCATTACATTGGTTAGCACTAACCACAAGCTTAAAAATTAACTAATTTAGAAAATCTACCTCTGACATTGAAAACAATTGACTTGATTTGACTTGACGTGATCAAGAAAATCACCCTCAAAAATGTAATAACATTGACTTGACTTTATAAGTGTTAAAGATACTTTTGTTCAGGATGTCATAACATTGGTTAGCACTAACCAATAGCTGAAGAATGACTGAAATATCTTGAAAAGTATTCAACAACAAAAAATGATATAATGTTTATATTTATTTCACTTACATTTAAATAAATAAATAAAAGTTATCATATTGGTTAGCATTAACCATAATCTAACCCATCGATTAAACGCAAAAATCCATCTTACACCAGAAAAGCCAGAATTGATTATATTTATTAATTTGTTTAATTTATATTGAAATAAATTAATAACAGTTATTACATTGGTTAGCACTAACCATCAAGTTAGCCCTCTATCAATCAATAAAGGTGAACAATTAAATATAAAAACCAATGTAAATGACTTAATATATTAATTGGAATCATTTCAATTCAAATAAACTTCATTTAAATGGTATCAGATTGGGTAGCACTAACCACAAACATATAAAAAAAAAAAAAATTCAAATTAAAAAAATAATCAAAAATTAAATTAATTAAAAAATCAACCTTCAATCACAATTTTCAAAATTAATTAAATTTATTCATTTGGTTAATTAAAACTTGAACTAATAATAAAAGTTATCATATTGGTTATCAATAACCATAAATTTAGCCATCGATTAAGTACGAAAAACATCCCTAAATTGTGTACAACATTGATTTAACTTGAATAAGGGTCAGTAATGTGAACAAACGTATTCAATTGTTTTGCACTGGTTAGCACTAACCAGTTTTGCTGTAAGGTTTATGCAAAGCAGTACTTATATTAATCCTCAAATCGAATACAACAATAGCGTGCTTACAAATTTTAATCATGGAAATTGATGGTTATCATTTTCTATTGTAGTGGTTAGAGCTGACCATTTAGAAAATTTGTATATGATTCATGACTAACTTACTAACTAACCACTTAAGTCGATGACGCAACAATCTCAACAAGGAAGTATGTGAATCAATTTTAAACTTTAATAACTCGATTCCTAGTGTTTAAAGACTATAAACTGTGTGAATATTATTAGTCAGCACTAACCACTTTAGCCGTATGCATAGAAAACTTTACAAAACTGTCAGAAATCATAAGAAGGAAGCATATGAATCAATGTTGTTATTGTAAAAAATTTTTTCCTGGCTTTAAAAGACTATAAAATGCATGAATATTATTGGTTAGCGCTAACCACTTCCATTCAAGGTGTACTAAACTAAGCAGCAGTTTCTGAACTGATAACCAAATAGTCACATAAACATTTTCATAGCTTAAAGAAGTGGTTAATGCTAACCTCTTCTACCATTAAATCTAAAGATTTCACAGAAATTAACTACACATTAAACAAAATACAATTTTACTTAATTATAAGAACCTCATTATCTCTCACCAGCAAATTTTCATGCCATTCAACTAGAAATGAAATTCCATTTACTTCATTCAAAAGTCACCTTTCTCTGTGTGCAACCGCCACCACATCGTCACACACCTTTATTGCCACTAATTACAATTCCAGCTATTTGAGGCGTTCTAAAATGTTCTTAAAATGGTCACAAAGTCTGATTGTGGCAACGTTTTAGTTGGCTTTTCAACAGTCGTCGTTCCCAATTTGCACGTTGCCTTTGTGCGCCGCTTTTTATTGCTTATTTGGCGCTACATTTTTTAACAACACAAAATTGTAAAGTTTCATTTATATATATTGTATATAATTTTTATATTTTTTCATAAAGCACGAATGAAGCATAAATTTGCGCATAACCGCAAACAAAAGCCTTTTAACGGCATTTGGCACGTCCGTTGTGCGGCGCGACCACGCCACGGCCGTCGGCTAATTTGCTTATTTCCTTTGGACTAATGCGCAGGCGGCCTCGATTTATGTGCAAACTTTCTAATTTATTTCACATTTCGGCAAATCATCATCGTTTCAGCATAAAAAATCACAAATAAAAAGGCACACGTTTTGTTTTTGTTGTTGCATTTGGCCTGGCGGCGCAACAAGCAAAGCGCGCAACAAGCCCAACAGTTTGGGGGCGAAAAAAAAAGTTTTGATTTCACAACTTAAACCAAACCACGACCAAATGAGCCGCAGCCGCGATGACGCGCCGCACCGATTGCACCTCGAGCCATTGTGGCGTTGATGAATGTGGTGCGGTGTGTGTGTGTGTGTGTGTTGGTGTGATGCGATGATGTTGCGAGTGAAAAAGGTCGCATTATTTAGTGTGAAAAACATATAAAAAAGCACAGCAAACAGGCGTCAGAATAAAAAAAACAAGCCACAGAGTGAAGAAAAACTGCGTGAAAAGCGCACAAAAACGTTGGTATTTAAATGTTATGCTTTGCATTGAAATTTGTTGCATACTTCGAGGCGTACAATGCGCGTAGGCCAGAAGTAGCAACAATTGCTGCTACCTTTTGGTGGCGCGCCTGTTTGCCATTTTTCTTCTCCATCCATCAAGGTGTGATGTTTTATTAAAAAATTGAATTTTCATGTTTGGCGCTGGCATTCAATGCATACTTTTTGGCGTCTATTTAATATGCCACAGCAGCGATGGGAATTCATATTTATTTGGCGCTTGATTGAATATTTTTTTATTTTGTTTGGCCAAAACGAAATAAGCTGCGAAACGATGGCGGTAAAGTACTGTGAGTGCTGATCAATTTATGTAAAATGGATATTTGTAAATTAAGGTGAAATTTGAAACCATATTTATTGGCGCACAGAAATGAAACGTGCACTTTTTTTAGACAATTTATGCGTTGATTATATGATTTATGTGTTGATTATATGATTTATGAGCCGTTTGAAATGAATGCGGTTTAAATTTAGATTTGCAGTGTAAATTTTTGAAAAGTTATAAAAACAGAATTTTTCTGGAATTTGGGGGGAAAACTCAAAATAAGATAAAAATTAAGGAATATAAAAACTTTAAAGTTATTGAATTTTTGTTTTGAAGTTATGGCAAAGAAAAATTTGATTAACTTAAAAAAAAAATTAACTTAATTAAATTAAAATATAATTATAATTAATTTATTATTAAATGAAAGCAATTAAATTATAAATAAATTAATTATATTATTTAAACCATAATTAAATAAAATTACTTTAAAACATAAAAAAATTATTAAATTAAACTAAATTATAAATAAATCATAATCAAATTAATTATATTACTTATTAAATAAAATTATAAATGATATTTAAATAAAATTATAAAAATTTGCTTTACTTTAAAAAATAAAACAAATTAATTTGATTAAATTGAATTGTAATTAAATTATAATTAAATAAAATTAATTAAATTGTAATTAAATTAATTAAATTTTTTGATTTCTGATAAAATAAAATGATAAATTATAATTCAATTAAAAATAAAACAAATTAATTTGATTAAATTGAATTATATTGAATTATTGAATTGAATTAATTAATTATAATTAATTAATTATAATTTAATTAAATTATAATTAAATTATAATTAACCCTAATCCGTCGTTCGGGTGATTTTTCACCCATTTTCAACTTTGAGATGCTATAACTTTCCTATATTTTTATCAAAATGATTAAGGTTTCTTGTATTTGTAGGAAACCAGTATAAGTTTTAGAATTTATCTACAACATATTGATTTTTTGATTATAACGGTGATTACAAAAAAAATTACGTGGGCGACGTTCGGGTGATATTTCACCCATATACAAATTGTATGGAAATTCAACGTAACACATACAGAAAATGCCATAAAATTACGTCACTTCATTGAAAGTTTTGTACTGCTTTTATAGGCAAAACATTTTTATAGATCAATGGGCCTCCTGAATTTAACGGGAAAGTAAGAGCCGATTGTATTAGTTCAACTAAAGTTGGTATAACTCGCTGTGCTTGAAGTCGTGTGTCAGTAATAAAAGATGCTAATGAAGACCAATGTTAAAGATAGTAACTGACAAAACTAATGTTGAAGGTTTGCGAGTTTTTGGCAGTGCATGGATAAGCGTTGGTGATATTCAGGCATAGTTTGGTATTTCAATTTTGAGTGGTGTTTATAAGTCGAATGGAGAATCCCTTGATAATCTCTAGAGTTACACAACAGGCAGACCAATTTTTCATTCTGTCTCTGACAAAACCACTCGCCAAGAATGTAATGATTGTAA
The DNA here is from genome assembly GCA_963971225.1 of Melieria omissa. Taxonomy (NCBI): domain Eukaryota; kingdom Metazoa; phylum Arthropoda; class Insecta; order Diptera; family Ulidiidae; genus Melieria; species Melieria omissa. Next base: position 75,591,425 of record OZ020268.1, on the reverse strand, counting down.
TCAAGAATGAAGCTCGTTAACACCCACAAGACATATATGAGAAAAGTGGGTTTAGCGACAACTGCTATGTACGTCGTATGAAAAGGACACACTAAGTTAACAAGAAGAAGGTGCCCCTTTGAACAATTTTCATCATAACCAGGATATGTGGGTGACAACAAATTACCCGAAATTATATCGTTTTACAATAAGTCAAAAGCAGTAGTTTACACTTAAGACCAATTGATTGTTCACTTACTATACCGTCAAGCGAAAAACCAATCGCTGTCGATTCCATCTGGATGGCTTGTACAAAAAGTACAAGCGGCGAATTTTTTTTGAAGACTTAGATTTGAGCTTAGTAAAGCTAAAGATTTTGCGCAGAGCAACGTTAACGAAAGGAAAATCTTCCTGCTGACTTCTTATCTCAATACAGCCATTTTTGCTAACCTTATCAGAAAATCAGAGCGTAAAAAAGTAAAGGAACTATTGGAAGATAGCTAATTTGGTACCAAAAACGATCGAGAGGCATATTCTGCTTGCAGTTCTTGAAAAAAAGTATACATGTGGTGAACACAAAGTTTTAGTTTACTACAGCCCCCTTTCCCCATCCGATTAAAATGAGTGCTGTAACATATGTTCGGAAAACAGTATTACATACACATTTAAAAACGGGTGAAATTTGTGGTACTATATCACAACGGGTCTTTCTCTGATAGGCCTTCGAGTGTGTCTCTTACAGAGGCAGCCACAATAACCTGACCTACCCTAATTGCAACAAAATATAGAAAAATTGTTTAACTTATTTATCTGTAAGATAACAAAGATAATAAAGATTAAAAATAACAAATTATTTTTTATTATAATTGGTCAAAAAATTCATTAAAACAATGCAAAGTACCATATGGGTGAAATATCACCCGAACATCTTATGTGTGAGTTTTTTTGAACGTCGGATGAGGGTTAAATAAATTTAATTAAATTGTAATTGAATTAATTATATTATTTGATTTCTGACTAAATAAAATTATATAAATTTTAAAATATAAAATAAAAAAAGGATTTTTTGATGTTAATTGAATTGCAAAGAAAAATGGTAAATTGAAGTTAAAAAAGTTTTTTTATTTATTCCATAATATGTTTAAAAAAATCATAAAAATTAACTAAATAACTGTGCAAAGAGGTCGTTGTAATTCTATTTAAAAATAAATTTTGTAAATTACACAATAACCTTTGATATCAAACTGACTACCTCAAATGAAGTTACTACTAACCACATCATTAACGGTAACAGTAAAAACATTTATTAAATAATATAAATTAACTTTGACACTTACTAACTCAAATTGAGTTACTACTAACCACATCATTAACGGCACAAAACAAATTCTAAAACAACAACAACTAAGCAGTCCTCTCAGTTATTAATTAACAACAATTAGTTTTGTCACTTACTAACCCAAAGTGAGTTACTACTAACCACATTATTAACGGTAACAATAAACAAATTCCAAACAACAACAACTATACATTCCTCTCAGTTATTAAATAATAAAAATTAACTTTGTCACTTATTAACTCAAATGGAGTTAATACTAACCACATCATTGACCGTAAAAAAATTTTTTTAAACAACAACAACTAAAAATTCCTCTCGGTTGTAAACTAATAAGTACCTCAAATGGAGTTACCACTAACCACATCATTGTCGGTAACAATAAAAAATAAGAAAATTTGAAAACAACAACAACAACAAAAACTTGGCCTTCCTCGTTCGTTTTCATCGTTGCAATTCTATTAAAATATACATTTTTAGATTAAATAATTACAATTAACTTTGCCACCTAATACCCCAAATGGCGTTACTACTAACCACATCATTGACGGTAAAAGAATTCATTAAAAAATGTCTAAAACAACAACAACTAAGCATTCCTTTCAGTTATTAAATAATAACCATTAACTTTGCCACCTACTACCACCAATGAAGTTACCACTAACCACATTGTTGACGGTTCAACAAATAAAATATTCCAAAGCAACAACAACTAAACATTTCCCTCAGCCAGCTAATACATTCTAGCCCGATTTTTTTATTTAATAATATAGTAAACGCTCCCGGCACGTTGTTTTCTTGTTTCGTTCGCTGTGTATTGCATACTTTTTTGCGCACATTTTAATGAAATTCACAATAAATTATATTAAATAAAAATTGCGTCAACCCGACACACAACGTTGGCAATAAAAACGGCAGTAAGCAGTAAGCTTAAGCTCGAGTACGGAAAGCGGCGGGGAGGGGGGTCTGGCCTGAGCGAATGCAAGAAAGAGAGAGATTGAGAGGGCGAGGTGACTGGTATTGCTTATGGCTGTTGCTGCTTTTCACACACACACCCAGACACACACTACAGACGTGCAGTTACTCATATCTTTGCATACTTTTTGGCGCTGCATACGCTACCTGCCTGTCTGTCTGTCTCGTCTGTGTAGTGTCTATTGTGCCGGAAAGTTGGCAACTTAAGAATTTCATATTTTTGCCATTTTCTTTTTTGTTTTGTTTTATTTTTTGAGCTAGTTGTACTATTGTTGTTGTTATTGCTGTAGAAGGAGTTTGGCAAGGCGCGTCGTTTAAAGTAGCATTCGGTGCTCGGTTAGTGCACTGGGGCGCAGTTATGTATGCCCCATGTGTCTTAGAGTAGAGGCAACGTTGCGGCGAATATGTGTGGCACCAGTTCTACATAGCTGCAAGGAGATCGCGCAAAGAACGAACCAAAGGACATGTGAACGTACGGACAGACGTAGTACGCGGTACGGCACATAAAAGCACAGACAAGCAAATAGACGCCAAGAAGGAGCGACGAATTAAACACCAACAGAAGAAGAAGCAATGCGGCGGTAACAACAACAACGTCAGAGCGCCCAAGACTTGAGCTGAACTTGTGGGAAAAGGTGTGATTTGTGCGGCACTGCGGTGTGCCTTGGTGCGGTTGGCTGTGCTTTATTGTTGTTGCAGTTAGAAGGAAGAAGACAACAGCTTCGTCGAGACCCTACGGCAACCGAGCAGCGTACTGCCTGCTGCGGGCTGTGATTCTGATTTTGATCCTCTGTGTGTAAGTGTGTGTGTGTTGGCGTCTGGTCTGTATGGCATTCGTTTCAGTAGGGACGAACAAACGGACGCACTGAAGGAAGGAAGGACGGACGGAAGGAAGGAAAGCCCAAACCACGGTGCAAAGGAAATGCCTTTGCATATTATGCGCCACCATCAAAAAGTCATAAAATCATAATTTGTTTCCGGCTTTTATTTGAAATTTATTTCGCAAAAATTGTTATGCGTCTACCAGTCGTTCTTCCTAGCACTCTTCCGTTGCTCTCTTTGCCTCGCTGTCGGGTCTTTTGACTGGCATTATTTATGGGTGTTTGCTTAGCGTTGGCTTTATTCGATTCTCAAAGCGTGCGCCATATGGAAATTTGTAAATAAAACACTCAACTGGTGCTGCAAATGAACTACAGAAAAATACAAATTAAATACATTTCATTAACAGACTGTGATATAAATTCAGGCCATGTGCTTACTTTCTCATTTATTTCTCTTATTACACAATGAACACAATTTTTTATTGCTGTACAACAATTTGAAATTCTAAATTCCGCTGCATTGCCCCGTGGAGTTTTGAGTTACTGCTAAGTATCCTTGAAGTATGCTCCAAAAATTTTAATAAAAATTACTTCGGTCATTGCTAGCAAGGCTCCGATTAAGCATTGATTCATATTGCATACTTTTGGGCACAACTTACTTTGAATATCTTTCAAATTGATTTAGTCTCAAACAGTTTCTTGACTTTGTTGTACAAAATATGAAATTTCATATATTTGTTTGTGCAAAGAACGTTTGTTTCAAATTTGTGTTGCTCTGACACTTAAATTTTCTTTCCTAAAAAGTTTCTCTAAACTCTAGTAAACTTCAAGTTAATTTGCTTTCTACAAAGTTTTGAAGATGTTTCGCTTTGAAAAGAAAATCCATCAGATACCATAGCCGACTATAAAGAAATCAAATTTGCCTTTCGCTGCAAGTAATAACTAAGTGAGATATTTTGTTGTGAAAGTTTGATATTAAATTTTTAGTCTGATAAACATTGAGCTCTTTTGTAATGGTTGAACATAATGGAAAATTCTTTGTAATAGAAAAGTTGAGAATGTTAGCTGGAAATTGATGTTAAGGCAGTTGCAGGAAATGAAAGTTAGCATGAAATTCACTCCTCGGTTCTTGTTCAATGAAAACTAACTAACTATTTTCTTAGAATGCCTTTCCGATCCATTGTAATTCGCAACAGGAAGAAGATAACGCTTTTCGCTCAATGTTTGAATTTTTGATATATTTAAAAACATACAAACTATGGTACAGCATTTCAGTTTTCTCCTTGCTTGGATCGCTTTTGTCTTAAAATTTGCAGTAGTTTTTATTAAAATGCAAATCTTTTGATTTATCAAAAAAAGAACATAACGATATGACCCCCAAGGCCCCCAAAAAACCTGGAACACATGAGATGTGATCAGAGATATCTGACAATTTTTGGTCTATACATCTGCAGATGTTTCCATTATCAACACAATACTTTTGATTGGTAAATGTTGCTGAGTCGTTCTCAACAGAAAGTGAAGATATGACAGGCCCAATAAGCTCTTTAGTTCCTCATCAATGTTCTTACAGTGCTCTACTTTACTTCCAAGTTCCAATGAAATATTTCACTTTTAAACTGAAAACAGTAATCGCCTTGTACTTTATGCCTTATACCTCATACCTTACTTCATACTTCATACCTCATACCTACTTTATACTTAAATCGTATACCTCATACCTTATACCTTATACCTTATACATTATACCTTATACCTTATACCTTATACCTTATACCTTATACCTTATACCTTATACCTTACACCTTATACCTTATACCTTATACCTTATACCTTATACCTTATACCTTATACCTTATACCTTATACCTTATACCTTATATCTTATACCTTATACCTTATACCTTATACCTTATACCTTATACCTTATACCTTATACCTTATACCTTATACCTTATACCTTATACCTTATACCTTATACCTTATACCTTATACCTTATACCTTATACCTTATACCTTATACCTTATACCTTATACCTTATACCTTATACCTTATACCTTATACCTTATACCTTATACCTTATACCTTATACCTTATACCTTATACCTTATACCTTATACCTTATACCTTATACCTTATACCTTATACCTTATACCGCGCAGGGGATGACCCTTACAAATGGGAGGCATTGCGCTGGTTCAGGAAGGATATATAGGTTGGGAGGAAGTATGTTGGGTGAAGAAGTTGTGGACTCTTGCCTTGAATCCATCAAGATCATAAGTGTTGGGGAAAATATCTGCAGGGAGACCATTGCACAATCGCGCTGTACGAGCCAGAAACGTACTTTCTCTGTAATGCGTAGTGCGCTGGAACATCGTTTCGACGTGGAATTCATGAGCGCCAGTGTTCAAACGTGTTGCCCGGGGGAATACCCGGAGTGATTACCGAAAAAGTATCGGTAAAATAAAACCACACATGCCACGTTTCGACGATGCTGCAAGGAGTCAATAGAGCTTGATCCCCTACTGTCCCCTATGAGTTTATTCGCACGGTTTTGCACCCGATCGAGGAGCTTAAATGTGTTTTTGAAGCCCCCGCGCAGAGATGCGAGTGAAACTGCATTTTAGGTCGGATATAGGTGGTATAAATAATGCGGAGATCAGACGGAGTGAAATATTTTTTGCACCGCTTTAGGAAGCCGATGCACTTGGCTGCTTCTTTCGACACGCCAAAAATATGATCGTTCCAACAAAGATCGTTCTTAATGGACAAGCCTGGAACATCAAGAGCTGCCGATTCCGCAATACCCACACCACCCTGTGGGGAGATTCGTTTGTGGGATAACAGGCAACATTGGGTCTTGCGGGGATTAAAATCGACGCTGTTTGCTTGACCCCATTCATACGGCGCCGTTCTCTCTCAATCTCCACAGAGCTGGGACGCTTTGTGAAGGAGTAGATGGGATTCTTCGTCGACGATAATAGGTCATTGATGAAGATCAGGAAAAGGGTTGGAGAAAGGACCGAACCCTGCGGCATTCCTGCGCTAAGGGAATGCTTTTTCAAGGCTATGCCGTCTATTACAACATGAATAGAGCGATCATAGAGGAAGCTCGTTATCCAACGAGAGAAGATACTACCGACGCCATAGGCAATCAATTTTACCGGTCAAAGGCTTTGGAAATATCCAATGCAACAACCTTGCTTTCACCGAGGTTTAGAATGCTATGGTTCCATTTCTCGGTAAGGACCGCCATAAGGTCTCCGGTCGATCGCTGTCTTTGGAAGCCGTATTGGCGGTCACTAAGCAGTCTATTGTACTCCAGATACTTTACAAGGTTGAAGGTAACAATGTTTTCCATTGTTTTGGAAAGCACCAAGCAAATTGCTATAGGTCGGTAGTTCGCAGGGTCAGTAGTCTTGCCTTTTTTGGGAACTGGTTGAACATTTGCTACCTGCCAACATGTCAGAAATACACCTGTGGGGTATTTCAGTAATTTCAGGGTAAACAGTCTGAGTGTGGGGCCGGGGTAAGAAGTTGAAGTGCTCAAGGCATAATTGCAAGTAAACACATTCACTAACAAACACACACACACACACACAGCGCCAAATTACTGCACAACATTTGCACATTTGCTTGTTAATTTTTGTTGGCTTTACTTATTGTTGTTGCTTTTTTAATGCTTAATTTTTTTCATACTTTTCTTGCTATTTCTGCTGCTTCTATTTATTCTGCTTTATGCTCATTTGCAATGTTTGTGAAAACTGTTCGCCCATATTTTCTTAAAAAATTGTTAGACGTTGCCGCGTCGAGTGAATGTTGCTGCTGTCGCTGTTAACTTGGCTTACAGCAGTGCCGCTCGCATTTAAGTTGGCAGGGCATTAATTACGAAACATTTTGCCTGTAGTTGTCTCTTCGTTTGACTCTGTATGTGTGTGTGCGTGTGCAATGGTGCTTGCATTTAGTCGCATCTGCATGCAGAGTTGCATTAAAAATGTCGCATTTAATTTGGCTATTTGTAGTTTGCGAAAAATGTCAACGAAAAAGCGACATGAAGCGAGACTGAAAGAAAAATTGCGCATATTTAAGACGACATCAGTTGGCAAAATTTGCTCGGCAATTTCAATTTCTGAATGCCTTGCAATCAGCATGAAATGAAATGAAATTAAGTTGGCAATTTTCCTGTTTGTTTTATTTGTTTTGCTGCTTGATTAATGTTCCGCGCGCAAAGCGGGAAAACCAATGATTAAGAAGATATTTGAAATTTTTTTAAGAATTTTTATTATTTTAATTTTGTATTTTGGATGAACTAAAATGGCAAAATTTTTGTCTTTGCTAAAGTTAAACCGACATAAGTGTAGATAAAAAAATAATTTAAAAAATCCAGAAATGTACTGCTGCGTTGTCTGTCTTCCATTTGCATATTTTGCACGCATTGTCTAAGTCTGTCTGTGTGAGTGCGTAGCTGTCTGTGTCCCATCCAACAATCTGGCACGCACACACACTTACACGTACATGCTTTTTCATTGCGGCATTTATTATTGTAATCGTGCAACACGCAGCATCATTACTTTTCTGTTTTTCTTTCACTTGCGGTGTGTTGCCGCCGCTTCGTTGTCTTTCAAGCAGTGCTGTTTAATTTTGCTGCTCAGCTTAAGATGACAGCGTGCGTAATTGTGCTTTCAACATGCATTGTTGTTGTTGTTGTTGCTGTTATCATTGTTGTTTTCATTACATATACGCACAGCTTATTGGGCTTTGTTGTCTAACTGTAATATTTTTCGCCTGACTTGGCTTGTGTGAATCATTATTAAAACTTCTTTTTCGCACGCAGCTACACAAACACACACACACATACACAGACACAAAATTGTGCTTGTATAAGTGCAAATGTGTGTGTGTGTGTGCTGCTTCTTTCTCCTGCAGGCATCTTGCAAATGAGTCTATCCTGTCTATTCTCTATGCTGTCATTGTTGTTGTTGTTGTTGTTTAATTAAAACTCATATTGCATATTTTTAGGTGGCGCCTGCACTAAGCCGTAACATGAATTGTCTGCTTGTGTAAGCTTGGCAAATGTTTTTGTTCTCATATTCACAAAAGCAATTTTTAGATAAATTCGAAATTTTTTTAATAGAAAATTTTATTGCTGAAAAATTCAAATGTTATATTTTCAAAAGTATTACATACAAATTTATTATTAAAAAGCCATATTTTCAAAGGCATTCATGAATATTGTATGCAATATAAATGCAGCAATTCGTAAGAATTTTGAAGAATTTAATTTCAGTTGCAATAAAAACGTACACAATCGATTTAATAGAGATTAAATGAAATCACAAAGGTGATTTAAAACAAAGGTGATTAAAAAGAATTTGAAAACTTCTTTTTTAGATGAAATCTTGGACAATAGCTGAATAAAGGAGATTAACAAAAACTTGTAAAATTCTGAAAATTAATTGTGAATTAGTTTAAAAGTTAAAATTTTAAACTATATTCTATGTTAACACAAGAAAGACCATTGTGGTCATTTTGACAATTTTTAATTTTGAACTATTTTTTCTTTCTTTAGTATTTATATCAATTTTTGGTTTGATTACATTGAGTTTCTTTTCGGGTTTTACAATTAGTTCTACAATAAGCCAAATCCGATATGTACTTTTCGAGATATCAGCGTATTATATCTCTTGATATCTTGTAGTCCTTGTAGGTATGGGAAAACTTGCGGTCTTGCAATGACAGCCAAGCTGTACTAAAGATTCTAGAAAACTCTTTAAACTACTCAAAAATTGTGTAAGAAAAAACAGAGAAGCTAACCTTGCTATGGGTTTCAGGACACTTTAGCGTTGTTTGTGATAAAATAGGCAATAAACTGGACTATCGTAATCTGAAGACAATCCAGTGGGAGTAGACAAAAAACATGCGAGCATGGCTTACGTAGGAAAATGGTCCGGAGTTGAATCTACGAGAATCGCAAAGTCTTTTTTAGAGAGCACCGGGTAAGGAGAGAGCGGGCTTTCTTCTTCGACTGAAGAGGAAGGCATTCCTGCGATTATTGGATATAATGCATGTAGCATGCATGAACACAACAGAACAGTTCATCTGTCACTGTAAAACTTTTATGAGAAGCAGAAGGCGCATTTTGCGCAGGGAAGACCTGCTTTTCTCGACTTCCTCAGGTTTATTTATCAAAGAAACCAAAAAGTTCGGACGCCATAGAATCGATGATCCTACATGCAAATCCTGCCTTGGGGACATGAAAGCAACAGAACAATTCATCTGCCACTATATCAAAGGATGCAGAAGACGCATTTTGTGCAGGGAAGACCGTATTTCCCGACTTCCTCAGGGTTTTTCCTCAAAGAAACCAGAAAGTTCGGGCGGCGTGTGCACCCTAATCTCTTCCATAAATCTCCTCTCTTACTCGTTTCTTTCTCCTACTCTACCTCTTTGGGCATAGAACAATGGTCCGAATGGACTGAGTGCAGGAAGGGTTTAGCGGTTCAAACCCCCCAAACACAAAATATGGTTTCGAATGGTATTGGACTCAAAAGTTGTACGTAAATTTTCCCTAAATGAAATCCTGTGTGCGCCACTTACTAAGTGGTATGAAAGAAAGAGGCTTGTAGCTTTTTGCCCACTCTCACATCATTATCATTGTCACTGTAAAAAATTTTGCAATTAAGAAAGCTACAGACAATGGAAACATTTTGATCTACAAGCATGGCTGCTCATTCTTTTTCTTCAACATCGACTTTCGCGGCTTTTCGACAGGCCAGCGACTTGATTGATTCTTTAACGGAAAGCTGGACAATTCTACTACCAAAAAGACTCGCCATTGAAGACATATATTTCTTTTGCTTCAGAAATTAGGCTCAATAGAAATGCTGATGCAAACTTTTTGTCTTCAATTGTTTATGCTTTTTGATAGAATAGCGATCAGATCCAGCCATTTGTGGAAAGCTAGAGAATTCTTCTAAAAAAAATTTTAAATAGGCAGCTTTCTCTTCTGGTTTAGGAACCTCGTTAGAGAAAAATGCTGATACCCAGCAGATTAGGCTGATAGAAACGCTTCCGAAACGATTTTCTGGGCTTTCTATTGGGGTAGTAAAAAAATTAATCCCATTTTGGAGAGCTGGAGAGTTCTTCAGCTATTTCTTCTGGTTTAGGAACAAGGTTAAAAAAGTTCTTCTACAAAAAATGGTGTGAATTTAAGGCAGCTTACTCTTCTGGTTTAGGAACCACGTTAGAGAGAAATGCTGACACTGAGCAGAGAAGCCTGATAGAAACGCTGATCGCTTTACGTTGAGATAGCGGCTCCCTCTTTGGAGAGCTGGAGGATTCTTCTTCAAAAAATAATAAAATCTTAAGACAGCCATATCCTGGTTTATGAGCCACGCTCGAGACAAACGCTATCCAATTAGGTTGGATAGCAACACTGATGTAGACATGTTTTCGAATATTTTCTGGGCTTCCTGTCGAGGTAGTGACCACATTGACACCTTTTTGGAGAGCTGGAAAGTTCTATCAAAAATAGTATACATTTAGGCAGCTATTTCTTCTGGCTTAGAAGCCAAGCTCAGGAGAAACGGCAATGCATTGGTTTTTCCATTGGGCTGATAGAATCCTTCATGTAGACAAGTTTTTGAATATTCTCTGGGCTTTTTGTCGGGGAAGTGACCACATTGACCTCTTTTTGGAGAGCTAGAGAGTTCTAAAAAAGAAGAGTATGCATTTTAGGCAGCTATCTCTTCTTGTTTAGAAGCCAGAAACTTCGATGCAGTGGTATTTCGATTGGTCTGACAGAAAGATTAATGTGGACATGCTTTTGTTGATTTGCTGGGCTCTCCGTCGGGGTAGGGACCCCATTCATGCCTTTTTGGAAAGCTGGAGAGTTCCAGTACCAATACTACAAATTTGAGGCAGTTATTTCTTGGGATGTCGAAATTTTGTTGAATACAAATGACATATCTTTTTGATGAGCTGGCGATGTGATTCACCTATTTTCAAAAAGCTGGAGAGTTCTACTACAAAACGAGTGAAAAATTCATAGAATGTTTTCGATATTCTGATGGTTCCCATTTTAGATAATAAACACAGACCTCGCTCTTCTTTGTGCCTTTAATTGTTTTTCCTTCGTGCCCAAATAAAATTCTGAATTTTTAAGCTTTAATGCACATTTTGCACATTCGATCTTCTTTACTTTAAGCGCAACAATGACACTGTTCGTTCATTTGTATGATGTGCCAGTAAAAAGCAAAAAGCAATAAAGCCCATAACAACGAAATAAACAGAATTCTAAAGTTAGAAAAAAGTTCAATACACCCGGATGCACCTTTAACAATAATGATAATGTATAAAGACACCGAAGAGCAACAAAAAAAAGTAAAAAAAAACCATATATATTGCGACTAACAACAACAAATGGCAGCACACGGTGTGGTCCCAGGAGTAAAGTTATTTGCCTGCTGCGTTCGTTCAACTGCCTTTGCCAGGTCTCTTTTTGCCGCTTTGCTGTTGTCTGTGTGTGTGTGTGAGTGTGTGAGTGTGTGAGTGTGTGTGTGTGATTTGCTTTACATTGCTCGCTTGTCTGCAATTTAAAATTCTCACATCAATATGACTGGGTGTCGCATTGGATATACGAGTAGTAGAACGTGTGTCGAGTAGCAACAACAACAACAACGACAACAACCAACCAACGGTAGCATTGATAAGAGCAGCAACAAAAGATAAAGTACAACAACAAAGGCCACATATTAAAGACATCAGACATGCAGACAACTGAAGCCACTGTCGACGCCTGACAGACAGACAGACAGACAGACAGACAGACGGCACGATGGTGCGGGGCCTGGAGGCGAGTCTGTTGTACGTGTACACGTGTGGACAGACAAATGTACGCAGTGACAGACATGCCGACATTGCGCCTTCAATACCAGACATCGTCATTGCGGCCTATTGTTGCTGTTGTTGTATTTTTTTTTTTGTAATTGTTGTTGTTTTTTTGGTTTTCGCCCCCCAAGGACTATTTTCAGCAAGCGCTGTGCATATATTCGTCGCCTCATGTCGTGCCGGCGCTTTGCCACTTCTCGAGCAGACATGCCGCCCGCCCACCGATGCCTTGCCACACCCCCCACTTTGCCGTCGCTCTTCAAGCGCGCTGTGTGCACATATAAGACAAAAGGATTTCAGGCGAAAATTTTCGTTGCTTTGGCGCTGGCGGCCAAATTTGCGCATACGTCGAAAAAAACAAAACCGAAACACAACAACAGCGAAAACAGCAAAGAAAAAGAAAAATTGAGTAGCAACAAAAAAAACGAGTTGATGGTGCAGTTGTAGATGTTCGAGTTGACGAGCAACATTTTCGTTTTGTTGTTGTTGTTATGTGTGATTGTGAGACAAAATGTGTTGGGAGCAGAGACAGCGGAGAAGGGAGCAAGCAGACGGTTGCCAATGTGGCATGTATGTTCAATGATATAAAGAGAGAGACTCCTACATACAGACACGCATACATACGACATGTGCATGTGTGAGTACAAAGTCTTTAAAGCGATTCATTTGAGTTGTCTGCTGCTGATCCGTTCAGGCCGTGTTGACAACATTTGAATTTCCTACATGTTAGTATGTGTGTTTGTGTGTGTCTGTGTGTGTGGGTGTGAATGGCTGCGACGCGTGCAACAGTAGTTGGCGCAACAATTACCATCAACATTAGTTGATGTGCTGCCGCTCGACTGGTTGTAGCGTTTGTTTTTTTTTGTTTCTTTGGCTAACAGCATTGCTCCCTTTGTTGTTGTTTTTGTTTGCCGCCGGCAACAGTGTCGCTGCTGGTGCCGTTCTGTCTGCTATATGAGCACCTTGTCAATGTTGCATGTGTCGTCAGCATTCGTCTTTCCTACTTTCTTCCCCTTAACGTAGGTTGCGAATATGTTTGTGTGAGTGTTTTGTTGCATTAAATGTCTGACAGCAGGCGAAAATTTTGCGCTTTGACGCCTAAAAACATTTAAATAACCAAGCTGAATGTGCCTTCCCTGTCCTCTTGGAATTTTAGTGAATTAAAGCGTTGAAATCGAGAAATAAAATCGAAATTTGGGAAGTATCAATCAACCAAACGTTTAAAACACAAACATCAAAGGAAAGAAATTGTTGCAGGCAATCAAAACATTTTAATTTTAAAGCCAAAACTGACAACTTAGTATGTAAAGTCTCGTTTCCAACCGTTTTAATGTTCAAGACTGGGTTTGGAACTTGTGAGAGGTTTATTGCAGCATAAGTTCATACGTAAAGGAATCCTTAGGTTCACTGTAAGCACAGCGTTGTGTCCTAATTACGTTTTTGCAATCTATTTCCTTTCTCATCTTAACTGTTCTAAGGTCCAAGACTGAGTACCGAACTTGTAGGAAGTTTTTTCAACTTTATTTCATACGATAAGTAAGCCTTAAGTTCACCTTAAGCACAACTTTGGGTCCTAATATACTTTTCGGAATCTTTTTCTCTTTCATCTTATTTGTTCTAAGGTCTAAAACTGAGTATCGAACTTGTAGGAATTTTTTGGAGCATAAGTTTATACGTTTAGTAATCCATAAGTTCACCGTAAGCAAAGTGGCTCTGAATTTCCTTTTCGGAATCTTTTTCTCTCATCTCAACTGTTCCAAAGCCCAAGATTGAGTCTTGAACTTGTATGAAGTTTTTTCAGCATAAGTTCACACGATAAGTAATCCTTAAGTTCACCGTAAGCACAACTCTGGGTCCTAATTTCCTTTTCGGAATATTTTTTACTTCTATTTCAGCAGTTCTAGGGACTAAGACTGAGTATTGAACTCGTAGAAGGCTCTTTCAGCATAAGTTCACACGTTAAGTAATCCTTAAGTTCACCGTAAGCACAACTTTGGGTCCTAATTTCCTTGTCGGAATCTTTTTCTTTCATATAAACTGTTCCAAAGCCCAAGATTGAGTATTGAACTTGTAGGAAGTTTTTTCAGCATAAGTTTATACATTAAGTAATCCTTTTAAGTTCACCGTAACCACAACGTTGGATCTTAATGTCCTTTTCGTAACCGTTTTCCCCTTCAGTTCAATTGTTCCAAGACCCAAGACTGAGTATCGAACTTTTGAAAAGTTTTTCCAGCATAAGTTCATACGTTAAGTAATTCTTAAGCCCGCAGTTAGTTAATTGTTGGCTTACCTCAAGACAACAAAAAGCATTGGTTTGCTGTCCACGATTTGCCCAACAAATCTCTGTCTGCAGCACTGCAAACACGCCCACTTTCAGCTATTCACTTTGCGGTTGCATAGCAAAAGTCCACACAATTTTTACGAGCTGCCAAACAAATCGAAAGCGCACGTGGCCAAAAGTGAACCAGAAACAACAGCAATAAAACACGCAAGTTTTATGGCATTGCAACTTTTTTTCGATAATGCGGCAAAGTCGTAAAAAGTGAAAGTTGGTCACCGTTTCGTTGTCAGTGAAGCGTCTCTGTGTTCAACGAAATGCAACATTTCTTCATCATCATTATGCGGTTTTTTTTTTCTCGAGTTTGAGTTTCTCAGTCTTTGTTAATTAGTGCACATTGTCGTTTGATTTCGGTTTTTGTTAATGAAATTAGTTGCACAGCAGCCGCATCGAAAGTGCTAATGTCCGGCCGTGGTACCAAACTTTGATGGATCGGCGCAATAACTGCCGCTTCATTAACGCGCTGACCGCTTGGCTTTGCCGCGAATGCACACGTCACAAGTGAAAGGAAATTCCAGCAGCCAATGGCGGCGCGTTTGTTCCGCTTCCTTTGGCTCATTTTTTATGCGCCGACCGAAATAAAGAGGCAACCAGAAGAAATTTAATCATTTTCAAGGGTCATTTTTCTTCGCACAAGCACAGCCACAAACCGGCTGAACCGCACACCGTCTGACCGAACCGAGTCAGTCGGTGAGTTAAAGTGGTTGGCGCATGAAAAGCAAAGAGCGACATCCCACCAACAAAAACATGTTCAAACGCAATAAGAAAAAAGGTAATAAAGATAACAAATGCATAAGTGGCTAAAAATAGGCGTCGAGACGTACCGCAGAAGTGGGACAATGACAAGGAAGTTGCGGGCAAAAGTGAAGGCGGAGGAAGGCGGAGGAAAGTGTGCGCCATGGCGACAGGTGCGAGCGAGGGCAATGATTTATCAAATCAAAAGGTCAGCTGAAGAGGTGAACGAGCACAAATGGCCACAAGGCTAAAGAAATGCTTTGGAAGAAGGTAACAAAAAATGTTAGCAGAAGAAAAACGAGCATAATGAAGGAAACGAAGAAAAGAGGTTCAGCTTTTGTGGACCAACTCATTCATAAAATTTACTTTACATAGTTATGCGCTATGGTCAGTCAATTAGGTTTTAGTTAGAAACACTGTCACACACACTTTTATTCGGTGGTCATATAGGTCCAATGTGGGTCTATTTTAAGATGGGAATTTTTGTTAAGGGGTTGAATTCAGTAAATCAAAAACTACTTTACTTGTAAAAAAATATTCAGTAGTCTCTTATATATTTGACGCATACAGAGGGGAGGTGAGGGGTTGGCGTTCAAACCTTTCCAAATTTCAAAAAGTGCGAGTGATAAATATGGTTTCAAATGGTATTTACTCCAAAACTTGTGTGAAAATCCCCACCCCTCCCTTTGAATTCTGTGTGCGCCACTGTCTGGTTCAATACCCAAACCAATTCCAATCCATCTCAATGTGTCCTTATTACAAGGTTACATTTCTGTGAGCTTAAGTGTGCTCTTTCTGGAATCGGGACTCAACCATAAACTGAACTATCTATGTGCCAATGTTCTTTTCTGGCCGTAAGGATACTAAAACTCCTTGGGTCCTCGTTTTACTCGTATGCGAGCCTAATCGAACTTTCAATTCTAGACAACAGTGAGATGGCGAGGTTCCTATTAAAATCCGTGTAGTGCCAAGCATTGTAAAACGGGAAGTTGGCTATCCCAATGTGGTATCACAACTATCCCCTCTCCATCCATTCCTACATTCCCATCCCTTCCTCCTCTCACCATACCACCCAATGTTATCTATATACCTTATCTAACCTAACCTATAAATGTTTATATACTCGTATAAATACTCGTATGTAAGATGCTTCCAGCCTCGATGCCTAGCGTGAGTGCACTAGCCTATCATTCCAAAGGCCGTGGGTTCGATTCCTACCTGATGCATGGTCCAGCACTCGTCCAACTTTTCCTGTCCCCTTTCCTAACCTAGCAACATATTCTAGTTCAAAAATTCTGAGCCTCAGATGATCCTTTCCTAGTCACACCCACCTAAAAAGAAAACAAATATACAGCTACACGGTGCATCAGTGACCGTAAGAGGAACTGGCATTTGCGAAAAACAGCGCCCCAAACCCATCTTACCGAAGTCCCCAACCATCCCGTTGAAACCAACTTTACACAACAGATGGCGCTAAGAGTCGTAGCTCGAAAGCGTCGTTCCGAATCGGCGGAAGATAGTAGCCCCATTATTTAGGACTAACTCCGGCAGGTCAATAACCTTCTTTTTCTTGACTGGCACGACAGCGCGATTACGAGACTAAAGCGTAGCTACCCACAACCATCTGTGTTGCGCGTGCGAATTTTTACAAGGTTAGAAGGTCAATCACCTACCCTGGCAGAAAAACACAACCGATTAGCGTAAGCAACGCAAGGCAATGTCCTCTGGAGTCCCTATGCTCTCGAGAGGAGTGAACAAGGAAAAAGCAAATGTAAGATGTTCAACAACAGAACAACTCGATTACAAGGCTGAGAGCTAGCCTTCCGTAATCATCATGAATTCGTACTCAGATCAAAGGCTCTTAAAGTTTTGAACCGATTCCAGAAGACGTTCTGAGATTTGACCTTTCCTGCAGAAGGCAGCAGCCAAATGAATATATATTATATGAAATTAGGCAATGGTGCAAAGGAAAACCTGCAGCACATTCTTAGCTTCTGTCCTGCTAACTCAAGACAACGACTAATTTACTTAGGGGCTATGTTCTTCACTGAGTTAAATGGGATCCCTAAAATGATATTAGGTCCCTGCTAACTTACTTCTTACTGATCACTTTAGCGTCGATCTGCAACACTGAGGAGCTCCAATAGGTTTCGTTACGGACTCATCAGGGACTATGAGTGACTAACCTGGCTATCCAGATTACCTAACCTAACCTACATTTGTCCATAGTTTGTTCTTAGCTACGCTGTGTCTCGAAACTGGGGTTAAACTAGCAACTTGTCAGACTTCAACGACTTCCAAAGGCTAAATGGAAATCTATCACACAAAAATTAAATAAATGCTTCAAAGTCTTCTGGCTGTGGGTAAAACTCTCACAATAATCTTTGTTAAATGAGTAGTTGAGTAAATCTGCCTTCAAACTTAAAGCCAATGCTTTCAATATGCCGCAGCGTCTCCTTATTTTTTCCGAACCTTTCCTTGTAAGCGACAAATTAATCCATCATATTTGTTCTGCATCATTTTGATCTGAAAGAAATCTGCAATGAAACAGCAAAATTCCCAGAATCACACAAAAACGCCACAGCAGCAAACGGAACAAGTGACTGTCTGTGCTGTCATTGTGCCAGACAAATCCACACAATCTCCCCGCTGTCCTCCATCAAACTCACAATTGGCTACTTTGCGCCACAATCGCGCAGCAGTTTGATTTTATTATTGACATATTTTTTTTTGCGTGTGTGTGTGTGAAATTCTGATCTACCACACCCCAATCTCCCCTACTTGCCCGAAATTAATGTTTTTAAAAGCTACAAAACGCAGCAGACAAAAGTCGTCAGCAGCAACAGTGAAAAAATGAGAAAAAAGTTACATAAAATCGGATTCGGATAAGAAAAAAAATGTATTAAAACTTTTATTGCTTTTGCTGTTGTTGGCGCACAATTTTATTATTTGCTGATGACAATGGCAACTGGTGTGTGATACGGGGTGGCAACGCTGGTCAGCGATTGTGGTTGATTTCGTTCAATATTATGCTTCTTCTTTTAGTTTTTCACTGGTTTTTAGTAGTTTTTCATATGTCCAGCCAATGCTCGATTGTCGACTGCAAAAGACAGCTACCAAGTGTTGTGTAAGTGAGCAGCATTGTTAAAATGTTTACTTAATAAAAAATTTATCAAAAAATGCTTTGAAAAGTACTTATTGGAGTGGTGTATTTTGATTTTAAAGCACCTAAGTGGCTCATCATTTCTTTTGGCCAACTAACGAAAAGGCAACTGTAAAAAAGTAGTAAAGAGTGTGAAAAGTTGAAAAAGAGAAAGCAAAGTAGCTAAATCCACAATGTTGCCGCAGCTTACATTTTGTAATTTTATTTGTGTGAAAGAAATTGTTGATTGTGTTTTATTTTGCTGTTTGATTGTCAGGGATTGTCAGCAAGTTTTATATTGAAATCCTTGTGGCTTCCAGCGCCATTAATGGGCGATTCAAATTATCCCAAAGCGGTATCAGCATTCATAAGAAGACTGAAAGTCAGAACAATCTGCGTTTAGTTTTCTAACAAAATCAAAGAAGAACTTTTCAGAAGGTATTAACCTTTTTCTTCTCTCCTTTCTCCGACTGTTCTTTCATCAAGTTTAAATGTTTTCTTTTCCCAACTCAAAATTGCATGAAAGTCACAAACCATTACTAAATGAAGTGCCCTTGCTTAGGAATTCGCCAAAACAGCCCACCCCACTTTATTGGACCCGTTCTGTATATAAGAAGAATTAGTAGTTCAGATGCCTGCCGTAGTCCTCGATCTCCCTCCCCATAACTCATTCCTTCTTCCTTCCTTCCTTCATTTCAATGAATTCACTTTGATGCCCCCGACATCCTCTTTCCCGTACTCCTCCTCCAAATTCCTAAAACTATCGCAGTCTGATGAGTGCTACTGACTACTCCCTCCTATCTGTCGTCTTAATAAACTCACTTTGATTCTTTCCCAGTGAGACCTTTCTTCTTGTCTCACCGTCGTAGCATTCGAACAGTTCCTTCCTAATGACGAAACTCCTCGTCTTGCTGAACTCATTTAAATACTTTCCTCAGTGAGACTCCTTTTCCTGTCCTTTTCCTACAGAATCCTGCATATATTGCTGTCTTCAAACTATTTTCTCGTGATGCATCCTTCGCATCTTTCGAATTATTTTCCTATTGACTTTATTTTCCACCTTCATGAGCTCAATGCAATGCTTTTCACAGGAAGACTCTCCTTTTATCCTCCTTCTTCAAAGTAATCCAACGTCATCTGTAATCCTCATCCAACCTCCTACAACTCTCGCAGTCTCTCAACTATTACCTCTTGACGACTAAATCTCACATCCTAATGAACTCAATGCGATCCTTCCCACAGGAAGACTCCCCTTCTTGTCCTCCTTCTTCAATGTAATTCGTTATCCGTTGGGACAAACGCAGTCGTTGAACTATTCCTTCCTGACAGCTAAATAAATCTCTCGTCCCAATGAACTCAGTGCAATCTTTCCCAAGGGGACTCTTTTGCTTTTCCTCCTTCTTCAACGTAATCAAATATCATCTTTAATCCTTCATAAACGTCCTGCAATCATTGCAGTCTCTGAACTTTTCCCTCCTGACGATTAAATATCTCATCCTAAAGACTCTCTTAAAGAAAGAGGACAAGACTTTTTCTTTAACGTAAGCTAACGTCATCCGTAAATCTCCTGCAACGTCCTGCAACCATTGCAGTCTTTGAACTATTCTCTCCTGATGACTAAATCTCTCATCCTAATGAACTCACTGCGATCATTACCACAGGGAGATTTTCCTTCTTGTCCTCCTTTTTCAACGCAATTCTCTTCTTTCTTTAAACCATTCCCTCCGGACGACTAAATCTCTCGTCCTGATTGATTCACTACATTCCTTCCCAATGCGAGACTTCTTCTTATCCTCCTTCTTCAACGTAATTCAACGTGATCCGTAATCCTTCTCCAACATCTTGGACTAGTTCTTCCCGACAGATAAGTAAATCTCTCGTCCTACTGAACTCAATGCAATTGTTCCTACCGTGGGACTCTCCTTCTTGTTCTTCTTCTGCAAGGCAATCCAACAAACACATTTTCGAACCACCGAGTCTTATAATAATTTTACCAGGAAGTTCATTATCAATTCATATTACAAGTCTTAATCTTCAAATAACCACTTCCTATTTTAGCGAAAATGTTCATGTCGAGTCTGAATATAAACTTCAGGGTTATTTAAGTTTTCCTGTCTTCGATTTTTAGCACCAGTCATAGTTAAGCCAAAGTAAACAATTCAGTCAATCTCCATCGAAAGGACACCGTTCCTCCCAGCTTTTTCACTTGAGGCCTTTCGAAATGTGCATCAATATTACTGGTAATTGTTGTCCATTTATACAAAAAAAAGCCCAACTAGAATACCGACTGTAACAAGTTTTCTTCAACCGAAGTATGAACTCACTTTTAACCGTAGATCGAGCTTTGTATCAAAAATGATACATTTGTTTTTTTGTTTTGTTATACATTTTTTCAGAATATAATTAATTGAACCATTCTTGTGGCTTTGTTTGTGTTGGGATTATGCTTGTTTAAAACCATCTTTCACACCTTTTTAAAAAAGAGGTCTTGAGAAAATTGAAAAGTTTATAATTTTCTCCTTTGTATACATAGCATAGGATTTCTTAAATTTTTTGAAGCTCGATCTACGGTTAATTGCCTTTCCAAAGATCTTCTCCTCTGCTGTTTTCTTTAGCCTTGAACTTTAAGACATTATCTGATTAACGTTTCCACAGCTGATTTGTCGTCTAAGCATACAAATAATACATGGGCTCATGTGGCTCGATTTCACAGAAGTATGAACTCGAAGGAAAGAGAGATCGTCCAGAAAAGACAACAAAATCAGCTTTTACAGAAACATCAGCCCAAAGCAAAGAGAAACCGTCCAGAAAAGGCAACAAAGAGTCAGATTTTACAGAAACATAAGATCAAAGCAAAGAGAGATCGTCTAGAAAAGACAACTAAGTGTGATCTTTTACAGAAACATGAGATCAAAGCAAAGAGAGATCGTCTAGAAAAGACAACTAAGTGTGATCTTTTACAGAAACATGAGCCCGAAGGAAGGAGAGATGTCCAGAAAAGACAACAATTAAATTGGTTGAACTCATGTACCCACCTCGCTTCTACAGAAACATGAGCTCATACCTTATAGAGTTGAGCTTCTCTTGACCAGAAACATAACCTAATTGTTTAATATCTTTTCTAAAATATCTTTCTTCCCAGCATTTTTTATTCTTCTTTAAAATTTAGAAGCTTGCTTTTTTCACCGGATATACTTTGTCCATCTATGAAACATAATTGAGTTAGTAAAATAATTTCAGCTAGTTCTCATCAATAGAAAAATGTAAAGTAGAGAAACTAGCAAGCGATGAAAAGCTTTATAAATACTAATGGACCCATTAGCAATATTCAATATATGGAATTTTTTTCTTCGGTCGAAGGATTTGCCCAAGCGACCAGCCAATTAGATATCATTTTGCATTCCCCAGTTAGTCTCACAGCAAAAAAAGCATCGATGTTGGGGTTTTACTTGTTGTTTAAAAAAACATGGCTGATTCTTAACACTCGTTCCAGAGCGTTTTCAGAGCATTGGTGTCCATTTGGATGACATGACTAACTCAGTTTGCTCAGATTGTTTAATGCTTTTATCATTTAAAAGAGTGCAAATAGTATTAAACGGATCTAATAGCTTCAAAGTTTTATCTTGTTGCCTCAGAAAAAGGATGTCGTATGTTCCATTAAGCCTAGTAAGACATACGACATTTATTTTCTCAGGTGATGATCTGTTAGAAGTAAACTCAATTATATCTCTATTATTAAATTTTTATAGAAATTCGAACTTTTATAAGTTTTACGTACCGAAATATTTAAATCGAATTAAAGTAAAATTAAAAGTGTTTTTGCATATGGAAAATTTGAAATGAGAAAAACAAATCCTCTAAGTCTGAATTATTAAATTGAAATGTGACTTATTGCCATCACACTTTGAAATGGGATCACATTGTAATCAATTGGCCAGAAAGTGGTATGAAATCCTTTTGTAGAGGCACAAACAAGTCAGCCAGCACCAATTCAAACGCTTCTACTTGTATTTTATTTGGTTTTTACAACTTTTCAAGCCTCCGGTTTTCATTTATTTTTACATGGAACATAAAATTTTAAAAGCTTCTGATGATAAGTCAGGGAAAAATTTTATGTGCTTCGTATATTGTCATATTGTGTCTTGTTTGCTATGCATGTAAATCTACAACGACCATAACAACAACCAACAACCACAACACACGACATTAACACGAAACAACTTGTACATATAATAACAACAACAACAACAAAAACGTGAAATACTTCAAAACGCAGCAGCAAACACGCGTGTGCAGTTTTTTTTATTAGCCAACACGAGCAACTTTTATGATCATTTTTAAACATTAGTATACATTTTAATATACAAGTATGTATGTGAGTATAGATATGTGTGTGTGCATATGTGTGTGTGTGTAGAGTAGCTACAATGGCGGCAAAAATGAAATGAAAGTAACAACGACAGCCCCATAACAACAACTTTTCATCACCCATACAACGGGACCACTTCTTCTTCTTCTACTTCTGTCGACAAAACGTTTTATAGGCGGATGTGGCGGGCCGTCACTTGTTCGCACTTCCGCTGCGACAAGCGTGTGTGAAGAGTGCACACACACACACACGAATGTAGTTGAACGTCTGTGTGCGTGGGTGTTTTGCTTTCCAAGAAAACGTTTTTTGTATTGGTGTCAGAAAGGGTTAAGCGTGCGCTGTTGTTAAATAATGTTAATGATAATGACTTTTCGCATTTAGTGAGCGATAAGACCACACATGAACGCCCTTCAAGATGGCGTTGGGAAATGGCCAGTTTGGCATTTAAGATTTTATGCGAATACGTGAGGTTAGTTTGAAATACAAAATGTTACACCACCTGGAATTTAATTGACGAACATGAAGAAACGTAAGAACTTAGAAAAGGTTTACATGTTAAGTTTAAGAGATGATTGAACCTGAACTTTGGTGCTACTTAGGTAACTTTAGGGGTTAAACACATTTAAACGACCGAAAAAAGGTAAAACTTAATTGAAACGAAAAGAATAACTTTCAGAGATTTTTCGGAACACTTTTTGCAACAAATTGGTTTTATTATGAATTTTAATAGAAACCAAATTTAAGTTCTTTGTACAATTCTGGTGTTGTAACGTTGTATTTCAACCTAGAAATTCATATTTAAAGTTGACAGCTGCTAACTTTTCAATCATCTACAGTAAATTCAATTCTTTATTGGTAGAATTAGGAGCTTGCATTATATTTTTATGCAAAAGGTTCTGAATTCATATTTTCATATTTTACTTTTTATATTTTTATATTTTTTATATGGACATAGAGGGTAATTGTATAGCCGATGAGCTGGCAAGAGCAGGCACGGAGCTGCAACACATCAGCGCTATGGAGGCAGTGGGAATACCACTCACCACTTGCAAGCTACACCTTGGAAAGGTATACTTGAGCAAAGCGAACACCAGATGGCGCAACGAACAAACGTGCACCACAACCAGACAAATATGGCCAGTGACCAACCAGAGCAGATCCAAGGAACTGATCCTGCTGAACAAACCCTCGATAGGGATTGTTGTGGGAGTCATTACTGGACACTGCCTCATTGGCCTACATGCTAGCAGACTGGGTCTGCCTTATAACGATTTCTGCAGAAGCTGCAGGGACGAGGACTGCGAGGAGTCCGTCGAGCACCTCCTCTGTACGTGTCCAGCGCTTGCGAGAACGCGATTCTCTCACCTGGGCAGGCACTTTCTGAGCTGCCTGGCTGATCTCGAAAAGACGCCACCGAGCATCATCTACAAATTCGTTAGAGCCTCCAAGTGGCTCCAATGAATACCGGAATCGGATAGGTGAAGTTTCCCCCCACCACGTAGTAACACAATGGGCCGCATGGCCTAAGTGATGCCCTAGAGGCGCCCACTTAACCTACCTACCTATATGGACAAAATTTTTGTCATATGTCAAAAACAACCATTAATTTTTGTATCTTACATCAACATTGGCTTTTGTGCATACAATCAAATATAAATAAAAGTGAGTTGTTGTAATGCGTCAAATCCATAGGCAATCGCTCGTAATCTCACATTGCGCTCGTAATTTTTATGCCCATACGAGGGTTGTCTGAAAAGTTTCCAAAATCTACAAGAACATGGCAGCATATGTCAGATAAAGATAGAAAATCTCTTGTCACCGCTTTGGAGAACTACACAAGAAAATGTCAGTAATTTTGAATGTAGTTTGATAATAGTTTGACGTATTGTTTGACAATGGTTTGAATCAGTCGATGTGTCGATGTGGAAAATGAAAGAATTGATCATTTAAAATTTGTTTAAGCAAATTAAAGACGCATTGAACGTTGTGTACAGGGACTCTCCGCTATTTTATCCAGCATGAAATTTTGAATAGCTGAATTGAAATGTGACTGTACCACCTTGGGAGACAATAACTAAATGAAAGATGAAAGATCATTAAATGATGTCAGACAACCGGCTAATTGCATTTTTTCACTGAAGATACATTGTGCGTCTATGAACCATGACTGAGTTAGTAAAATAATATCAGCTAGTTCTCATTAGTAGAAAAATTTCAAATAGAGAGCTTACCAAGCGATCAAAAGCTTTAGAAATACTAATGTATCCATTTGTATACATCAACGTTTGAAATACTTTTCTCCTGTCGAAGAATTCACCGAAGCAACCAGCCAATTTTTGCATTCCCCAGTTAGTCTCATAGGAATCGATGATAGGGTTTCATGGTCTTTCATTCCCAGCTGATCGACAACACTCGATTGGCCGGAACATCAGTGTCCAATCGGATAATATGACTGACTCAGTTTGCTCAGATTGTTTCATGCTTATTGTCTTTTAAATAAGTGCAAAAAGTATGAAACGGATCTTATATCAGGTGTACAACTTTGCTTCCGCCGTTTTCCGATAGGTGGCTATACCGGCTGAGGCTGGTTGAAATACATAGATGGTAATGCCTTTAAAGTGAGTGTGGACAGTGCCTAACGAATTGTCATCGCCGCTTCAGTGACAGTTGTTCTTGTTTTCGTATTATTCACGCTCGAAAATGTCCGTTTATGTGCCCAATTCTCGCCATTTGCGGGAAGTTTTACTTTTTTGTTACAATTCGAAAAAAAATTCAGCTGAAGCGCATCGAATGCTCTCAGAAACTTACGCTGATGCTGCTCTGAGTGAAAGAACGTGTCGGGAGTGGTTTCAACGTTTTAAAAATATCAAGAGCGACATGACAAAGTCATCCTCCAACACGACAATGCTCGGCCTCACGTCGCAAAAGTGGTCAAAAAGTACCTGGAAACGCTGAAATGGGAAGTCTTGCCCCACCCGCCGTATTCCACAGATGTCGCCCCTTCTGACTTCCACCTATTCCGTTCGATGGCACACGGCCTGGCAGATCAACATTTTCAATCCTTCGAAGAATTGGAAAAATGGATTGCTTCATGGATAGCGTCAAAAGAGGACTCCTTTTTTCGAGCCGGGATCCGAAAATTGCCGGAAAGATGGGAGAAAGTTGTCGCTAGCGACGGACAATACTTTGAATAATACATCTGTAAGCACTTTTTCGCAATAAAGCTTTTAATTTTGGAAAAAAACGGCGGAAGCAATACACCTGATAGCTTCCAAGTTTTGTCTGGTCTCCTCAGAAAACGAATGTCGTATGTTCCATTGAGCCTAGTAAGACATACGACATTTGTATTCTCAGGCGATGATTGAGATTTTACACATGAACAAATCTATATATTCTAGAAACTAGGGACCAAATGTAGTAAAACTGCGTTTTTAGTTTTTCCCTCTGACATCAGGATTTCTTTAGCCCCTTCGCTACAGATTTTTACTGAGGAAAGTTAAAATTTAAAATTTTACATTATAGGTTTCTACGTGGTTATATAAGCAACATTTCATTAGCAAATTTTTAATTTTTATACTCGGACATTTAACATTTTTTAAAACAAGGTATCAAAATTGAAAGAAAACATCAAATTAAAAAGTTATCTACTTTTTTCTGCTTCTTCTTCCGTTACTATGCCAAGATATACCATTAAAAAAAACGTGTATACTTCGCTTCTTTAAACTTAAACATTCAGTTTATTACTTTTGTATTTTTCTTAAACTTTAACCCTTTCAGTCACAATGTCCAATATATTGGACTACAGCCCATACAATTCATACAGAACTGGTTTATTTTCATGTCGGAAAGCGTTAAACTATTCTAAGGACCAACAAAAAAATGTATTCTTGCAACCACAGAGGGTTCAGACGTCCACAAAGTAGCATGTTGTCATATGGCAACAAAATAGCGAAAGGGTTAAAACTTTGAAATTTCAAGGACGTGTTTATTAAAAAAAGTTATTTTAAAGTTATTTTAAAAATTGAGCGCATTGTAGAGTAAAAATATTGATATCAAATTATAGACAAAAATCCTTAGAATCATAGAAAATTTAATATTTTGGTGCAAAAGGACGGAGAAGTATTGAAAATATCCTTTTAAAACTCTCTCTATAGAAATACTAATCCCTTCTAATAATTGTCTCTTAGTGCAATTCGGACGCAATAAATCAGAGCGGGAAGAAGTACGTGGACTTACAAAGACAGCATGTAGAAAAATACAAATAAATTTGAAAAAAAAACTGTATATTTCTTAGATTAGGTTAAGTAAGCTGGCTGACCAGGTTGGCCGTACTTTTGGGTCCCTAGCGGTACCACTTAGAGCTCCTTAGAAGTGCGGGTCCATGTAAAAGTAATCGATGAGAATGTGGGTGTTCCTAGAAAAGTTCAGCAGTGACTCAATCTCGTGCTTAGAGATACATCTAACTCAGAGAAGAACGAGGCCTAAGTGGGTAAAGTGCAGTCTTTAGGTATCTGAACAGAAGCGACGAATGTGCTCCAAGGTTTTCCTGACAAAATAAAATATCAGCACTTATTAAATCGACAGCTTTTCAGGCTACCCTCGTATGTATTTTACAAGCTTGCGACGCAATTTTAAATTAAAACGAGCCACAGCAAAATTTCTAACAATACAAATTTGCATATTGACTTTTACTGTTTATGTGAATGAAAAAAAATTTAAAATAAAAATAAAAAATCATAATAACAAAACTCAAACGAAAGGAAGTGGAGTAATTGGCACTTTAATCGTATTGCAAAAAAATAAAAAAAATTATGTTTGCACGCGAGGGCGGGAACTGATTGGCTATGAACATCTAACATGTACAAGTTGGCGTGCAATGTTGAGCAGCAAAGGACTTTTTGTACTAATATGAGTGTATGTGTGTGTGCGTGTGTGTGTGAGTGTGTGTGTGTGTTTGGCGTATGGGGAATTAATAAATTTCATTTTTGCAAAGTCATAAACACGCGCACCGACGTGACTTCCTTTGAATTCGTTAACGAGTGGTTTTTCTTTTTGTGCAACTTTGTTTGCTGTTGGCAAAGGCTCTAGGCGCTGTTTTTTCCTGCTTCTTCTTCCTTTTGCCTCATTTCAATTCGTCGTATAAATGTGTCTGCACATTTTTGGGGTTGAAGCAAAAGAAAAAAGGTTAATTTTATTTACGTGCAAATTTTGATTAAAAAGTCGAATCGCAAATGCGTTAAAAATAACACGCACAACGACAGCAACAACAACAACAACAATCACAACCATAAAAAAGTCTGCTTTGGTGCGAGTTTGTGGCTGTTGAGCAGTTTGAGATTTTATTGCAGCCACTCAAACGAGCCGCCTGCCGAATTTAAGTGTCACGCAAGAGAGAAATAAGAACAAGAAGAAGCAGAAGAAGAAGAACACAAACAAGAACAACAAGAAAAATAAGAAGAAGCCGAGGGAAACAGAACTTTTTAAGCCTTGCAGCGCATTCCACGGCGACTAAAGTCTCATGTGACCAATTTTATGCTGGCAAACCAGTCTCATTGTTGTTGTTGTTGTTGTTTGAGTTGTTGAACGCTTAGAGCACATTTGAAAAATGACGCTTGCATTTGACACTTGGAAAATGCCAGATTGGCAACACTGTCAGCGGCAGCCAATGTTTATTGCATTGCAATGCCAACAACAACAACAACAACAATGCCAACTGTCAACAACAATGCAATGCTAAAGAAAAATGAAAAATGAACCAAACAACAAGAAAAATCTTGCATTTTGCAAGCATTCTGCTTTTGTTGTTGTTGTTGCAGCTGTCATACAAATAAAAGTTGTACGCCAAACAAGTCGCAAAAGGTCACAAAATAATCACAAAAAAATTAAAACACTCGCACACATTCGCGCAGTGGCGGATTCAGGGGGTGATTTGGGGGGTTGAAACCCCTCCGAAATATTAAGGTCAACTTTAAAACTACATACAAATAAAAAAGTTTATACATAAACATTTATGAATATTAAAGAATTACTTTTAGAAACCCCTCCCAAAATAATTTTCTGAATCCACCCCTTCATTCGCACAAATTGCCACAAACGTTTGGCTGATGGCGTTTGGCGCGTTTAGCGTAAAGTTGTATGGTGGCACTAATAAAAATATGGCAACACCATTCAACTGCAAATACAAAATGGCGAAATAAAATGAATTTTAATGCGCTGGCAGCTTTCAACAACAACAACAACAACGACATCGACGGTGCCACTCATTTTCCCTGTCGGCATTTTTGTGTTCGTTCATTGCTCGAAGCTTATGTCGTTTTATTCGTTTTCTTCTTACATTCAGCTGTCACCGCCACCAAATGGCGACTGTCAGCGTAGTAAAGCTGACATTTTGAAGGTGACATTCGGCGCAATATCAGCATATGCGTGCCACATTTGTTTGCGCCAGCAAAACCATATCAAATGGCTGACATTACTTATTCTATGCTTTCGCCTTAATTCCGCCATCGCTCTGTGTCGTACACACACACACACACCACACACCACACACACACAACATTTCTTCTGAGCTAAAGCAAGACAAATTAATTTCCTAAATTAGATTGGTGAAAATTTTCAATTGTTTGCATCGTTCTTTGGGCAACACGAAGGAAAAAGCGAGATAAGCGTTCGTAGTGAATGATTACTTAGACTTTGGATAATATTTTGAATCTATTTGCTATACGAATGGAGGGTTTTATGGAAGTTGTGATAAGATTATAAGATAGATAGAGAATAGTAAATTTAGCGAACTTTTAAAGATTTGAAAAGTTCACATGACTGCGTAGTCTATGGTTGGTTTCATTCACTTGGATCACTCGCTTATTATTTTGTTCGAAGGGAAACTTACTGTCCATGATTTCAAAAGTTTCTCAGAAAAAAAGGGTTTCTGAACCTGCACTGTCATACTTTAAGTACACCCAAGTGTTCTGAATGAGTCGATTTATGTTATGAGATATAAAATCCACGCCAAATAGTTTATAATCTTTATTAAAATTCTGTCTTCTCGCCATTCTAAGAATCATTAGGGCAGAGGGCTTCATTTGATTTATTTATGTTTTGTTTTTATTTATTTATTTATTTATTTATTTATCTTTTTATTAACCAGACCATCGTTAAAACAAAGTAATATAGTGCAATTAAAAAATTTCAAAAATTATTTTACGGAAGTTTTGAGCCAAATACCTCTCGAACCCATATGTTGTACCAGTAATTTTTGTATTTGGGGGTTTTAACCCCCATTTCCCCCCCTGTATGCGTCGCTGGGTTTCAATAAATATTGGAAATTTTCGCCAGTCAAAAATTAATCCATCTTTCTAACCCCGCCCCCTCCCCCATACCTCATCTATCACTAAACAACACAGAAATTCCTTTCAAGAATGAAGCACAATTCCTTGGAATCATTTTTGACAAGAGATTGAGCTGTGAACCGAACATCCTCAATAGGGTCAAAAAGGCAACGATTGTCTTATACATTGAAAGGCACTGGGGAAAACCTGGGGATTAAAACCAAACATGACGCACTGGGTTTTCACAGCTGTCGTCCGACCCATCCTAACCTATGGGTGCCTGGTCACAGAGATATCCCGAGGAACTGCAGGGCAGACGAACTGGCTAGACAAGGAACGACCAAGGAGCTATCCTCAGAGCTCGCCGACTTAGGTATTCCATTGAGTGGTGATAGAGGAGCTGGTGATAGAGGAAGCGATGACAAAAGCCGCTAACAATGCATTGGCGGCCTCAGAGACAGGCAAGACAGCGCAACAGATCTGGCCAAAGCTGGACTGGAAGCGCACTTAAAGTCTGCTAAACCTTAATAGGGGCACACGGAGGGTTGTTGTCGGAGTGAATTCTCCACCTACTCTGTACCTGTCCCGCTCTTTGCAGGAAACGAAAAAGACATCTAGGGTTTTACCATACAGCCATCCTCGCGGACTTATCGGAGGTTGACACCAAGATACGCTTCATCACTTGTTCGGGTTGGTTTCAGACATATTAACATCAAAAAATGGGTTAGAGATCCTGTGGTACCACAATGGGCCTAGCTTGGCCTAAGTGAGCTCTTATATGAGAGCTGCCACCACCACCTACCTCCCTACCTTCTATTCAATCAAAGAACTTGCATCATAGTCGTTTGTGCTCTTTTTTATACAACCAACGATTGTTGCATTTTCCCGCCAAACTTAACTTCAGCTTTAGTTGTGTGTGCTTGTGTGTGTGTGCGCGCGATGAACGCCATGACACTTGGCTAAACTTTGTCAAATGTAAAAGCCACATCGGGCACGCTGTCAGCTGTCAAAGCAAGTGAAGCGTTAATTCTAACAGATTATTTGCGCATTGATGGCAACATTGGTCGTTGCACTCTGTTGCTTTACTGCAAATATTATTTCATAAATCTTCACATCATCGAGCGAACGTCAACGCTGTGTCATTCTACACCCATTCAATGTATTTATTTATTTTTTCACTTTGCACGCTTTGTGCTTGCAGCCAGATGCAGCTTTGTTTGATAAATGACGCTTTTGCACTGCGCTTCATACTTCACTCACCACAGTGTTTGCTTTATTTCTAATGCCGCAAATTACATACAAAAATAAAATCATAAAAATATAAAAATATAAAATAAATAAATAAATGCAATGGCAATAAACTGAATTTTTCATTTGGCAGTGTTGCTGTGATATGAACTATACTGTTGTTGTTCTTGTTGTTGTTGCAATTGAATATTGTGCACTTTTGCAGCGTTGCCACACTTTATTGACAACTGACGTGCACACTTCTTTTTTGCTGCAATGGAAATTTCTATGAGATTTTAATTTTTTGTTACTTGCTTTGTTGACATTTTTAATTTATTTTAAATTTTTTATTTTTATAAATTTATTTAAAATGTTTTGTCATAGTATTCGTCTTTTTGTGCATGTGGAACGCTGTTTATTTTGTTTAAATATTTTTCGGCCGCACTTTTGTGTGTGTGTATGTGTGTGAGTTTCTTTAGTTTAGTTTTGCACTATTTTGACAGGGAATTGAATTGTTTGGCTCTCCGCTTGAATGTGTCGCTTTTGTGCATTGCCATGTATGTGTTTTGTTGTGTGTGTGTTGGTGCATTTTTGATTTTAACGTGTGATTTAAAATGAAAATTTCTATGCTTCTCTGGACAATATGTGGTTGTTGCGGATGGTGTCAGGATATTATTGAGCTGAAGCGGAAATTGTTCAATTGTGCTGTTTTGATTTTTTTCTACGCCATGTTTTAATATTTTCGAACGAAATTCATATGAAAAGAGACATTTTAAAAAATGTTTTGAAAAATTTGAAAAATTAAAAATTAATTTAATTGTGACTAATCACACTTTTATCAGAACGCTGCAAATATAAAAGGGGAATAGAAAAAGAAAAAGGATGGAAGGAGAAGAATGAAAAGAAAAAAGTTAAGCTTTGAATAAAAGTAAAATAAAATAAAATAAAAAAAAGTAAAATAAAATAAAATAAAATAAAATAAAATAAAATAAAATAAAATAAAATAAAATAAAATAAAATAAAATAAAATAAAATAAAAATAAAATGAAATAAAATAAAATAGCATAAAATAAAATAAAATAAAAAAAAGTAAAATAAAATAAAAAAAGTAAAATAAAATAAAATAAAATAAAATAAAATAAAATAACATAAAATAAAAAAATAAAATAAAATAAAATAAAATAACGTAAAATAAAATCAAATCAAATCAAATCAAATAAAGAAAAGTAAAATAAAATAAAATAAAATAAAATAAAATAAAATAAAATAAAATAAAATAAAATAAAATAAAATAAAATAAAATAAAATAGTAAAATTAAATAAAATATAATGAAATATAAAAAAATATAAAAAAATAAAATAAAATAAAATAAAATAAAATTAAATTAAATTAAATAAATTAATCTGTTGAAAACATAATGGATATCTTTTTACTGCACCTGAAAGAAAGATGTCCCAGAGACAAAACTAAAGTATAGAATAGTTCAGAAAGAAATATTTTGTACAACATTTTACTTGAATAAAATTGAGCTGAATTTATTAAGCAACAAAACTAAATCGAGTTAAAAGTAGTTAATGCACAAAGTTAAAAATTTTGTTTGGTAAAAATAAAATACGATAAACATTTCAACAAATTCCTACTCAAATATATTTTTAAGTAAATCAGTTTCCTGAAATTTCCTCTCTTCTCTAATCAAATTTCTAAATTTCGCTTTATTTTCATATCAACCATTAAGCTTTTTTAACACAAACTTCATCTCTTTGCTTTTCTTTTCAGCTGGCGCTCCTCGGTTGGCTGTCGACACACGTCAATATGTGTCTTGCAACACGAATTTCCCTCGAAGCATATCAACCGCATATCAACTGCTGGTAAGAAGACAGCAACAGCAACAGCAACTGTCGGGCATATCAAGCTTTAAATCAACTCCACAGCAATACTCGAACTCTCCACCAAGCCACTCCAAGCTCAGCAATAGCAACCACAACAATAGCAACATCAACATCAACAGTTTCGCCCACCCAGCCACTCAACACAGCGCAGTTGCGCTGTCCACCCATCAACGCGCGCCATGGTTGAGTCATCGACAATTGGTCGACCACTGACAACAGCAACAAATCCACAACAACCGATACCGCAGCACTCGCCGTCCGGCATGCGGTGCGGCACGCTGGAGACGCGCGTACGCGGCGCCTGGTATCGGGTGCTCGTAACGCTGGAAACGGATTTTCTGGCAATTAGTTTGGACGAGTCCTGCGACGCGGCGGCAATCAGTGTGGATCAATCGACAACACTGAACGGCACCTTGGGGTAAGTACACATAGGTGCAGCGCACTGAGCTGCTTCTGGCTGCATAACTGCTGCATGAAAACCTATTCATGGCATTAGACGTTGCCACATGGTTACAAATTCCATAGTTGGCAACAACAATTTCTAAAAAAACTCAAATCTAACATTTTTTCTTTGCTATCCCTTCTACTATTTTTGTGTTTGCTTGTTGATATTTTGCAGCAGCAATCACAGCGGCCATAATGGCTCCATACCCTCCTCGGCGTCCATGCAGGGCATGGGCGGCGCAGCAGCGTCCAGCGGCGGTGGCATCGATGGCGATTGCACGGACAACGGTGGCGGCGGCCTGGGCGGCGACCACATGCTGAACAATAACAACATGGATAACGGTTTGGATATGTGCGATGTACCTGATCATGTGGCAAATCAAAAGAGACATGTGAGTGCATTTTTGAAATTCAATATTTAACAAATATTTTTTTTTTAATTTTTGTAAGAAAAAATTCATATTTGTTTTCAATATTATGTGAAATTGTAACAAAAATCAAAGGGAATTAGTTTTTAAAAAGTATTGTGCAAAAATATTGTGCAATAAAATTGCGCAATCTTTTTATTAAACAGTAGAAACATGAAAATTGAGTAAATGGGCATATTTGAAGGTACTTTTAAAATATTGTGCAATATTATTGTAAAATGTTTTTGTTTACATTTATTCGAAAAACTAAAAAATCTCACTTTTAAAGGTGTCAAGTAGTGTGAACTAAGTTAGGACACATTTCTTGAATATTTCTTCGAAGCAAATTTTATGTTCTTTTTCGA
Organism: Melieria omissa; assembly: GCA_963971225.1. NCBI lineage: Eukaryota > Metazoa > Arthropoda > Insecta > Diptera > Ulidiidae > Melieria > Melieria omissa. The sequence goes on along the minus strand of OZ020268.1, from coordinate 75,557,183 downwards.
TTTAAGTGCAATATTGTGCAATATTATACATATTTATAGTCATAGTTTATAGTCAAGTTATACTTATAGACATATTGGAACAATTTCATCTTCTTGGAAAAGAAAGAATGTCTTAAGAAACCTTCAAATAATCGCAGAATAGTTTTAAATTATTGCAATAATTTGCTACAATTTGGGGAATTTTTTGTAGACTTATTGAAAGAATTTCATCTTCTTGGAAAAGAAAGAATGTCTTGAGAAACCTTCAAATGATCGCACAACAATTCTAAATTATTTCAATAATTTTCTACAATTTCGGAAAATATTTAAAAACATATTGGAAGATTTCATCTACTTGAGAACGAAAGAATGTCTTGCGAAACCTTCAAAGTCTAAATTAGTGCAACAATTTGATAAAATTTCAAAACATATCTTTCCAATATCTCTCTTACCTCTTTCTCTGTCTTTCTTTCTATATATCCTGACAACTTAGGTACGCATTATAAAATCGGACAACAACGGCCTCGGCATTTCGATTAAAGGCGGCCGCGAGAATCGCATGCCAATACTGATATCGAAAATCTTTCGCGGCATGGCTGCTGATCAGGCGAAAGGACTCTACGTGGGCGATGCCATACTGACGGTGAACGGTGAGGAGCTGCGCGAGGCGACGCACGACGAGGCGGTACGAGCGCTTAAACGTGCCGGACGCATTGTGGATCTGGAGGGTGAGTCTGACATGAACTTTTGAACATTAGAAGAGGAGAACTGTCTTAAAATTTTAGTAATAAAGTAGCACAAAGGTTTAGTTGACCTGAGAGATTCCCTCGAGACAGTTACTTTTCAGTAATAACAAAACTTCTTCAAAAAATTTTTGCTATTTTTGGTCTAATTTGAAATGGTCCTGAACTCCAAATGTTTCTACACATGATACATAAATTGATATATGGTGTGGTCTGAAAAGTTTCTGAACTCAACATGGAGAAAAAAATTCATATACAGGGGGAGTGGGGGGTTGTCCGAAAAGTTTCCGAACTCTACATGAAGATGGCACCATTCGTCAACCAAAAGTTGGGACATCTACTTGTGTCTGTTTTGAAAGAAACTTATCAGAATTTTGAATGTTGTTTGACAATGGTTTGACTTGTCGTTTAGAACAGTCGTTGGTTTTTTAAAGACAATAAGTCCAAGCAAATTAAAGACTAGTTGGCCACTGGTTACTGAGTTCTGCTCCATCATTTACCACCTTGAAATGTTGAGCAACTGAATTTTTATGTGGCCGTACCAGCTTGGGAGGCAATAAATGTTCGAAACCTTCAAAAACTACAATCACTGACTGTAACATTACTCTAATTTATTAAATGGCGCTGGACCACAGTCGAATTGAAGTTAAAGATATAGTACAGTGTAGCTATAAGACCAAAGTTTTTTTTTGTATATTGCATCAAGATTTTATTTCTTGAATCAAGTTTTTCACAGAGCTTTCAGAACATTCAAAAACTGTAACCATTGGCCAACACACTGGGTAATCGTCTGAAAAAGATATCAGAGTCTAGAAATATAAGCAAAGCTCGTTTTTGTTGCATATTGAATCAAGATTTTTTTAATTGATTCAAGTTTGTCACATATTGAATCATGAGATGAGGAGCTTTCAGAATGTTCAAAAACCAAATCATGCTAGACAACCTTTGAATTGAAGTGAGAGCGATAGCATAGTCTGGAAATTTGACAAAAACATATATTGGTCGCATATTGAATCAAGATTTTATATATTGAATCAAGTTTGTCACATTTTATATCATTAGTTGACGAGCTTTCGAAACGTTCAAAAACTTCATTACCCAAGTTTACCAAATCATGCTACAGTTGTTCAAATCAACAGTTGTTCAAATCAAAGAAAGAGAGATAGCAGATTTTTTGAATATATACATGGAAAGTGTTTGTCACATATTGAGTCAAGACTGAGACATGAGAAAGCATTTAGTTAAAGATATAAAATTAAAGAGATAAAAGCATCACTGAAAGAAGTATGTAGAGAAGACAAGAAAACTCTAAACAAATTTTAAGAAAACATAACTTGTATCTTTGTTAGGTAGAAAACTTTTCAGACATCTTTCGTACTGGTCAAACTACCATAAATGCCAAATGTAGTTAATAGTCAAGTGTCCCCTAACTTTTAGAATCACTGCTCAAAAAATTATATACTTCGTATATAACTTTGTCCCAAATTTGCTGTCACAATTTTCCTGTTTTGTGACACCAGTGGCGCATATACGATTTAATTTTTAACGCGTGAAACCATATTTGCCACCCAGAATGTTTGCAAAATGTTTTATATGTAGACGAGGTTTAAACCCCCAAAACTCCCCTTGCATATCCCGCTGCAAGACATATACTGCCCAACGGCAGTAAAGAGGTTAAGTGTTACAGCACCGCATGATTATCGCCTCTTTTAGCTTCCAGTTAAAATCCCAAGCTTCGATTGCGCGGCCATCAATTTCAACGCTCCACATAGCACAAACGCCGAACTAAGTAACCGGCTGCTCGAGCTGTATGTGAGTGTGTGTGGCTGCGCGAGTCACTCGTTCACTGGGCCGTTTGAAGCCATCAAATGTCGCCATAATTGCGCGCGCACTGACAAACAAGCGGTGACAGTCGCGGTGGCGCTCACTGTTGGAAAGTGGTGGCACAATTTTTCTTTTAAAACAAATACACCCACACATAGCTTCAACACACACACACACACACTCACACTCTCACATACATGCAAAGCCATACGTTGCAGCACCGACGGGCCAACAATTTGACTGCGCCGTGAAGTGTTGCCACAAATGGAATTTCGCGCACTTTTTTTTCTGGGATTTTTTCTTCCTTCATTTTTTTTTTCAGCATACACCATTTGTCGACTGTCGTCAGAGCAACAGTGCAAAAATTTAATTAAACGGCAAGTTTGTGCAGCAGGGTGGTTATATATGCATGTGTGTGTGTGTGTGTATTGGTGTGAGTGGGCAAGTGGTGTGTGGATGTATGTGGATTTTTTGGAATGTTGCAACGACAAGTGACAACATTGGCTGCTCCTTTCGCGAGCGCACCATTGCGAGTGGAATGCGCTGGAATTTTTGGGTGAAGCAAACGGGACGCTTAGTACAGGCAAAAGCCGGCAACGTACCAACGACGGTGTTTGCTGACATTCGACGGCCCCACGCGCGACAAATGAATTGCGCCAATGCAATAAAATGAACGTTCCGCGTTGTATGCAACGCGAAATTTGTTGTCGCGCTAAAGTTGTCCAGTGGGATCCGCGGTGGCAACGGTGGCGGCCACATTGGCGCGCGCGGTAGACGTGATTCGAATGCGCGAACGAACGAACGATTGCGCGATTGTAAATTCAGGCAAAAGTTACAGTATTCCAATGGGACAATCGCAAGCACACACTCACACACTCATACACAGACACATGCCCACATATGTGCACTGCTGTGTAGTACTTGAGGAACAACAAATGTTCGAATGTTGGCACAACGGCCTGAGTGGTTGTATTTTCTGGCGGTTTCCATATGCTGGCGGTTTTGTTGTTGTTGTTGGTTTCTGTGTTGACAGATAGCCACCGTAAGTACGAGGAGAGAACGCAGCGCTACGAGAGAAGTGAGTTTGTATTGCAGTTTTTATTTTTATTTTTGGATGTTTTACGAGTGCCGCATGATGGCAAGTGGAGGTTTTAGGTGTCACTAAAACATTGATTTATATGTGGCAAATCTATGACTTGAAAGTTGGCCATTTTGCAACACACAAGTAAAGATTTTAACATATTAAGAGAGTCCTGGACATTGTGTGTGGAACAATAAATGAGATAGAACAAACACAGCCAAAAAATAAAATTGTATATAATATAATAATAAAATAAAAAAAAATATGAATATATAAAAATTAAAAATGAGTTAATGACAAATTTAATTAAAATACAAAAAAAAAATATTTATTAAAATAGAAATTCATAAAAACTTAATTTGAATACTAAAAATAAAAATTGTATAACAAATTAATTAATATAAAATTAAAATTATTTTAATTAATTGATTAATTGAATTTTGTTATTTAAAAAAAAAAATTAGAAAAATAAAAATTTAATAAAAAATTTAAATAAAAGTTAAACATTCACTAGTAAAAAATTAATTAAAATAAAAAAATATTATAAATTAATGAAACACAAATTAAAATAATACATAGATTAATTGATAATTAATTCGAAATAAAAAATTGAATATTAAATATTACTGAAAAATAAAAAAGAATTCAAATTACAAATAATAATATTAATTAACGCCTTAAAATTCCACATTTTCCGACTTTGAGGTCTAATTACCGCGGAATTGTAAATCTTATAAAAATAATTTACGTTGGAAAAGAAGCCGTGAGGTGTTGTAAATGCCACAAAGTAAAAATCATGTCAACCGGTTTATTGGTTTAGAAATTACAATCCCAAACGTGAAAAAAGTCAGGCAAAATCCGAAAAAGTGACACGCCCATTTTTTGCGAAAACGGAGACTAAGTTTTAAAAACGGTTTGCGGATTCGAAATCAGCGGCAGCTAATTACCCTAGAACTGATGTCAAACCCAGAAAAGCCGACCAAAAGTTGAAATTTGTTGCCCTGTGTAATTGATTTTTTGTTATTTATGCGAAAATGCAAAATTTGCACTTATTTTTCAGTTTATCCTAAATAAATTCTTGCCTTTGCTGACCAAGCACTCGAAAAATTAATTCAAACAATTTGTGTTACAAGTAATAAAAACAATTTTTCCAACTGTTTTACTTGCATATCTACGACTGATTTGTCAAGTTCAATACTCATCACCTTCCAATCAAATCGATGTTGTTTGCCTTAACTGGAAATGCCTTTCAACACTCACAGCTGTTCTCACAGCCAGCGCTTTTGACTGGCACTCGCCACTCAGCAATCCTTTCATTTTCCGTAAATCTCACAACTTTTTGCCGTTTATGCCATTTACAATATTTGCTTGTTTATTTATTTACTGCAATGTTTACTCTTATTTTCATTATTTGCCTTGGCCACATGCCGAAGCATGTTTGCCGCATGCATACACACACACACACACACGCATACGTATGTTTGTGTATGAATTTTACTATGTCCGAAGCAGAATTAACTTAACGTTGACGTTCCAGGCTTTCTTCAAGTTTTTTCATCCAACCCCCCCGCCTTTCACCTGAGCGCCAAATTTATGGCATGATTTTAGGGGCAAAATGCAAAAAAAAGTCGCCTGGCAAGTGGAAGTAGTAAAAGTTGTTATGGCACTAAATGGAGCGGGAAGAGTGGCTGCGAATGCTGTAGACGGAAAGTTTGACTTTTCTATTTTCGTATGCACATAAACATAACAACAACTATAACAACAACAACAATAATGAAACAATAATGAGAACAACAAGAACCATGCAAGTAATGAAAACAAATAAATAGAAAACGTGAGCTAAATCAACAGGAGTCAGGCAGCGGAAGAATGCGCTGGTGGAATTGCGGGTGTTTCAACAGAAGCCACAACAACAGCAAGAAATTCATCAGCATAAAACCGCACAGAAAAAGAGTCAACAAACCAACCAACACACCCAACCAACTCAACTACTCGAGAAATGAAAACAGAAACTGCTTGAAAAACAACAACACAACAACAATTGCACTCGAAAAGCAACACAAGCACAACTTGCACAGGCAAAAACAATAACAAGCGCCAAAATAACAACCACACATTTTTTCCTGTATTTATTTAAGATATTTCGCACAACAACAAAAAACTACAAAAAACAAACAACAACCGCGAACTGGCAGACACGCGGCCAACTTGGGCGCAACTAAGAGAAAAATGTTGAGTGAATCGGTGTGTGAGTGTGTGGCAGGAACAGAGAATGGTCAGAGTTGGCAATAAATTCAAGTGAAAAAAATCAAAATCCCCCACAACACAAAAAAAAAACAAGCCAGTGAGCGTCGGCAAATGGATATTTAGGGATATGTAAAGCGCTTGGAAACGGGCAGCGGCGACGAAGGCCTGAAAAATGTGGTTGGGGGAAAAAATTAAAAGGATTACTCAGCGAAGCAGCAAAATCTTCAGAAAGCTGACTAAACGACGACTGGCATGTTGTACAAGCAGTGGGAGTGGCTAAGCGCGAGCAGTAGTGGGCGCAACGAAAAAGCGACAGACATATCAACAATAACAACAACAAGAGTACTACAAGGAACTCGCATTAGCTCCGAAAGCGACCACAACACATTTGAGTGGCAGTGAGTAATGAGAAAACTTTGCCCTCCTTTGATTTTCGTACAAAAATGGAAACAAAACTGCAATGAGTAGAGAGCGGAAAAGCTTTGGATGTGTTGGATATGAAAGGAAAAATTGAGGAAAAAAGAAACGAACGACAGTGGGGGAGAGGCGAAAAATGCAAGTGATAATGTTCAATGGGATCAAAAGTGAAGTGCAACATTATTCTTTTGTTTTGATTTTTCAGAACACGGGACTAGTTGGAATATTTGAAAGTAATGCATGTAATGAGGTAATGAAGTAGTGAACAGAAAGTAGTATTTAGTTATGTAGAGAAGACTAAGACTAAGACTAAGACTAAGACTAAGACTAAGACTAAGACTAAGACTAAGACTAAGACTAAGACTAAGACTAAGACTAAGACTAAGACTAAGACTAAGACTAAGACTAAGACTAAGACTAAGACTAAGACTAAGACTAAGACTAAGACTAAGACTAAGACTAAGACTAAGACTAAGACTAAGACTAAGACTAAGACTAAGACTAAGACTAAGACTAAGACTAAGACTAAGACTAAGTCTAAGACTAAGACTAAGACTAAGACTAAGACTAAGACTAAGACTAAGACTAAGACTAAGACTAAGACTAAGACTAAGACTAAGACTAAGACTAAGACTAAGACTAAGACTAAGACTAAGACTAAGACTAAGACTAAGACTAAGACTAAGACTAAGACTAAGACTAAGACTAAGACTAAGACTAAGACTAAGACTAAGACTAAGACTAAGACTAAGACTAAGACTAAGACTAAGACTAAGACTAAGACTAAGACTAAGACTAAGACTAAGACTAAGACTAAGACTAAGACTAAGACTAAGACTAAGACTAAGACTAAGACTAAGACTAAGACTAAGACTAAGACTAAGACTAAGACTAAGACTAAGACTAAGACTAAGACTAAGACTAAGACTAAGACTAAGACTAAGACTAAGACTAAGACTAAGACTAAGACTAAGACTAAGACTAAGACTAAGACTAAGACTAAGACTAAGACTAAGACTAAGACTAAGACTAAGACTAAGACTAAGACTAAGACTAAGACTAAGACTAAGACTAAGACTAAGACTAAGACTAAGACTAAGACTAAGACTAAGACTAAGACTAAGACTAAGACTAAGACTAAGACTAAGACTAAGACTAAGACTAAGACTAAGACTAAGACTAAGACTAAGACTAAGACTAAGACTAAGACTAAGACTAAGACTAAGACTAAGACTAAGACTAAGACTAAGACTAAGACTAAGACTAAGACTAAGACTAAGACTAAGACTAAGACTAAGACTAAGACTAAGACTAAGACTAAGACTAAGACTAAGACTAAGACTAAGACTAAGACTAAGACTAAGACTAAGACTAAGACTAAGACTAAGACTAAGACTAAGACTAAGACTAAGACTAAGACTAAGACTAAGACTAAGACTAAGACTAAGACTAAGACTAAGACTAAGACTAAGACTAAGACTAAGACTAAGACTAAGACTAAGACTAAGACTAAGACTAAGACTAAGACTAAGACTAAGACTAAGACTAAGACTAAGACTAAGACTAAGACTAAGACTAAGACTAAGACTAAGACTAAGACTAAGACTAAGACTAAGACTAAGACTAAGACTAAGACTAAGACTAAGACTAAGACTAAGACTAAGACTAAGACTAAGACTAAGACTAAGACTAAGACTAAGACTAAGACTAAGACTAAGACTAAGACTAAGACTAAGACTAAGACTAAGACTAAGACTAAGACTAAGACTAAGACTAAGACTAAGACTAAGACTAAGACTAAGACTAAGACTAAGACTAAGACTAAGACTAAGACTAAGACTAAGACTAAGACTAGGACTAGGACTAGGACTAGGACTAAATAAAGTTAACACACAAACAACAACAGAGTTGCCGTATTTAGCGCAAATTTTCAGTACACTTCACCCGTTTTGGTTACAAAAGCACTGCAACATCATTTCGACAGCATTTAGACAACATTGCCAAATGTCTCATTGCACTCTTAGAGCAGCAGCCGTTGTTGTTGCTATCAATGTGCCAGACATTGTTTTTGTTGATTTGGTTCTAGTTGATTTTGTTTCTGAGTCTTGCATCACTCACAGCTGCTCTGTTCCTGTTCTTGTTGTTGTTGTTGTTTGCTGCCACTACTTGTAAACAAGAAAATGGTTCTATTTTGTGGTATTCGATTGCAAATTCGCACTTTAATTTATTTTCAACTGCCCCTTTCTGCTCCCTGTGCTGCTGTCCACATTCACATTAGCCACATTGCAGCATTACCACCGGTTGTTGTTGTTGTGCGCTCTTAATGCAACAAAGTTCTACGCGCCAGAGCGTAGAAACGAGCGAAGGCGTGGCAGTTGGTTGCGGTGTGCTGCCGGCCATACAAGCAGCATTGAGATTAACCGGAAGTGGTGTGGAAATGTAGCAACATGCACACAGCTCTACACATTCACACAAACACATACGCTCACACTGATACATAAGAGCAAACAGAACCGCACAAAGCGGTCGCCAGACGTCAGTGGCGTCAGGCGAATCGCTTACCTTGATCGCTTTATTTTCACTCTACTTAGTAGCTGAGCGCAAGAGGAGCTTAAAGTGGAGTCAACGTTTGTCGGTAAACATAAACAAACATCCACTTGTGCTCACTCCAAGCGTATCCTTTATGTCCTTTTTGTAGTTTTTTTTCTGTAGCTTTTTGTGACTTCTACTGCAATTCTTTTGTGTTTTTTTCTGTTCTTTCGATTGTTTTGCCTTGAGTGTGTCCAGCGCCCAACCACATTTTGATGAAGCGCCATGGCTGCCAAACCGCACAGCAACGTGTCTGCTTTTTGTTTTCATTCACCTAAATTGAGTAAATTTGCTAAGCGGGCGGGGAAAGTGGTGAGGGGAATTCTTTGCACACATACTCTTACATACGTTTTTACCGATTTGTCAAGTACGACCAATGGGACTTGCGGTAGAATGCTGACAGATATTGTGGGACAGAAAGATTGGATTGTGGTTCATGTTTACGCTAAAAAGAGGGTCCGTTGTTTTTGAGTGTTTGAAATGGTTGAACCTACATATAATTATTCTTTGTTTCTTAGTGTTTCAGAAAGTTAAAGTTTTATTTTTTTATTTCTGATTGTTTGATATAGTTGAACCTTTATTCTTTCTTTCTAAATGTTTCAGATAGTTGAAAATGTTTTCTTTGTTTCTGAATATTTCATGTAGTTGAAGCTTTATTTTTTGCTTCTGAATGTTTCAGATAGTTGAAGATTTTCTCTTTGTTTCTAAATGTTTCAAATAGTTAAAGATTTTCCCTTTGTTTCTAAAGGTTTAAGATAGCTGAAGCTTTATTCTTTGTTCCAGAATTTTTCAAATAGTTAAAAATTGTCTCTTTGTTTCTGAAAGTTTCGGATAGGTAAAGCTTTAATCTCTCTTTCTGAATATTTCAGATAGTAGAAGATTTCCCGTTGCTTTTAAAGGATAAAGATAGTTAAAGGATAAAGATAGTTAAAGATTTTCTCTTTGTTTCTGAATGCTTCGAATAGTTGAAGATTTTCCCTTTGCTTCTGAATGTTTAAGATAGTTGAAGCTTTATTCTTTGTTCCAGAATTTTTCAGATAGTTAAAGATTTTCCCTTTGTTTCTGATGGTTTAAGATAGTTGAAGCTTCACTCTCTCTTTCTGAATATTTCAGATAGTAGAAGATTTTCCCGTTGTTTTTAAAGGTTTCAGATAGTTGAAGATTTCCTCTTTGTTTCTGAATCTTTCAAATAGTTGAAGATTTCCCCTTTGTTTCTGAATGTTTCAGATAGTTGAAGCTTCACTCTTTCTTTCTGAATACTTCAGATAGTTGAAGCTTTATTCTTTGTTTCTAAATGTTTGAAATAGTTGAAGCTTAATTCTTCCTATATTATTTATTTTAGATAGTTAAGTTTCTCTTTGTTTCTGAATGTTTCGGATAGTTAAAGCTTCACTCTTCACATTCAGAAAGTTTGACATAGTTGAAATTAGTTCTTAGTTTCTTAATATTTCAGTCTTAAATCTACAAAAATACCGATTTACTTATATATTTTAATCAGTCTTGCAATCAAATCAGAAAACAAATCAAAATACTTAAAGTTAAAAAGGAAAATTAGACTAAATAAGCAAAGCAAACTTATTTTTAGGTTATGAAGGTTTTTAGTTTCAAGTTATATAGGTTTTAGGTTACTGATTATATAACTTATAGTTAGGTGAGTCAAGGTTAAGTTAGGACAAATTAAGTAACATTAGATTAGATTAACAGGTGGCTGTCATGCAGCAAAAAGGTTTTAGAAGGTTGCTTTCCATTAAACAGTCGCATAATTTTTGTTATAATTATTGTTGTTTTCGATTTGGTTTTCATTGCTGCGCTTTTCATTCAACTTTCCTCAGTCTACGCCCAACAACAAACATCATTTTAATTTTCACTCATTTCAATGGTATCGAAATCGATGTAGCAAAGTAATCAATTTTCAATGCTAACGCAATGAAAAATTTCCACGTCCTCAAAAACCCAGTCATAATCACTGTTCGGCACGCGCGCACATAACCTCACAAATGGCAAAAGTTGTTGGCAAGCAGGCAAGAAACCGAACTGTAATTGTGTGTTGGTATGTGTGTGTGTGTGTCTCATTATGTGACTTTAATTTCATTTTGCAATGCGGCACAATCAATTGAACCACCAACGGCCCACACTTTCAATGCAACACAGCGGCATTTGCAATATTTTCTATGTGTGTGTGTGTGTGTGTGGGTGTGTGGTGGCAGCTGCGTGTCACTGCCAAGAAATTGCTTTGCGCTGCCTTTCTCGGCCCTTTGGTGCTCTCTCACACAACGACCAGCACCAGCACCGCCAACAGACCAACAGCTGCTGTTCCATGTCCAAGTTTCTGTCGGTAAGCACATTGTTGCTAGACGCTGCCGATGCCGATGCCACTCGGCTTTCGTTGCTAATATTTGAACGCGTATTGCTGCAGCTGCAACGAACGCCACGTTGCAATTGCCGGCACTCCTCGGTCACTACTTCCTTTGGCAGGCGCACACACTCACACAAACTCACACACACACACACAAATATGCTTTGCCACTTTGTACATTCGTTCGCCGTTTGGTTTTTTCGCTTCGTCTGATGGCCGTTGCCACTCTCATTGATTTTATCTGCGTGTCAATGGGCGATTTGCTGTGCTTCTGTGAATGTGTGTGTGTATTTTTGTGTGCGAGCGCGCGAAATGCATCGATGGCAGAAATAAAGGCAGCAGCAGCTGCTGCAACACGCTTCTTGTCGTATTGGATGGTTGGTTTGTGTGTTGGTGTGTGTTAATGCGGCTGCCTTGTGGCAACATTGCAGTTCATTGCGGTCTGCGCGCACCATCTGTCTTCATCAGCTGAAACTTGCTTTTTCCCCCCAAACACACACACATACACATTTACACTCACACATTGCCCAACCAGACATTTTTTGGCATTCCTGTCGTTTGTTTTATTGTCCGCACTTATTGAATTTGTTCCATACACTTTTTTGCCGCCGTTGTCTGTTTTTCCGATTGTGATTTCGAGCTTTCTTGCAGTTACTTTGCCTGTTTTCTTCATTTACTGCATTGTTTACGATGTCCTGGTCGTAGCCACTTTTCCAAATTAACTTTAGACAAAAAACGGCAATTTCGAAATTTACTAAATTGTCGCATATTTTCACTGTCGGCATTAGTGGACTGAACGAAATTGCTTTGTGGTTATTGGAATTTATTTTGATGCTTTTTGTACACTTTGGCACTTATTTGGACGTTTTTTGTGATCATTATCGATTACACTGGTTAACAAAAACATACAATTTTTTCTACAATAGAATCATTAAAATTTTGCTTGAAGCCAAAGAATTTAAAAAATTTAATCGCATTCGCAACGAACAAAAACACAATTCTATCGAAATTTGATATTCCACTCACACGCTCAGCAACTTTTGTTATTGTTGAAACATTACAAAAACAATTCACACACACACCAACTTATTTACATTCGACGTGTGAGAAACAAAATCTCACCTCAATCACGTTTTGCTTGTAACTCTCGCTTTTTTAATCCTCAACCAAAAATATTCTTAAAATGTGTGTTTGTTTACTTTTTTGTTACTGAACTTAATTTTTGTTGCCAACAAAAACAACAACAATCACAGCAATGGCTACAATATCATCAACAGCACTCAACTGCAGTGAAAGCATTTCACTCTCTCTCCATGCATCTCTTTCTCTCTCCCATCTCACTCGCCATCTCACACTCGCTCGTGTTCTCAAAAGTTGAAATTGAAAACTCCATTAAAAAATTCCCTACGGTCACATAAAAACTTCAATGGCGGCAACTTTTCAAACGTGCAACGTTCAACAGCAACCACAGCAACAACAACAATATTCACAACAACAACACCCAGTTGAGTGTTAGTTGCACGTTTTTTGTCGATTGTTGTTAGCAAACATTTTTGGTTTGTGTTTATTTTAAAAAATTTTATTTGGTGTATGTGTGTGTGTGTGGTTTGTTGTTTTTTTACATATTTTTGCTAAGATTTTCAGTAAGTTGGCGAGTTGCCGAGTGAGTTTGTAAAATAGTAAAAGCTATTGTGCTGAGGAACGGCTGTCGGGGCGAGGAGCCAAAGTGTATAAATATCACGTATCAGAAATGTTTGTGTCAGGTTTTTTAGTTACTTGCAATTTGTGAAAACAGAAACTTTGGTGGCAAGTTTAAGTTGTGCGGCAGGGCACTGCATAAACAGTTGAATATTTTGTGGAGCATAGGGAATTTTATAAAATTGCAGCAACTTGGAGATTAAATTTTTGCAAGACAAGAAGAAGAAAATTATGGATTAGTATAGGTTGGTACTGTAGACTTGAGCAATTGGAAAGAGTTATTTGAACAAAAAATAACTAAAACAAAAAATTCCTAAATAAATAAATAAATTAATTAATTAATTCAATAATTATCAAATAACTTAATAAATTAATTAATTATAAGATGAATGAATAAAAAATAAATAAATAAATAAATTAACAAATAAGTAAATAAATAAATAAAATTAAATAATTAATTATTAAATAAATAAATAAATTAATTAATTAATAATTAAATAAATAATTGAATGAACAAATTAATAAATGACTAAGTGAATAAATAAATAAATAAATAAAAAAATAAGTAAATAAATAAATAAATGAATAAATAAATAAATAAGTAAATAAATAAATAAATGAATAAATAAAAATAAATAAATAAATAAATAAATAAATAATAAAGTAAATAAATAAATAAAAAATAAATAAAAAAATAAATAAATAAATATATATATAAATAAATAAATAAATAAATAAATAAATAAATAAATAAGTAAATAAATAAATGTTTTGGTTTCAAGAGAGAAGTCAGTTTTACAGAAATACGAAAAAGTTTTCAAAGATTCAGAAAGACAAATATTTAAATCATAAAAAAACATCAAATAACTTGTTTGAAATCTGAAAGGAGTAGTACGTGAGAAACGATTGCTAGATCGGATAGTTTCTTTTTTATTCAGAATTTTAGACAACTTTCCGGACTCAAAGTTTGGCCAAAGTTTCTCTGGGTTTCGAAAAATTCATGTTACTTAGTACTTGAGGCAAAGAGATCTTTCTTAGGAACAGTCAGTGATGTTAACCAAAGCTTAACAAGAGCCTGAGCAGGTTGATTAATCCTTACAATAAAGACTGTTAAAAATCCCAAAGTCGACATTATCACAAACTATCATTAGATGACTTTGACTTGTGACTTTGATTAGTCTCTCTGGCTGGTAACCGATAACTAGAGACTCTGGCTAGTAACTATTACACAGTGCAACACTGAAAAAAGGGACAAGGTCAAACCCATCTCATTCGATAGAGGACCTCAGTAGATGAAAAAGTGCCAAGGTATTTTTCTCCGAATGTTCGAGTTTTTTTTTAAATGCAGTTTAAAGATGGCGGCTTAATGTCTCTTCCCGAAACTTTTAAAACATCATATCTCTTGACTCAAATGTCAGAAAGGAATAATTTTTACGTCAAATGAAAGCTAATGATATGAAGTCGATGACACAATATCCTTTTTTGAAAAATTTTCTTAGAAGGGATATGAAGGACCTCAATTAAATTGTTATCCTTGAATATCCTGGAAACTGTGAGAGCTAAATTTATATAAGTGACTTTTGGTGAAAAAGCATTCAAAGATCTATACGGCTTATAAATTTCATGTAAATCACTTTTACAGTTAAGACTCTACAACGATTAAAAATATGTGCTTTGCTACATTTGATGTTTTTACTAAGAAGCTACGAGATATTTTGTACAGAAAAACATGAATTCAGCAGTGTATAATTTTTGAAACGCTGTAGTGGCTTAACAGTCAAAGTGATTGAAATGAAATTGATATGCAGTATAGATCTTTGAATGCTTTTTTACCAGAAGTCACTTACATAAATTTATCTCGCACGGTCTCCAAGATATTCAAGGATACAAATTTAATTGAGGTCCTTCATATCCTTTTTTAAAAAATTTTCCAAAAAAGGATATTGTGTCATCGACTTCATATCATTAGCTTTCATTTGACGTAAACATTATTCCTTTCTGACGTTTGAGTCAAGAGATATGATGTTTTAAAAGCTTCAGGAAGGGGCATTAAGCCGCCATCTTCAAACTGCATTTAAAAAAAAACTCGAACATTCCGAGAAAAATCCCTTGGCACTTTTTCATCTACTGAGGTCCTCTATCGAATGAGATGGGTTTGACCTTGTCCCTCGAAATTTTTTTTGAATTTGTTGCACTGTGTTATTAGTGACTCCAACTGGTGACTGGAGATTGTTGCAAGTGACTCTAATTAGTGACTGAGTAGTGACTTTGAGAAGCGATTTTGGTCAATAAATTTATTTAATAATACTGCACAGTGGGTTTAATTTATGACTGTGTCTGGAAATTGACTAGTGGCACTGATAAGTGACTCCTACCAAACACTTTATGTAGCAACTTTGACTGACTGACTGACTCCAATGAGTGACTCTGGCTAGTGACTGCAATTGGAGACTCAGGCTAGTGACTGAGTAGTGACTCCGACTAGGAATTCTGCATAGTAACTCTGACCAAAGACTTTTACTAGTACCTTTGACTGGCTTGTTACTCTAATTAGTGACTCTGATTGATGATTGGAGATTGTTGCTAATGACTCTAAGCAGTAACTCTAGCAACATAGCGATTCTGGTCAAACACTATATTTAATTTTACTGCACAGTGACTGTGACATGAAACTGACTAGCGGCACTGATTAGTGACTCTGACCAAACACTTAACCTAGGAGCTTTGACTAGTGACTTTGATTAGTGACTTTAACTGGCTACTATAATTGAACTGGCTAGTGAATACCGACTAGAAATTCTGGCTAGTGGCTCTATTTATCTGTTCTTCATAGTAACAACTATGACCCAAGACTTTTACTAGTACCTTTGATAAGTGACTCTGATTAGTGATTTTGACTGGTGCCTGATAACTGGAGACTGGCTAGTAACTCGTATTACTGACTCTGACTGGTGTCTGGAGATTGACAGGCTTGGAACTCTAATTAGTAACTAAGTAGTGACTGTGGCAAGAGATTTTCGTTATTGACGCTATTTAATTATTCTGCATATTGACTCTACCAACTTAACTAGTAACTTTGAATAGCGAATGATTAGAGACTGTTACTGGAAACTCTAACTAGTGACCGAGTAGTGACTCTGACTAGAGATTTTGGATAGTGACGCTATTAATTATTCTGTATAGCGTCTCTGACTAACGACTTTAACTAGTAGCTTGACTTGTGACTGATTAGGGACTTAAATTGAAAACTGTGACATGAGATCCTTGCTAGGAATTCTGGTTTTGTGACTAACTAACTAGTAATACTAATTAATTCTTTAATTGATTAGTAAGTTTTGCTTTGGGTATTCTGAATACTGATTGACTGGTGCCTCTCTTTTTTTGAGTTTGACTAGTGTCTTCAACTAGTGAACTCTGACCGGAGCCTTTGATAAGTAACTCTAACCAGTTAATTGGACTACTTAGTAACTCTATCGAGAGACTTTGAATAGAAAATTTGACTAAGAATCGGTTCAGAAGTTAACTGATTAGGTTCAGATTTATTTGAATAACCTTGTAAGAATAAAACTTTTTGATTTTTTTTAATTAAATTCAAATTTTTTACCCTTTGGGGATGAAGTTAAATTAAAAAAACCGGCATTTTCTTGCTATGAAAGTTGTGGGTAAAAAAATATGTTACAAAAATTATGTTAATTCTGGAATTATTTTTTAAATATGATTTGAATAAATATTTTTCGTAGGTCACAAGGTCTGAATAATTGTTTTCAAACTATTTAACTAAGTTGTTTATAGCTTAAGATTTTGATGTATTGGTTGGTTGGTTAAGTGGCTGCCTCTGTATGAGACATACTTAGGCCTATGGGCCCGTTGTGATACCACAAATTCCACCCGTTTGAAATGTGTATGCAACACTGTTTTTTCCAACATGTGATACAACACACATTTCAAACGGATGGCGAAAGGGAGGGAGGGGACCTACAGTTTAACTCCGAATCCAAACGACGATTGGCAGTTTTTCTTTCACGCTTGGAAGTTTTGCCATTGCCTGCCAAGAGCGATTCTTGTAATTTTCATCTGCTTCATGTGGATAGCGATAGAGGTAAATGAGTGGTTTTTTCAGTCCAAGCCAGGAATCGCACCTGGGGCGCTCGGTATGAGAAGCCAGCGCGCTACCCGCTGAGCTATCGAGGCCGACTTTTGATGTATTAGTCTGTAAGACTTACTATCGGTAGACTGATTTTTTTCGAAAATTCTATCGAAATTCGAAATTCGAAATTTTTTCGAAATTCTATCAACCTGGCTCAGTGCTTAATGATGTGTTTATTCATTATTAAATTAATTAATGAATTAGTTAAAAAATGTCTGCACTTATTAATACTTTCAACTCCAAACTTGCCTAAGAGTTACTTTACAACAAATTAATATTTTTAAAAGTTTTAAGTAACTCAATAAAATTTAATGTTATCCCTAAAATAATTTCTAATAATTTGCAGCGATATCAGGGGAATTTTGTGCTCTAACTGAAGTCTACGAATTGGGCGCCTTTGATCCAAACCCTTGTTGGGCGGGTCTTCGCAAAAACCAATATATACATATATATTTTTCTCGTGGTGGATACGGGGTGGCATGCTGGGTTGGTCTTCGGCTAGTCATGTCGGCTGGGTCGAGGTTCTTGTAACCACACACAAGCAACACGCAACAATAGAAAAAAATAATCATGCCAAAATATTCATAAGCCGTCTTGACTATGACCGGGTGGAAAAGAAAGAAAAACCAACACAAACAGTGCGAAACAGGCAAGAAATGGTGTCACACCTGGAGTAGGGTTGGTGTTATGCCCTGGAGTGCACTTCTCCCTCCCATTGGTATACGCCTATGGCTACCTAAGCACTCGAAATTTTTAGTTAGCCCCTTTGCTAAGTCGTTAGCTACGCTTATGCCATCCTACACAATTTGCATGTCGACATTCCCCTTAATTGAAATTTAAAAACTCATTTTTCGATATGTGGAACAAACAGCAAACTTCATTTTTCAATGTTTAGATGTTACAAAAAAAAACATTTGATGGAATCTTAAGTTAACTTTAAGTTAAAACAAATGCCTCAAAATTATGCTAATTTATAATAAGTAAATTCCAAATATAATAATTATTTCCACTCACTTACATGCTCTCCATCGCTGTTCGTATGGCCATGCGAGACGATGATTGTTGAGCTGGACATAAGCTAGATTTAGGAAATTAGTAAAATTTTAAAGGCTTACATTTGTTGTCACTTATTTTAACACAATTAGGAATTAAATTCTTGCACTTTTATGAAACAAATTAATTTTTTTTTTTTTTCCAATTAAATACAATCACATACTTAGCAAATTAGTTAGTTCGATTTTCAAAAGGGAAACAAAAATTTGTTTTTTCCCAATTATTTTGCCTTTTTTTTTTTTTTTTCTCTCTTTTTTTTTTGTTTTGTTAACTAAGCACGTTAATTGAAATTAGAATTTAAATATAAGATCACTTAAATGATGCGATGATGATGATGAACTCCTCTATGAGTTATGCTTCTAACAACACTTTATGGACTGGTATCTGTTGTGTGTTGTTTATCGGTGACGCAACCGATGGTGGGGGTGAACGTAGTGTAGACGGTGAGGGTCGTGGTGGAGACACTGAGGCAGAAGTGGAGTGTGGTGATTGGAAATACTGACAACCGCTTGAGGATGATGATGAGGAACCGTTGCTGCGTGGGGGTACCGATTGTTGGCGTTGATTGATACTTGTTGTTGTAGTTACAGAATGACCATGCCATCGGGCTGTAACATTAGTGGCTGTGGCGGTTCCACATGGTGGTGGTGGAAAGGCCAATGTGACTGTTGTGGTAGAAGGTGAGACGTAAGTCGAATTTAAGCAAGCTGGTGAACTGCTGGATGTGGGTGAACTGTTGCTGCTAGTAGCGATGTAATGATGTGTCGCCGTAGTTGCACGGTGAAATTGATGATGGGATATAAGGTGATGTGTTGTAGCTGGACTTCGGTTGCCTTGACCAGTGGGCGTGCACATACCCAATAACGTGGAAGCGACGGTGGGGGAAGTCGTTGTTAATGGGAGTCTAACGTGTGTCACCGATTGCTTTATATATGTGTTAGCGGCCAGTTTGGACTCCACGTCAAGCAATTTATCGCTTGTGGTGCTGGTCGCGGCCGAAACGCTGCCGCCGGTGGACTGGCCAGTATATACTTGTGGCGTCGTTTAAAATTGCCCGTCGACTTCGTCGGCAGATATGATCCCTTGACACGCAGTACAGGTCGCCTATATCGCACACACAAAATTAGGACCAGCACCTTTGATCTTCACTTACGGTTTGCCCGAGCCGTGTGATTTTGGCTGCTTAAATAGCTCATTTTTGCATAACGGGCAAATCACCCGATGTTCGCAAAAAATATGATTTATTGCCTTGTTTACGCGAAGTGCTTCTGCAGTGTACCAACAATTTGCCCGCAAGAATGCAAGAAGAATGCACTCACCAACAACCACTGTGCGTACTGAGCGCGACTGCAGCAATGCACTGCGTGTGTGCTAGTATGTGTGTGTGTACCAGTGTTGTGCGCACTCGGTTAGTGGGAACAGTTGAAACCCCTTACACATCACTGACAAAGTAAGGTTTGATACTAGGGTGCACAGCCAATAGTGCAATGATAGAAAAATGGAACGGTTGAATTTGAATTGACTAGAGTGGGAGTTTGATTGAATGGATATTGAATAATAAACTTGAGCGAACCGTAACAGAACACGGATTCGTTATAAGGCCTGCCGAAAGAACGAACCGGAAAGACAAGGTTAGCTAATTGTGATAGTAATGGGGAAAAAATATAGCAACTCTACTTTATGACATTAATACCGTGTGCAACCAATAATAACGTGTGGCTCGACCCACGCAGCCGGGCAATAAAAAAACTAATTCGGTAGAGTCAAAATTTTAAGTCAGAAGCATGATATCTGCCTGTAAGATTACCTTCCATGTCTTCTACATCATATAATGCATTTCCCACCTTTTTGCGTATGCGACATTTGACATACTTCGGATTAAACTTGGCATTGGTAGCATTTCCAGCTTTGCTGAGCGTAAAATTCTTGCGATATACAACCTGTCCTTCCTTGTAATCAACCTTGCGCGTTCGCAAGTTATATGTTTTTGCTGCTTTTTCGTGGGCCAACTCCAGATTCTTTCTTATGTTTTCTCTAATATGACTGAGGCGATCAGGTGGCTTTAGTAGAACTTGGCCTTCATCCAAACAATTTAATTTTTCTAAAACAAGGTACGACCCATGCTGAACCATATTTTGTCCAAAAAGGGCAAAGTAAGGTGAACAATTTATTGAGGAATGATAGTCGCTTCGAAGTATGGATAGAATTTGTGGAATGTATCTATCCCATTGGGAGTGGTCATTATCTTCGCGAATCAAGTATCTGATTTTTGTTATGATTTCCCTATTTATGCGTTCAGAAGCGTTTGCTTGAGGCGAATACAATCCGGTTCTGATATGGGTTACCCCGTAGTCATTCAAAAACTTGCTCATTTCTTTTGATACGAACTGCCTTCCATTGTCACTATGCAGGTACTGAGGTACACCAAAGGTCGGAAAAATTTCATTTTGCAAGAAACCGATAACATTGCTGGAGGTGGCTGTACGCATTTGCTTTAAAAACACAAACTTTGACAAGTGATCAAGAAGAATAAAAAGAAACTGGTTTTTTGATTTTGTGCATGGATAAGGACCAAGAAAATCGCAGTACATGCGCTGAAAAGGTCTTTTGGATACGAATGGTTTACCCATAGGTGGTCTTGAGATCTGGTTTGAGCATTTTATAGCTTTGCATTCGTGACAGTTAATCACATATTCCCTAATCTCTTTTGCCATTCGAGGCCAAAAATATTTCTGTCTAATGCGGGCTAAAGTCTTTTCGAATCCGCCGTGGCAGCTCGCATCAGAATTATGCGCAAGCCGAATTGCTTCACGTGTCAGACCTTCAGGTAGCCATAAACGCCATAGCCTATCTTCTTCCTCTTCTATACCTTTCCTAAACTGGACACGCTTGTAAATAAAACCGTCGGATAAACAAGTGTCAGGAAGTCGCTCCTGATTATCTTGAACGGCCTGGCGAAGTCTGCGATATTGTTCAGTATCAAAGGCAGGAGAAGACAAGTCGATTTCACAGGGTGCTTTATCATCCGGTGTAAGTGCGTCTACGTCGAATCTCGACAACGTATCTGGGACGACATTTAACGATCCTTTTCTGTGCTCCATGGTGAAGTTGTAGCGCTGAAGCATTAACGCCCATCTCGCTAATCTGCCACTGAGGTCCTTTTGCGTCATTAACCATTTGAGCGACGAGTGATCTGTAAGGATGCGAAACGTCATGCCTTCGACGTAAGGTCTAAATCGCTTTACGCTAACTACAGCCGCCAAACACTCTAACTCCGTGACAGTGTAGTTACGCTGTGCCTTATTTAATTTTTTCGATACAAATGCAATCGGTCGTTCCTTGCCATTTTCACCAACCTGATACAGCACGCCGCCAACACCAATTTTCGAAGCATCGCACTGTATAATAAACTCCTTTGCGAAATCTGGCTGAGCGAGAACAGGGGCAGTCGATAATGCTTGTTTTAGTTTTTCAAAGGCATTGATTGCTTCTAAGGTGAGCTTAAAAGGGCCAGCAGATTTTCGTAGGCAATCTGTTAGCGGGCCAGCAAGATCGGCAAAGTTCGTAATAAACGAGCGATACCAGTTTGCCATACCAATAAAACGGCGAACTTGGCGCGGCGATTTTGGCACTGGAAAATTTTTCACCGCCTCAACCTTATCTGGGTCTACTTTCAAACATCCCTTTCCTATCAAATACCCTAAATATTTAATTTCTTTCTGACAAAATTTGCTCTTTTCCACGTTAATTGTAAGATTAGCTTTACGGAGACAGTCTGCTACTTCGCTTAGCAGCTGCAAATGAGATTTAAAATCCGCACTGCACACTAATAGGTCATCCAGATAAATGAAAACTTTCTCTCTCAAGCGTGACGGGATTACTTTGTCCATCAACCTACTCATTGTCTGGGGTCCATTACACAAGCCGAACGGCATTACCTTAAAGTGGTAAAGCGGTAAGCCAGGTATAGCAAACGCGGTTTTCTCTTTTGACGAATCTGATAATTTTATTTGGAAAAATGCGTCTTTCAAATCTATACCGCTAATAAAATGAGTGTCCTTCAGCCGACTGAGAAGACCGTTAATATGAGGAAGAGGATACGAGTCCTTTTTCGTGAGCGCATTAACTTTTCTGGAGTCGATGCAAAGTCTGACTTTCCCTGGTTTACGCACCAAAACCACCGGACTACACCAAGGAGAATCTGACTCTTCAATCACACCTAATTTTAACAGACGCTCAACTTCTGCATATGCTTCAGCCTGACGAGGCGGAGAGAGCGGAAAATGCTTAGACTTCACTGGCGCAGCGTCGCCAGTGTCAATGTGATGCTGTAATAAGCTTGTACAACCTAATCCACGCTTCGAAAACGAAGGAAACCTCAAAATAACTTTGTCTAATTCCAGGCGTTCTTCAGGACTCAAATCGTGCATGTTTAAATTGTTTCCTTCCTTTAGGGGCAATGCGGATATTTCTGATATTATATGTGGTGCTAAGGCAAAGCTGCGCCAAAAATCGACGCCGAGATAGACTTCTTGCATCAATGTTGGGACGATATAGAAATCAATTGTTTTCGTTACATCCTTGTATGTAACAGGTAAAGAACAGAAACCTAACACGGGTTGTTTTGTGCCATCAGCAGTGGACATCGAAGATCTAATGGGTCTAATCGAAATGTGTTTACGGCTGAGAAACGACTCTGAATTCTTCCCAAGTACAGAAACATGTGCACCAGAATCTAGCAGTGCGATAAAGGTTTCATCGCATATTGTAATTTTAGCGTAAGGTCGATTGTCGTTATGAATAACAGTGGATTCAACCAACTTTCGGTTAGCCTCCCGTTTCCGGTATCGGCATCTACACTTTAAAATTTTACTGGCTGTTCTACTTTCGGTGTTAAAGATCTTGGCCTTTGCATTTTCATACAAAAGTTTCCGCTGATGCAAAGATAAGCACGAATTGTCGGTTTGGCAAGCAGTATCACGTGTAGGTGGTTTTAAAATAGCAATTGGACCAGTTTTTGGTTTTTCTAAAGCAGGCATACGATCAATTAGTTTTGGAGAATTAACTTTTTCGGGGCTTACTGGGTCGAACGAGAGTCCCCGGAAGCCAACTCGCTCGATTTCCGGTTTCCCAAGTGTTTATTTGTACACTTTGGAGTAACTACGCCACTCTGACCGCATTTAAAGCAAAATAAATTCCGTTGTTCTTCTGGACAGTAAATATAAGAGTGGCCGTACGTTCTACAATTCCAGCACTGTATTTTTGAATAATCCGGATTAATTGGATAACGAGCGAATCTCAACGCTTCGAGTTGAGGATCACTAATATCATCATCGCTGTCAGCACTGTGCAACTCATTCAGCTGCCGATTCTGATTGGACACGATTGGTGAGAGTTTGCTTTCGCGTATCAACTTCTCTGCCTTGCGAGCCAAATCTCGGAAATCGTCTAAATGCTTAGGTTCAGTGCTAAACAACATGAATTTCAAATTTGTATTTAAATTCCGTTTCATAATGTCAATAAGTGTTCCGTCCGTCATCGGATTGCTAAGCCTTGCGTTCATCGCGATAATCGCTGAATGAAAATCGTCATAGCTTTCCTTCGGCTGCTGTTTGCGCAAAGAAATTTTCAAAGTTACTTCATGGTCTGTTTCTAAAACACCGAACTCTTTTCTTAAGGCGTAACACAAGTGCGGATATGAAGCAGAGGGATTCTGTCTACTGAAAGTCCAATAAAAAATCTCAGCTTTTCCTTTCAGGAAAATATGAAAATTCGACAATAAGTGGTCCATTGGACATTTTGTTCGTTCGCTTAAAGTGTTAATTTTAAAAAGAAAATCAGAAACGCTAGTTGTGCCATCGTAAGAAATATTCCATTTCTGCAATTTTATAGAATTGCTAACTGAATTTGTAACGGAGTTACTCGAGTGGTCTGATGCCGAAGTCATACCACCATTATTTGCGTTGGGTCTAGCTTCAGCAACATTCAAAGTAGCGAATTCGCTTCGCAAGGAACTCAATTCTCGACGAAACTCTTCTTGGGTATCGCGAATGGTCTGACGGAGGTATGTGGCTAAATCGTCTATTGTGGAGGAGTTATGACTGGTTGGCTGTGGATTGTTACCCATAGTAGGTATGTCAGATCGCGGCGAATTCATATTCGGCGCGGACGCAAATTGTTCGTTCAAAGATGGCAAAAGCAAAGAATCGTTTGGATTAGACATATTTTCACCAGCAGCAGCGTCTACAGCGCTTGTTAGCAATGATTGCTGGTCTGTACTAGTACTGGGCGGAGAGTGCACCACTCTTGGAAGTGAGCCTCTACCACGAAAACTCCTATTCAAATTTCTTTTCTGAGTTCGAGTTTCCATACCAACTCAATCAGCAGAAAAAAAAATAAAAAAAATTGTATTATCATAATTTGGCAAAATAACAAGAGAGAAAAAAAAACTTTCGTTTTTAAACGGGGAATGTCAACAATACACTACGCAGGACAGCAAGGCATTAGAATTTGAAATGCAAGGTTGGAATGTGTAGGCAAAATACGACCGCATGAACGATACAGTATTGACTCTACTCCTATTATTCCTAGCAAGAACTACGTCATATGCATCTTAAGGAAAGTAGCATTATATGGAAAAGTAAATTCGCGTAGCCTTACAATTCAAAATAAAATAATCAGGTTTGGATCTCCTAAAGAAATCTTCCGCAGTGGCGGCATGAAATCAAACTTACAATTCAATAATCACGGTCTCACGCTTTCGAAAACTTCAGGGACAAATTACACGTTCAACCTAAGTAAAACGCCAGTTCGCATTCGATTAATTGGTTATGTTTGATGTTATCGCAACGCGGCTCCGAAAATGAGTTTCCAGATCACCCGGGACTTATAACGTTAAACCTAACTTCGAAATACCCTGAAAACTATAAATGTTAACCTGATTCTTCAGACTATGAACAATTTCCTGCACTGTCTCAGTTCGTAACTTCACCTATTGCTTCGTTGGATCGTTGGGCGCCATTCTATGTTGGGCGGGTCTTCGCAAAAACCAATATATACATATATATTTTTCTCGTGGTGGATACGGGGTGGCATGCTGGGTTGGTCTTCGGCTAGTCATGTCGGCTGGGTCGAGGTTCTTGTAACCACACACAAGCAACACGCAACAATAGAAAAAAATAATCATGCCAAAATATTCATAAGCCGTCTTGACTATGACCGGGTGGAAAAGAAAGAAAAACCAACACAAACAGTGCGAAACAGGCAAGAAATGGTGTCACACCTGGAGTAGGGTTGGTGTTATGCCCTGGAGTGCACTTCTCCCTCCCATTGGTATACGCCTATGGCTACCTAAGCACTCGAAATTTTTAGTTAGCCCCTTTGCTAAGTCGTTAGCTACGCTTATGCCATCCTACACAATTTGCATGTCGACATTCCCCTTAATTGAAATTTAAAAACTCATTTTTCGATATGTGGAACAAACAGCAAACTTCATTTTTCAATGTTTAGATGTTACAAAAAAAAACATTTGATGGAATCTTAAGTTAACTTTAAGTTAAAACAAATGCCTCAAAATTATGCTAATTTATAATAAGTAAATTCCAAATATAATAATTATTTCCACTCACTTACATGCTCTCCATCGCTGTTCGTATGGCCATGCGAGACGATGATTGTTGAGCTGGACATAAGCTAGATTTAGGAAATTAGTAAAATTTTAAAGGCTTACATTTGTTGTCACTTATTTTAACACAATTAGGAATTAAATTCTTGCACTTTTATGAAACAAATTAATTTTTTTTTTTTTTTCCAATTAAATACAATCACATACTTAGCAAATTAGTTAGTTCGATTTTCAAAAGGGAAACAAAAATTTGTTTTTTCCCAATTATTTTGCCTTTTTTTTTTTTTTTCTCTCCTTTTTTTTTGTTTTGTTAACTAAGCACGTTAATTGAAATTAGAATTTAAATATAAGATCACTTAAATGATGCGATGATGATGATGAACTCCTCTATGAGTTATGCTTCTAACAACACTTTATGGACTGGTATCTGTTGTGTGTTGTTTATCGGTGACGCAACCGATGGTGGGGGTGAACGTAGTGTAGACGGTGAGGGTCGTGGTGGAGACACTGAGGCAGAAGTGGAGTGTGGTGATTGGAAATACTGACAACCGCTTGAGGATGATGATGAGGAACCGTTGCTGCGTGGGGGTACCGATTGTTGGCGTTGATTGATACTTGTTGTTGTAGTTACAGAATGACCATGCCATCGGGCTGTAACATTAGTGGCTGTGGCGGTTCCACATGGTGGTGGTGGAAAGGCCAATGTGACTGTTGTGGTAGAAGGTGAGACGTAAGTCGAATTTAAGCAAGCTGGTGAACTGCTGGATGTGGGTGAACTGTTGCTGCTAGTAGCGATGTAATGATGTGTCGCCGTAGTTGCACGGTGAAATTGATGATGGGATATAAGGTGATGTGTTGTAGCTGGACTTCGGTTGCCTTGACCAGTGGGCGTGCACATACCCAATAACGTGGAAGCGACGGTGGGGGAAGTCGTTGTTAATGGGAGTCTAACGTGTGTCACCGATTGCTTTATATATGTGTTAGCGGCCAGTTTGGACTCCACGTCAAGCAATTTATCGCTTGTGGTGCTGGTCGCGGCCGAAACGCTGCCGCCGGTGGACTGGCCAGTATATACTTGTGGCGTCGTTTAAAATTGCCCGTCGACTTCGTCGGCAGATATGATCCCTTGACACGCAGTACAGGTCGCCTATATCGCACACACAAAATTAGGACCAGCACCTTTGATCTTCACTTACGGTTTGCCCGAGCCGTGTGATTTTGGCTGCTTAAATAGCTCATTTTTGCATAACGGGCAAATCACCCGATGTTCGCAAAAAATATGATTTATTGCCTTGTTTACGCGAAGTGCTTCTGCAGTGTACCAACAATTTGCCCGCAAGAATGCAAGAAGAATGCACTCACCAACAACCACTGTGCGTACTGAGCGCGACTGCAGCAATGCACTGCGTGTGTGCTAGTATGTGTGTGTGTACCAGTGTTGTGCGCACTCGGTTAGTGGGAACAGTTGAAACCCCTTACACATCACTGACAAAGTAAGGTTTGATACTAGGGTGCACAGCCAATAGTGCAATGATAGAAAAATGGAACGGTTGAATTTGAATTGACTAGAGTGGGAGTTTGATTGAATGGATATTGAATAATAAACTTGAGCGAACCGTAACACCCTGTTTCTTTAATAACGGTCGAATAAAATCAAAAAGTGATAATTTTGTATTTTTCCATAAATATTAAGTAATTTGTATGTAATTAAAAAATATTGATAACAAATGTATTTAATCCGTTTTAGGCTGAAATTGTTCAAAAGTAAATTAGCTATAAAACTCTAACAAAGAGGCACGGCGACTTCAAATGTCTTTGGAAAGTGTTTCATGATTTAAATACCAAAAAGTAAAAGGAAGACACAGGGTAAAGTTCGGGGTCCAAAGAGTAAGATCAAGAAATCGTTAATTAAAACATAAATTTAACAAACGAAATTCTATAGGGTGTTTTTTTTAGAGGTTTGTTTTTCGAATAGAGATAAAACTGGCATTTTGTGGTCAAATCTTGCAACTCTAATGTCATGTATGTTCAGTTTGGTTTGCCATTTCATCATGAACAGGTTGACAAAAGAACAACGCTTGCAAATCGTGCAAATTTATTTCGAAAATAATGGTTCAGTTCGCGAAGTTTACCGCAAGCTCCGTCCATTTTATAGTCGACATAATCGTCCATCAGAGCAAAATCGGTCCATCCATCGGTTAACCATGGGTCGTTTTCGCACTACGTTTACTCTATGTGATAATACGCATCCGCAGAGACGTCGAACAGTGCGCACCGAAGAAACAATTGCCGCTGTAGAGCAAAATGTTGAAGAGGACCCGAATGAATCGATTCGCCACCGTGCACAGCAATTGAAGCTTTTTCCATCAACTTTAAAAATTGGACCTGTAGAATTGGCTTTATTCGAGCCAGCCGCGGCGGCCACATGCCCGAAATCATATTTAAACATTAATGGCATAAAATTATCCTTATCCTAATAAAGCCAAATTGATGGACATTAAAACGATTTTCTTGTGTTTTATTTCAATTCGAAGTTCTATACCTCTAAAAAAACACCCTATACTTCCTTCGACTTCTACTTCTTAGTAGTTTACAATGGACAAGGGAACATCTTACATCTTTGTTGGAGCATCTAAGCCATGAACCACATGTAGTGAAGACATTATCCTGTACTACTTAAATTCTTTACGTTAAATATCTACCGCAGTGAAAATATTTCCATGTAAAAGTTTCAAAAAGATTTACATAAATCCTGTAAATTTTGAGTCTATTCATTAGCACAGCCCTTTCATAATCCCTCATAGTGACAGTTTAGGCTTAAAGTTGTGTCGCACGTTCACGCTTATTGTCATTACACAAGTCGCTCGGCTGCTAAAATGATGCATTCCAGTAATTTTTCGTTGCGTTTGTGACTTGTCATTTTGCGACACTTTACATGAAGATAAAAGATAAAAAAAAAATTAAAAAAAATAAATGTGTGTGCGTGCTGTTGCTGAAAGGCGCAACAATAAAATCATCAAAATGGCCCAACACGACGACGGAGAGCGAAAAGATGTGCTCGCGAAAAATGGTTGGAGCCTTTCATTTTTTTCATGCACGGCACGACCAACAATTCACTACGAATTATGGTCACGTCCTTGATTTGCAACGCAACACCAAACAACAACAACAACAACAACACTGTCACACAAAGTGCCACTGTGTGTGTGTGTTGGTGTATTTTTTGTCAAAAACCAAAATAAGCGGAAATAAAAGCAACGCGTGCGAAGCGACAAGCAGCGGACGACGGTCGTGAAGGAAAAATCGCAGCGTGTTGTAGAAATGTCACTTGCGAAAATGAAATGCTCGTAGTTCACAGTCTGCTGCACATTGCTACACGCTCGAGTGCGGCACAGCTGCAGCAATCGCCTACAATCGGCCACAAGGAGGCCATTGCCGTTGCTGTCGGCCACAAATGCCACCACGGCGAAAGTTGCAGCACAGCGCGCTACACCCGCCACCCCACGCCGCATTCACTTTGCCACGTCATGTTTTACTGCCTTTTGCCGGCTATTGTGGCACAGTGTGGCAATGCCGCCACGCAATTTTTTCATTTCTCATTTCGTGCGACTTTTTTGCGTTGCTGCCACCGCACACACGACACAAGTAGGCAATGGGCTGTGGCCAACGACGGGTCAAGAGCGAATCAGACCGACATACCGAGTGCAGCAATTTGCCGTTGCCGGCATGCACAGCGCACGTGCGCGACGCAACCGACGCGCCCGACAGTGCCAGCTCAATGAAAAGCATTTTTAATTTCGCCTACACAGCTGCTGCGTCTGCTATCTGTTGACGTGTTCTGCTGTGGCCTAACCGTTGGATTAGCTGCTATTTATGTTTTGGCGAGTTGGTTATATGAAGATTTTGCACTTATTGTTGTCACTTCTAACAAGTACAACGGTTCATTTTATATACTCGGGCCTTCCGGATATAAGTTTCATTGCCTACTTTTGCTGTTCTTCTATTCGAATATATAACTTTTTCAGGGAACCTGTGTCCACATTATAAGTCAGTTCATCCATCCGTTGATCCGTTTGTCTTCAATGGAATTATCTACACATCTTTAACTCTTTCGACCCCAAAGTTGCCTAAGAGCAACTTCACCTATTTGTCATCTTATAGCAAAAGCTACGATTGATTTATGGATTTAATTTAAGTAGGCACCAACAAATTAATATTTTTACACGTGAATTCAAAGGAAATTACAAAATTTTCCTGTTATCCCCAAATAATTTTCAATAATTTGCAGCGATACCAGGCAAGGTTTGTGTTCTAATTGAAGTTTACGAATTGGACGCGTTTGATCAAAACCCTGTTTCTTGAATAATGATTAAATAAATCAGAAAGTGTTAATTTGGTATTTTTCCATAAATATTAAATAATTTTTTTGTAATACAAAAATATTTATACAAAATTTATTTAAACCGTCTTAAGCTAAAATTGTTCAAAAGTAAATTAGCTCTAGAACTCTATTTACGAGGAGTGGTGACTTCAAATGTCGTGTGCACACTTCTTAGATAAAAGTGTTTCATGATTTAAATACCAAAAAGTAATATCGAGACACAGCGTAAAATTCGGGGGGTCGAAAGGGTTAAATACTTAGACAACTACCCATACACTTGAAGCTTTCTTATTTGTATTGTTTTTCCAAGATCATTTATCTTGGGTTTTTATGCTTCAACAAGTGTCTTCATCTCTTGCACTTTCACATCCCTCTTCCATTTTGTTTTTCGCGGCAAGTAACGTTTCTAGTTTTTTTTCTACAAAACTGCCTCTTTAAGCCACTCTTAGTTTTTTTCTTGGAGCTGTTAAGGCTTCCTTCGCAATCTTCACTGCAGTATTGGGCTCTTCTACCCAGTCTTTACTACATAATTTTCTAGCCCCAACTTTCTTAGCATGAGATAATTTCAACCAAAAGTATTTTGGTTTTCTAAATTTAACTCCAACTCAACTCCAACCCTCGAAAGGGTTAACACGTGCTCATCTCTTTCGGATATAAATCTCTCGTTAGTCTATTTGTTTATTGTAAGAAAGCCTTTAGCTTCTTAACTTTTTTGCCTCCTTAAGGTTTCGCTATCCCTTGTTGTAAATCAGACATTACAGTCTAAGTAATCCTTTTTGGAAATGAGGCCTTTCAATGGTTAGTTGGTGATGTTTATCTGAGATTGAAATGGTCTCACTGATTATTTCTTTTGTGGGAACCAACAAGACTCATATACCACTCAGATCACAGGGCATCCATTAGGCTATTTTACTGTTTTTCTTATTGATCCCTCAATCTTACTGATCTGCGGACCAATCTCATTGGATACTGGATTTTCAAGAAGTCAAAGTTTACGTTTCTTAGATTATGAGAACCAAAAGATAACCAGTGCCAGAAACGTCAAAACTGTTTGTAAATTTTCCCACAGAACTGGCAAATGACAAAACTTCCTACAATCGTTTATGATTCTGCATGTTCTTCCGTCTGGTGACGCAAGAACTCAGCCGTTTTGTAGTCATGGGTGTTAATTTGAATGAAAAACTAGCCATCTGTCTCATAGTTTCCTCACAATTCCAGCAGATATCATAGTTTGCTATGCTCGTCATTCATCCAACCATGACTCAATATTTTATTCTGTCAATTCGAATCAGAAATTGATCAGCAGTCTCATAATTTCTTCACATGACTGACATAGTTTTCTATGTGGCTCATAAAATATTTCATGGTTCTGCATCCCCTTTGGTCTGATGACCTCTTTGATCTGGTCTTCCGCCTGGTGACACAAGAACCCAGACATTATAAATGGAAAACCAGTCATCTTTCTCACAATTTCCTGACAATACTGGCAGATAGCACAGTTTCCTATACTCGTAATCAATGCAAACATGATTCCGCATTTCATTTGGTTAAGTGATACTAGAACCCAGACGATCTATTGTCACTCAACCCAGACATTCTCGTCGTTACTGGGTCCTGATTGGACGAAAAATTGGTCAGCTGTCTCATAATTTCCCCACAGGAATCAGGCAGATAGCGCAGTTTCATATGTGTCTCATTAATCCCCTCATGATTCTTCCTTCCTTTCTGTCTAGTAACACAGGAATCCAGACGTTCCGTCACTGGCTTTAAATTCGAACTGCTTGCAGGTTCAGCGTAAATTTGTTGTATAAAACTCTATGTTCCGGCAGAAATTGGACAAATTATCCATTCATCTGTCTTTTCAAACGCCTAATCAGCCTTCTATAATCATCGATGTTAATACTACATTTAAACGTCATATATCACATAGTAATTTTTTTTAAATTTCTTATTTCCAATTCTCAAAAATTTTTAAATTTTTTTTAAATTTCAAATTGTACATATTAGTTTTTCTTCTTATCCTAATTGGTACAACTAACCGCTGAAATACCTTTGCTAAAATATTTTGATTGGCCCTTCTTTTCGTATTGAGTGTCTTTCTCCCAAAAAATATAACAAAGAGTGTTTACTCCGATTTGTAACATATGACAAAGTCATCTCTTAGTTTTGATCCCACCTATCCGTCTATCTTTTGTCCCAATCCATTGGTTCTTCAGCACAACTCTTTGTAGTTCCTTTCAAAGCTACTTTCTAAACTACTTTTCTCATGCGTCTATCCATCTCTTTTCCTATCTCTATGCATCTTCCTACCTGCATAAGTCTATTCCCCTTATCGTCTTTCCATCTTTGCCTAAAGTCCACAGCTGCTTGGAGTTAAGTGTGGCCCGTCTTTTCTATGTTTGCGCCATTTACCTACGCACACTTCTGTCTCGCTGCGACATCTCGTTCATACTTCGCACACACCTTCTCACACTATTTCATAGGCACAACAGCCAAGAAGTGGGCGTTTGCTGTGCGCGTGTAAACGTTTTTTTGTCGTTCTCTAAAATTCTCGAAACTTACGCAAAAAAAAGAATGAAAAAAAAACCATTTGCAAATAAAGAAACACACGCGCAAAAAATCGTAGCATACTTTTGTGTGTTTTACGACGCGCACACTGCAAGTCACATTCCGCAACCGAATGAAATGGGTTTTCATTTTCTGCACAAATGGCGGCAATGCAGCCACTACCAACTACAACTACAACATGAGCGATTTGCCGCTGCGCAAATAGCGAAGTCGAATGGACTGAACCAACGACGCAGAGAGTCACTGGGCGGGGGAGCCAAGTGGTGCCAGACGATTTTTTAGGATACTAAAAACAAATATTTTACTTTTTTTTCCAAGTTCAAAAAAAACCAAAATATTAAAAAAAAAACAATAAAACGCGGCGTGTTGCTGCTTGCGGTTTAGCTGGCAAGATTTATGAATGGAAGAAGTCGGATTTTTTGTGCGGCGCGCACAAGCCGCTCCAACATTTGCTGTCATGTGTTTGTGTGCCTCTACATAAATATGCCGTGCTACGACTGTCAACTCTGTCTGTCTGTAAGTGTGTGTGTGCGTGAAAAGGCATATAAGCTAAAATATAAATAATGTTGAGCGGCAGCTGGGGAGGGGCGCAGCATAGGTAGTAAAGTAGTAGGATTTTGTGCGCAAATTATGAAAAATGTACTTAGCTGTGGACAGTTTTTCTGGCTGTGTTTTTCTTTTTTCTTAAACGCGTTTAAGTGCTTTCAACCAAAGGAGGTAAAAGTGAGAATATAGTTGAGTACTGTGTGAAGCAGTAAAAGCAAAACGAAGCTGATTAAATTTGCGTTTAAATTTTTTATGAATCTAATAAGAATTACATACATCAAATTGTAAAATGGTTTTAGAAAACGTATGAATTTGAATGGTTAAATGCATTAAAAAGTACTAAAGATATTTCGTATTAAGTCCTCATTTTTCACTTTTGTGTAGTAAAACTTTGAAGACTTCGGAAAAAGATCCAAGAGATCCTTTTCAAAAATCGCAAAATTCAGTAAAACAAAACGTAAGCTGATATTTTTATGAACCTTGTGAGAATTATAAAAATGAAATTGCTTACTGAAATGGTTTCAGAAAACGTATTTGCTGGTTTTTAAAATGTATTAAACAAATTTATATACGAAAAATATTAAAAAAAAATACTAAGTCCTCATTCTTAAATTTTATGAAAAAAAATGTATGTTGAAGGTTTTGGAAACAGATCCAAGAGATCCACTTTATATATCGCAACTTTCAGTTAAAGAAACAAAAGCAACTTTCAGTTAATAGGTCAACCTTGTGAAAATGATTCACATCAAATTGTTCACTAAAACGGCTTTAGAAAACATTTTTGAATGGTTCTAAAATGGATCTAGAAATTACAAAAAAATATCTTCTATGAAGTCCCTATTCGTCACTTCCATCTAATAAATTTTTGAAGACTTTTGA
This sequence comes from Melieria omissa, assembly GCA_963971225.1. Classification (NCBI taxonomy): domain Eukaryota; kingdom Metazoa; phylum Arthropoda; class Insecta; order Diptera; family Ulidiidae; genus Melieria; species Melieria omissa. The sequence goes on along the minus strand of OZ020268.1, from coordinate 75,523,051 downwards.
CAGAAATACACTTCATATATCTCAATATTCAGTGAAAGAAACCGTTAGCTGATATTTTTATGAACCTTGTGAGAATTCTGAACATAAAATTGTTTACTTAAATTATTTCAGAAAATGTATTTGAATGGTTTTTAAATTCATTAAAAAATACTAAGAATATTTCATATTAATTCCCCATTCTTTGCTTTTATGTAGTAAATTGTTGAAGACTTTGGAAAGAGATCCAAGAGATTCACTTCATATATCGCAATAGAAAACGTGTTTGCATGGTTTTGCAATTAATTAAAAAAATTTTAAAAATATTTGATATTTAGACCTCATTCTTTACTTTCATGTAGAACAACTAAAATATGCAAAAAACATCTTCTATGAAGGTCTTATTTTTCATTTCCATCTAATAAGTTTTTGAAGATTTTTGAAAGAGATCCAAGAGTTCTACTTCATACATCTCAACTTTCAGCGAAAAAAAAAACAATAAGTTGATGTTTTAATGATCCTTGTGAGAATTACAAACATCAAATTGTTTACTAAAATGATTTCAGAAAACGTATTTGAATGGTTTTCAAATGGATCTAAAAAATATAAAAACGATCTTTTATGAAGTCTCTTTTTTTCACTTTCATGTAGTAAAACTATGAAGACTTCGGACAGAGATCCATGAGAGAGAGAAAGAAATAATAAGCAAATATATTTTTGTGACCCTAATACAAATTTTAAACATCAAAATGCTTACTAAAATCATTGGTTTGGAAGGTTTTTAAATCGAAAAAATAATAAAAATATTTCATATTATGTTCTCAATCTTCACTTTTATTTGGAGTATTTTTTTAAGACTTGGCATAACTTTCACTTCCTATATTGCAACTTTAACTCAATCACTACAAAACAAACTTTCTCATAAAAAGGCAAACAATTTCCGAAATATATTTTTTTATATCTCCTACAACTCCCGTTTTATTTTAATCATAACAACAACAAAAATACACTCGCTAATAGTAACTCAAAATAAACGAATACAAAAACACAAATAAAAAAAATTAACATCAGTCATCAATAACTTTAAAATGCCTCAGCCTCAGCCTAAAAGTATGCTTTCAGAAACGCATGAACCGCACATTCTTTGTTAGACGCCCACTCGTCCGCTGTTTTTGTGGCGCTCGTGCATTGCTGAAATAAATCTGTCGCAGATTAGCACCGGATGCGGGCACAAAAATCAGTCGCCCATTCTTCAGATCACTAAAACCGCTCAGTACTTCGATTTGATCGTCGGTCAAGTCGGTATCGGTCGCTGGCACCAAATCGTTGGCCTCGCCCGCGAAATCCTCCACCGCCTCGTCGTCAGCAACAGCACTTGGAACCACCACACCGCCACCTGGCGCCCCATAGGTTTCCGCCGGTATTGGATCGCTAGGCGGCAGATAGGTGAATGGGGGCTCTCCAATGTTGGCCGGAAAATCAGCTATCAGCTGCGAGGCAAAATCTGTTGCAGCTGCTTTGCGCGGCAGCTTCAGCCGTTCCGCCGGCTTTTCAATCTGTACCCCGACCGACACTCTGGCATTGTCGAAATCGGGCGCACCATAGGTGTCAGCTGGTGTATGCGCCATGACAATGTCGTCCTCGCCTTCACGCTCGCGATCGTCTTCGTCGTTATCTTTGCTTTCACGCTCGACGTCGATATCGATTTCAATATCGACTTTGGGTTTTTTGGTGACTTCGTCTGTGGGTTTGTCTGCACCGGGAATTTTTATTTCAATTTCGATTTCAGCACTTTCTTCCGGTGTTGGACCAGCGGGTCCAAAGTCTGAGGGTCTGCTGCGACCTTCGGGTTTTGCTGGTAGTACTGGCACACCCGGAGCTGCAGGTCCTTCAGGTGCAACGGGAACATCAGTTTCCGGTGCTTCAGGAGTTTCAGGTATGTCCTTAGGTCCAAATGGTCCAACGGGTTGTGCTGGTGTAAATTCGTCTTCTGGTTGTGCAGGACCTGCAGGCTGCTTAGGCTGTTCTGGTTCAAAAGGTCCTTTTGGTTGTTTAGGTCCAAATGGTCCTTCAGGTTGTGCAGGTCCGAATGGTCTTGCAGGCTGCTTAGGTGATGATGGTCCAATAGGTTGCTCTGGTCCAAAAGGTCCTTCTGGTTGTTCAGGTCCAAGTGGTCCCTCTGGTTGTTCGGGTCCGAATGGTCCGGCAGGCTGCTTAGGTCCAAATGGTCCAGCGGGCTGTTCTGGTCCGAAAGGTCCCTCTGGTATTTCTGGTCCAAAAGGCCCTTCTGGCTGTTCAGGTCCGAATGGTCCAGCAGGCTGCTGAGGTCCGAATGGTTGCGCTGGCTGCTTAGGTCCAGTTCCAAAAGGCCCCTGTGGCTGCAATGGTTCCAGTGGACCTTCAGGTCCAAATTCACTTTCCGGCTGATCAGGTTCGAATTCATTTCCCGGTTGCACTGGTACGAATGGACTTTCAGGCTGTTCCGGTCCAAATGGACCCGTTGGACCGAACGGACCAATCGCTGGTGGCGCTTCGGTGCTGGGCAACACTTTCGGTTTGCGCTCGTTGGGCAACTCGAAGGGAATGCGTGGCTTGAAGCCTGCTGGCGCGTAGCCTGTTTTCGCGATCGGATTCTCCAGTTGGCGCGCAGCTTTACGAAGGTTGTGACGTCTGGCGGGTGTTGCCATGGTTATGGCAATGGCCAATGAACCCAGCAGCAACAGCGCTGTGGAGAAGCGTATTATGGTCATTGTTGTTGTGCTTGCAACACCGCTGGCTCTGTCTTTAAATTTGTTGAGCGTGCAGCTTCAAGAATTCCAAAAATCGAACTGTTGTTGTCAATATGAGCAACAACGACCTTTTATAGTCGGCAACCGAAATGTTTCTCAGTTAACCGTTTTTCGAGGCTCAAATTTTTACGTTTTTTTGGATGTTTTGTTGTTGTTTTCGTTAGTACTTGCGGAATATTGAGCCGAAAATTCTCACAACCTTACGGTGTCTGTTGTGTTGTTTTGTAACTTTTTTGGTATTTGTGTTGTTGTTGTTGTTATTTATTGTTGCTTCCGAAATTCTTGTTTTGTTTCGCTGCAGCGCGTATTCGAAATTCAGTTGACAGTTCCGGTGGCAAGGTTGCAGCAACTTGACAATTGCCACAACAACAATGCAGCCAAAGCATTGGAGTTTTTGGGAATTGTTGTTTTTGTTTTTGCTGTTGTTGTTTTTTAAGGTGGAGCAGCTGCACAGTGTTGGCATTACTCAAAAAATCAAAATTCAATGTTAATAAAATTCACTCAAAGGCAAACAACAAAAACAAGAACAACAACAACAACAACAAGGCGGCAGCAACGCTACCCAAGTTTTTTACCCGCTGTGAGCAATTTGCATGCCAGCCAGCAACATGCGCCGCATTCGATACAATTTTCATGCTCGTTATTGTTGTTACTGTTGTGTTGCTGTTGTTGTCGGATTTTTTGCTGTGCGTTTTCGGGGCGCCAAATGTGTGGCGACGAAATGCCAATCACGTGCACGTCATACACAACTTCGCTGCCTTTTGGCTGCTCTTACAATTGTGACGCTCGAGCTTTGCGCCTTCAATGTTTTGACAATTAAACAACAACAAAAAAAGCACCGCTTGAGCTGCGTTAATGTTTCAATTTCTTCGCTTTATTTCGGGCTATTATAGAATTTTTATTGATAGTTTCTGTTGTTGTTGCAATTTTTTAACTATGGCTCGCTCATAATTGACACAGCCTGCCGCCTCTTTCTCTCTCTCGTTCTTTCTCACCCACGTAATTTTGCTGGGAAAAAATTCCATAAATTGCACACAACGTGCACGAAAATGTGCAGCGTTGCCAACGTGACCTTAATGTGCGCACAAAAAATGTCATCAATATTTTTTTAATGACACATAAAAAAGTTGAAATTAAAACTTACACTATGTACGTTGCAATAAAAAACCTCCATAATGACTGCGTTGGCGCTGCGCCATGCAAAATTGAAAAACAAAACAAAATGAAATTATTAAATAAAAAAGTTGCAGAGCAAAGATTGTAACACATTGTAGTAGACTGCAGCAGGTGTTGCCATATTTTTTCGATATTAAATATTCATTACACATAGTTCAACGCTTCATGGGAAAAATTAATAATACAAATTTAAGGCAATTACTGCATTTCGGTTTTCATACGAGCTAAAGTGTTTAATTGAGTTAAAGTTTAATAATAAAAAAGTATGGAAGCAATTCTCGGTTAGGTTAGGTTGAGCGGCATATGGACCCTGTTGGATTTCTAGCGATACCATATGGACTTTTTAGGCGTTAAAAGGTAATAAAGTAATGATTGCTTGGAATTACTGTGGTTTGAGTAAATTTGATATCAAACTTGTGTGATTTGATATCAAACTTAGACATCTCACCCACCCGAAGAAAATACGGGGCTTTCCTACATGTAAGGCAAGATAAAGCTATGACAGGACAGTAGACTCAATGTGTTCCAAGGTTTCTGTGATGCCATTCTATTCATATTTCCTGCAATAGTTCGATTCGAGAAACAATTTAAGGTTAGGTTAGGTTAAGTTAGTTAGACGAATTGGTCAAGCTTGGACCCTGTTTGATTTCTAGCGGTACCAAATGGACCTTTTAGGTGTTTAAAGCTGTTAAAGTAATGATTGCTTAGGATGATTGAGTTTTTAGTAAATTTGATATCAAACTTGTGTGATTTGATATCAAACTAAGGGACCTTATCAAACCGTGAGAAATACGGGACTTTCCAAGATGTAAGGCAAGACTTAGCTATGACAGGATAGTAGATTGTTCCAAGGTTTCTGTGATATCATTGAATTCATATTTCCTGCACTGATTCGATTGGGCAAAAAAGTTTAGGTTAGGTTAGGTTAGGTTGGTTAGCCGAATTGGCTCAACATAGACACTGTTGGATTTCTAGCGATACCAGATGGACTTGTTGGGCTTTTAAAGCTGTCAAAGTAATGATTGCTTAGGATGACTGATTTTTAAATTTGATATCAAAGTTGTGTGATTGGATAACAAATTAAGGGATCTTACTCAACCCAGGGGAGAACGGAGCTCCCGAGCATATCCAGCTTCGATTCATAGGATTCGAATCACAATTCTAGGTTAAGTTAGGTTAAGTTGGTTTCTCGAATTAGCCAAACATGGACCCTATTGGGTTTCGCAGCACCAGATGGAGTGTTTTAGGTGAAAAAGTAATGATTACTTTGGATGACTGAGTTCATAATAAAGTTATGCAGTGATTTGATATTCAACTTAGGGATCTCACTTAAGCCAGGGATATGTGGGGCTTGCAGACATATAGAGGAGAGAGAGAGAAGATCCAAGAATTCTATGATGCCATTCTATACACATTTCTTGCGCTCGTTCAATTCAGTAAACAATTCTAGGTTAAAATAGGTAGGGAAGGCTTTGTGCGACACGGACCACATTCGCACTCGGAGGCCAAATGGGCCAATTTGAATTTTGAATCCCTTTTTAAATCGCTCTAAAGTTGACTAACAAACTTACTCCAGGACAAACCAGTTCGATCTCTTACAAAAGGAGATCCAATCTGCGATTTCAACTAGGTTCATCAGGAATCTTGATCCCAGGGTACAAAGTCGGCATTCCTCCAGAGTCGGGCAGTAGCACAGAAGATGGTGTAACGTGTCTATCTATTCTTCATCTCTAAAGCTTCTATAGACATAATTGGACGAGAGACATCACTTGCTGGGCATAGATCCATAGATGACGTAGTGTCTAGTGATGACTGCTGTCTAATAGAGTTTCGAATCGGGGATGTCCTTTTTTTCAATGTCTTTTTTGCTTAAATTGTCAGAACAGATATCAGAGGAAGCACTGAGTTATCTACTTCGTTGGTGGATCCTTTTCTTGACAAAAAATTATTTGTCAGAGACAAATATTGATGCTTAGAATTATTTTCCTTAACGAAAGCCCACAACAATGGTTCCTGAAAATTAAAAAAAAATCAATTTCCAACATTCCGTTACAGTTTTCTTGCCGCTTTAACTACAAACATTTTCGTACATTTTCCATCCTTGTAAACATTCAACCCCCACAAAAGAACCGTATTCACCCAATTAGCATCAACCTCCAACATGAACGCACCGCAAATAAATAAGACACCAAAAAAAATTGCCTCAAATTTAAGCAAAAATAAATTGCACCATTCGTTGCAGTCATAAATCAAGTTAATTTTCGCAAAAGAGTGGCAACGATTGCCCTTCAATGCAGCTCGATTGACAGCCGTAAGCGCGGCTAATGTGCATAAAAAGCGGGCCAACATTAGAAATTCAATTACCCAAATAAATAAAATGGCCATCACGTTGGCACAAGCCAAATTAAATACAACCAATACAACAACAAATTGATGGGTAAATTTGCAAACATGGCGAAATGGGCGGAGTGTTAAGTGTTTGAACTGAGACGGGGCCAATGAACTCATTGGAACGTGGCAGCGAGCAAATGTTAACAATAATGTGCCATAAAACAACAATAATGAACGACAGTAGCTGCAATAAAAATCAACCAAACAGTGTTGAATGAAAAGAGAGAAAGAGGAAGCAGCAGAAGACGAAGAAACATAACGACAGTCAAATAGACCGCAACAAACATGCGAACTCTTTATGAGAGTTGCCGAAGGAAGCATTTGTGACAGTCGAGTGAGTAACGAGATGACCCTCGAATGTGTAGCGACAACAAGCAACAACAAATTAAGACATATAGCCGCAAAACATCAGCCGGAAGTTCATTAGTCAACGACAGAAAATCTTAGGGAAATCAACCATAGAAACGCGCGCGCAAATGTCGACGAACGACAGCCGACAGACGCACAGACGCACAGCTAATGGACTGAAGCATGTATCTGCATATATAAAGAAGCATGTATCTGCATATATAAAGAAGCATGTATTTGCATATAAAGAAGCATGTCAGGCTTATGCCAACATTTTGAGAAATCCTCACATGGTTTCGACGCTAATATTTATGTGGCCAATGTTGTGAATCATTTAGTGAATGGAGCGCGTCAAGTGAAGCTGCAAATTAGTTGCTCAAATGTTTGAGATTTCTCTACACACATACAGCAAATAGTTTCTGTCTCAAAAACCCGCCTGCAAGGAGGCAATAAAACACTAATGCCATTGCTTAATGAAAGCCAAGTAAAGTCAGTCACTTTAAGGCCATGTTTTTCTAAGCATACATTTAGGCTGAATTAAGTGAGGTTAGTGAGTAATGGCTCATTAATGTCATGACTTAATGAATGCCAAGTCAAAATAGTTGCCTTGAGGCCATGTTGTGGTGAGTATACTTGTAAGCTATTAGTAGATAAGTATGTAATGGCTCAGTTGTGTTAGAGAGTTCGAGTTTGAGAGCAATTGTTTCAATATATATGAATTATACTGGGCAATCAGATAGTTGTCAAGTCCCAGGCAGTTGTTTCCACTATATCACAGATAGTTGTTATTGTCTGTTGTAATTCCGCAGACACTTTAGCAAGAAACTGGTTTGTTATGTTTTGGTGGGGTCCGGGTCATGAGCAGCACTAACGAGCTCATCAGATTAATTGAAGATTCAACTGCTTAAGAATCTACTGGCACCTTAGCAGTAGCTCACGGAGCACTTCTTAAGTGGTAGTGAGGTGAAAGTTAAGAAGTGCTACATAGCAATTTTTGTAGTGGTTCTGGCTCCTTATGTGTCAATGCTCTTCACTTGACAGGTCTCACTACCAGTCTGACTGATCTATCTGTGTATCAGAGAATAAGCCAGGTTCATAACGGAATTCTTGTGTCCCAATGAGGCGCATTGTGGACGTCTGCATTCTCTATGGTTGCTAGAAAACATTTGTTTGTTCATTCTTAGAATAGTTTGAAGTTTTAGGAAAAATACGAAATTAATAAACTGAATATTTAAGTTTAAAGAAAAGAAGTATAGACGTTTTTTAATGTTATATCTTGACATAGTAAAGGAAGAAGGAGCAGACAAATTTAGATACCTTTTAATTTGACGTTTTCTTACAATTTAGATATTTGTTTTTTAAATTTGGCTGAAGTGAATGAAGAAATTAAAAAATTTTCGTTATGGCAAAATTTTTTTTGTTTAAGTAATTATTACAGCCACAACGATGTAGTTGCTCTCTAGTAATAGTAACACTCTAAAATACTTTCCTCAGTAAAAATCTATAGCGAAGGGCTTAAGTTTGCCCACACACAACTATTTGTATTCTGTTACATTCTCTGATACATTGTGACGAACTTAAATCAATTTAAACACTTATTACACCGTGACACAAGAAACCACTTTTGTCGAGATGCATCCAAAAGATTATATAGGCGTGAACCTAGAGGTCATTCATAGTGTTACGAATGCTAGTTCTAGTGGGCTAGTACGTATCACTGGATTGTGCAATTTGAAGATAAAACAACTTTAATTATCCAAACGCAGTCAATGAAAACCAACAATCACTTTATTTCACCAATTTCACACTTTACTGTCTTTACACTTAATTATTTGCTTAACCCATTAAAACCTGACCCCAGAAAGGCTTGTGCGATTTCCATAAAATTTTACACAATCTTAGTAATTGACCTAATCAAGAAAAAAAAATCAAGCAAATAATTCATACCCCCACCCCCTGAACCAGGAGGGTACGTTGCGCAACGCAATATTGGGCCTTAGTCACATATAAAACTTAAAATTTCAAAAAAAAAATTGTTTTCAAAATTTATTTTTAAATAGTTTAGCATTGCAAAATGCAGCCCACAAAGGGATTTTGATAGGTTTAAAGAATAAGTATTTTTAATTGAATTTCAAAAATTCCCCCAAAAAAACCTTTGACTTTGGATCAAAAAAAAAGATATGAATATTTAAAAAATGTTGAAATTTGAGTACGGCAGAATCTAAAACGATCAATTCTAATCCAATTCTACCCATTTTCAAGTCTTATATCTTTATGAATTACTTAATGTAGCGAAATTCCCAAACGTTGCGCAAACGCAACGCTCAGGGCTTAATGGGTTAACTACTATGTGTTGCACCTTCACTGGTCTGAACCAAGACTGACTCGCTGCGCCGCACCCGGCTGCCTTTTATACCCGTCCGGCCATCGCGCAGATCGTTCTCGCACATTCCGGAGTAGACTAAAGCTTTCCATGATAATCGCGACCATCATTTCCAGGTTGGACTAAAGCACGGCGCGTAGCGACAGGGTTACTTTGCACAGCGACAGACTGTCTTATCGTTACAATAGTAATCTGGCATAATTTTATGGTCCGATCTGATTCTCATCCAAAAAGAGGATTTGATTATTTGCAGGACAAACATATTTTAAAGAATTTATTTCAATATTTTGAGTTGTGCAATGATGAAGTTATGGACATAAAATTAAAGAAAAAAATATTTGCATTTCGACTGCATTTTCTATTTTGAATTTTCAGGGCCAAAATATATCAGTAAGGTCCTTTCAAATATGTATGCTTGGATATCTTTGAAGTTGTTTAGCGAATCCTTTTGAATCTCGATCTGTGGTATAATACATCAAAATTGTATTCTTCTATCTTTATTGGTTTAGACACATAAGTAGTATAAGAAGAAGAAGAAGTAAGTAGAGTATATAAATATAATCTAAATAATATAAATAAAACAAATAAGTTTCCATCCATAAGCAAGAAATTTTGTAGTATGAAATACGCATTAATTTTTTCTCTATAAAAATAAACAGAACAAAATTTTAAAGTTTTATAATAAATATTACTAACTGACATATTTTGGTTCTGAATGTTTCGAATAGATAATTTAATCAAAAAGCGACAAGTTTCCTCTTTCATTTGATACCCAAACGTTTATCATTGGACAAGGGAAAATATTTAAAAAATGTGTGTTTTTATAATTTTAACGGACAACGAATCAGAGAAACTGGAAAATTAAAAACTGAGTATGCCAGATTACTAAGGATGACCTCTAGTTTTATGCCTATATCACCTTTGAATGGGTCAAAAGTACTGTTGCACAGCCTAACTGCTTTTTGTTCATTTGCTGAATGCAGACTACTTCAACTGTAGTCGATTTTTCTTCCAGAAGTCCAGTCACATTTTAGGTTTAAATAAAAATCAATTTTAAATCCAACAAGTTATTCACTATCTACAACACATTCTAACAAAAAACATGTTTAAATTAAAAAAAAATGTGTTAATCTTGTCTTAAGCCCAACAAGTTTTTCGCTATTTACAAACCTTCTTATAAAAAAACATGTTGAAATTTCTTAAACAAAAATTCGAAAAATTTGGTTTTAAGTTCAACAAGTTATTCACTATTTACACAATATTCTAACAAAAAGCATGTTTTAATTTCTTTAAAAACAATTTCAAAAAATCTTGTTTAAATCCATACATCAATGTCAATATGAGAACAACCACTTTTTGCAGCTTTTCATTCACTCATTCACTGCTTGTGGCGCATTCGCTGATCGGTTTACTTTTACCATTTGCGGAATTGTGCAATAAATTCGCATATTTATGAAAATTAATTTTGTAAAATGTAATCACCTCAAACGCTCACCTGACGCTCGCCCGCAATGACTTGCACACACACACACACACACACACATGTGGTCACACATGGTTTCTTTTTAATAGAGTTGAAAAGCATTGAAAGCCAAAACCCGTTAGTGTGGGACGTGAAAACCCACACATATGTATGTTTTGAAATTCTATTGATGCAGAATTTTGTGAGAGTTTGTGTGCGTGGTTGGTATGTTGGCGCTTTAGTCGATTTTGTCAGGCGGCAAATGCGGTCAAATGACAGAATATGAACAGTAAACTATTGTATGTATATATATGACATTTCATATATGACATCAGTGGCGCACACAAAAAGGGTTTCAAACCCCTCAAATATCTGTATTTGTAATACAAATTGTGAGTGGCAAATATGGTTTCAAATGTTATTGGGTTCAAAAGTTGTATATGAAACCTGCCTCAAAATGAAATCCATTGTATTCAACAGATAGATAAGTTTGTACATATGTATGTAAGTATGTATTTGTGGAATGTTTTATCCATTGCTGTTTGTTAACAAATTTGTGCCCGTTTGTTGTTGTCTGTGTGTGTGTGCGTTTGTGTGCTAATACTGTGGTTTCTGCATTTTGGCCACAATTTCCGGCGGTGGCCACAGAGTTTAGTGTCAGCGAGATGAAATCAATAACAATAAGTTGGCTGTTTTGTGCTGGGCGCTAATTTTTAAAATATATTTTTATTTGCAATATGTCAGACTGACAAATTGAACGATTTGTATTAAGTTTTATTTGACAATTTATTTCTGATATGTTGTTGTTGTATGTCTTTTGAAAAATGAACTATGAGGACCAAATTGTTCAAAAAGGAATTCTGATGTCGAAAGTGAACTGTAATGCCGCTCCTTTCCAATGTGAATTGAGCTAGCTTGGCTCAGAGTAGGGTTTAAAAATTAGTATGAATATAAATACAAATACAACTATGTATGTTTGTAAATATTAATATTAATATAATAGGGGTACCAGTTAATTCATGCGGCTTTCTAACAGATGGCGTAACTTGATTTTGTGAACAGTGACTCACCTTTCCAAATATGTGTTGGAAAGCTATTGTCATATAGTTTCAAAATCAGTATGTGTCATTTAGTTGAAGCGTAAACAATAATACTTTCTTTTACTCTGAAAATGTCGAAGTTTGTGCCGAATAAAGTGTTTTTGCGGGGAGTACTTCTTTATTACTTCAATATGAAGAAAAAGGCTGCCGAAAGTCATCGTATTTTGGTGGAAGTGTATGGTGTCCATGCTCTAGCTGAGCGTACGTGCCAGAAGTGGTTTGCACGGTTTAAAAGTGACAATTATGACTTGGAAGACGATGAACGTCCCGGACAGCCAAAAAAGTTTGAAGATCACGAATTGGAGACATTGCTCGACCAAGATCCATCCCAAACGCAAGAAGAATCACTTGGTGTCGCTCAACAAACCATTTCCGATCGTCTAAAAGCAATGGGAATGATCCGGACGGTGTCGAACGCCGATTTTTCACGTGTGAACAACTGCTTCAGCGGCACAAAAGAAAAAGTTTTTTGCATCGAATTGTCACTGGCGACGAAAAGTGGGTCCATTACGATAATCCAAAACGTCGAGCAACGTATGGATACCCCGGCTATGCATCATCATCGACGGCCGTTCAGAATATTCATGGCCTGCAGGTTATACTGTGTATCTGGTGGGACCAGCTGGGTGTGATCTATTATGAGCTGTTGCAACCGAATTAAACGATCACAGGGGAAGTCTACCGACGACAATTGATGCGTTTGAGCCGAGCACTGCGCAAAAACCGGCCGGAATATGAACAAAGCACCACAAGGTAATTTGGCAACATGATAATGCTCACTAGCGGCCAGCGCACTGGTGCAAATATCCGCACACTGCAAATTGGTAAATTCCTGACAGTAGCAAAATAAGGAAAACGTAGGTGTTAAGCGAAAGTGTAAGGCAGTTGCAGTTGTACTACAAATAAAGTCAGAACTAAAAGCTAAAATCATGGTTGTTTTCGGAAATATACCTTAAATTTCCTTAACTTAACGGCCACATGTTGCACAGGTCGTCAAAACCTACCTTGAAACGCTCAAATGGGATGTCCTACCCAACCCACCTTATACTCCAGACCTTGCGCCATCCGATTACTATCTCTTCCAATCAATGCAACATGGCCTGGCTGAACAGCACTTCTCCAATTATGAAGAAGTCAAAAATTGGATCGATTCGTGGATAGCGAAAAAGCCGGCCGAATTTTTCAGAAAGGGTATTCGCGAATTGCCAGAAAAATGGGAAAAAGTTATAGGTAGTGATGGACAATACTTAAAATATTAAATTTGTAACCATTTTTTCATAATAAAGCTTCAATTTTCCCCCAAAAAACCGCACGAATTAACCGGTACTCCTATTAAATATAGATATAAATCTAAGAATATAAAAATAAAAAAATACATAAACTTACAGTGTCATGTGCTGCATAGGACAGCAGTACTGCCTACGCATTTGTGTGCCTTAATAATAAATACACAAACATTAAAGCAATTGTATCCCAGTCAGTAATCCCAGTCAGCCACACACACCAAATACTAAAAAAAAAGTTGCCAAGAACCCATGTTACTGCCAGAGTTGTCGCCGCCCCTCATTGGAGGTGCAAATGAAAGCCATTTTGAAAAATAATTACAAACAAACTAAAAATAAAAGGAAAAAACCTCAAACCCGACATCAATGCAATGCACTTGAAATATTCTAGGCAACAAAAAATTAAAAACGAAGCAAGAAAGTGTGGCAAAAAGAAGCAAGAAAAATAAATGGAAAAAAACCAACTGTACGCATACATACAAACATAAATGCATAACTAGAATATTTACTAATGTGTGGCCCATGTGGCAGTGCACCATCTAAGTTTATATACAAACATACGTAATTATTTGTATGTGTGAGCTTTATTTTATTTGTGTGTGTGTTTGCATAATTGCATGGCGGCCCGTCTGGATGCTGTCTGAGTGGTAAAACGGCACAAAAACCTGCAACGACAGTTGAATGGGGAGGGAAAACCAGACCAGTACAACTCAATGCAAACTGTAGTCACAAATACAACAACTACGAAACGGCAAATAGGCGCAGAGCCTGAAAGCGGAAGCAGCTGCGCTATGAAAGAAGGGAACACAAGCAAGTCGCGACCGTTTGAGAAGCATTTTTTTTTTGGTAAAGTGAGTAAGTGAGTAGACAAAAGTGGCAGCTGGCGGTTGAAATGGGGGAGAGAAAATTCAGTCGCATTGTTTCACAGTCGACTTTGCATTTAAAGGTATTTGCCGCAGTTGCCATTTAGATGGAGGATTTGACATTTCATTTCAATGTAATGGCAGCAAGTCGGCGCAAATGTTCAGCGGTGCATTAGGGTCAGCAGCAAACAGCACCTGAGGGTAGAAAATACTGGAATGGAGAAGGTTAAGTGCGCGTTGGATGTTGTGACAACGACAAAGAGACTGCAGAAGGGAGTTGAAGGATATGGAAATTATTGCAGAAAAAGAGATGTCATTGGTTAGGAAAAATCTTGAAAATTTGTTAATGTATTTTGCGAGAAAGAAGTAGAAATATTTTAAATTTGTTGTTAAATATTTTAAAACTAAACTCTAATTTAATTGACCGATTAAGGTCAAATATGCGCCGTTTCCCTCCCTCCCGTTGTATCCGTCATAGATATCCTCATCTCTATTGGTCAACAATTGGGACAATAGATGGCCGTAGATAGCATTTTGTTGTATTATGCAATGTTGTTTTTCATAACTTGTTGCCATTTCAAAGGTAATTACAGACATAAGTCATTCTCATAGAAACCTGGGCGAAAATGGCATATTTTTTGCCTTTTCTGGTATCCCTCTCTCAATAAAAACTGAGTTAAACAATCATAAAATTGTCTGAGAAATTTTCTTAGTATGAAATCTTGTCTTTCCAATGACATCAAACATAACATGATTGCTTTAAAAATCACGAGATACAGATTACTTAAGTCATATTCTGAACAAGTAGTACATTGTTTTTTACTACTACCTTTTTCTACTACTAACTACGTTTTAAGGTAATTTATTACTAAGCTACAATTTAAAAAAATTTTCGATATTTTGTATACTTTGGAGATTCGAACTCAGGTCTTTGTTTTCTGCTGGTCCAGTGTGAGCAACTGAGCAATATGGGCCAAAGCTGAACTTAAAAATTGCACTCAAATTATTTATTTAAACCTAGCTTTCTAGAATAGCCTTAAAAAAAACTAAGCAAACTAACTAACTAACTAAACTAGCTTTGGATAATTTTTTGGTGACACTTGTCTTCAGTTGAAGCCTTGTTTTGACTATAAATTCTGTCCATTTAACTTTCATTCCATGTTTTATTTTATATATATCGGAGATTCGAACCCAGGGTCTTTGCTTTCTATACTGATTACTGAGCACCTTTTGCCAAAAACTGCAATAAAATCATTTACTTAAAATTAGCTTTGGTTCATCTTTTGGTGACACTTGTCTTCAGCTGAAGTCCTGTTTAGACTCTAAAATTTTTTCATCTGATTCTCATTTCATGTTCAATTTTATATATGCATCGCAGATTTGAACTCAGGGTCTTTGTTTTTTGCATTTATTACTGAGAAACATTACCCAAAGCTGAACTTAGAAAACACACTTAAATCCTTCACTTAAGCTTAGCTTTCTAAACAAGTCTTGATTCATCTTTTTGTGACACTAGTTTTAGTTGAAATCCTGTTTTTAGCTATAAAATTTATCAATCTGACTTTAATTTCATGTTTTTTTTCATGGGAGATTCGAACCCAGGGTCTTTGAGTTCCGTACTGATTACTGAGCCACATTGACCAAATCTTAACTCACTGGAACTGAACTCAAATTATGCACTTTAACTTAGCTTCCCATACCAGCTTTGATTCATCTTTTGCTGACACTAGTCGTCAGTTGAAGTCCTCTTTCGGCTATGACAATTTTCCATTTGACTCTTATTTCATGTTTTATTTTATATGCATCGGTCTTTGTTTTCTGTACTTATTAGTGAGCAATATTGGCCAAAGCTGAACTCACTGTTCATTTAAACTTAGCTTTCTAAACTTTCTTTATTTTATATGCATCGAAGAATCGAACTCACTTCTTCCTTGACTGAACCGCAATGCACTGAGACACTGAAATATTTGGATTAAAATCACTCACTGAAGTTAGAGGTTTTCACATAACCATTGGTTCATCTTTTATTACGAAATCTTATTTTTTGGCGCTGTCTGAAGTAACTCGATTCTACTTTTACAAAGCGATATACATATAACGTAAGACATCTTTTGAAAAAGTAATAAATTACCTTTTAATACTACTCTTACTACTACTAACTGCCTTTTCAAGTACTTACACTGCTAAGCTACGATTTGAAACAATTTGCAATATTTATGATCTTCCAAATACCTCAAATAAAACACACAAACTATAAATTGCAGCACGCAATCATTTGTCATTTTCAATGCCAGCGGACACACGCACTCTCACTCTTACTCACACACACACACAATCACAGCATTGTGCAGACAGGGTGGCTGTGCCTCGTCTTGCCAATAAACCGCACGATTGCAGTAATTGGTAGTTGGCCATAATGGTCAGCCGAAGCAATATGGCACAGTTGTAGCTGTGACTGTGGCAAATAATGGCAACAGTAGTTGTTGTTGTTGTTGTTGTTGTTGCTGATGAAGCGACAAATAATTTCGTGCATGCGAATCGGCAGCCATGAACGCGAAAGTACTACAAGTCAAATTCAAGTGCAGCCAATGCAGGAAAATTTGCGGTCGCTGAAAATTATTGAACTGCCCAAACCAACAACAACAACAACACATAACTGCAAAGTAGCAAGGGCACACAAATACACACACACAGACATACACAGACACATAGAAGCAGTAGCAGTGAAATAACGCGCTTAACACACCAATGTATGCGAGTCAGTAGTCGATTGCGACACTGCATTGAAATTAGCATGTAGTCAATTTTCCATTGTTGTTGTTGTTGCAAATTTTGGCCGCCTTTCATTAGCTTAGTTCACATTGTGCGGTCTAAGCATTTATTTACGCCGCCAACACGTACACTCAGACGCTGTGCCACTAATACATACACACACACATACAGTCATAGACAACCACATAGACACGCACAACAACAACAACACCAACAAGCAAAGCAGCAATCAGCCATGCAAATAAATGTGACCATATGCGGCTGCGTGTTTGTGTCTGCGTCTATGTCTGTGTGTGTGTGTGTGTTTCTATTGGCGCCCAACCAATGCATTGTGGCCGTGTCAACACGTTATTGGCACAAACGTAACGATTGAGTTTTGGTAAATTCCTTGCGGAATTGTTAATTATTTATGGAACGTCGAACAATGAAGACAGCGGTGTGGGCGCCGACTGAAAGGTTGGTTGGTCCAAGGCGACGAGCACTTGTTGGCGCCACTTTGGAGGCGTCTTGGCAGCTAAGTGGTGGGCGGCAATTTATAATGGCGCACTTCTTACTTGATGACGGTTTAGTTGAACTTAGTGTTTTGTGGGAAAACCCTTTAAAGCTTTGCATTTATGTTGGCATCTTTAATTTTCTACAAACGAAAGAGAAAAGACGCAAATCAAAGACACTGGAAAAGGCAAACGGCTGCGTCTCAGTGTTTCAGTGGGCGAAAAATATGTTTCTTTACCATTTCATTTCCACATAGCTTAATGTTTTGGGGCTTTTTTTGGCGAAGTTGCCGCTAGCAGTTGTGCCAGCTGTGCAAAAAACTCAAACACGAGCTGCGTGTAGGCGCGTATTTGCGCCGATTTGTGTTTTATAAATTACACGGCGCCGTCTGTGGTTGATGTGGCCGCGAACGAGGGCGACTAAGAGGCTCTCGACGCCCACGCAACGGCCAAGTGGGAAGCTGAAAATAATGTGGAAGCCAAAAATTTGCAAACGTTATGCAAATTTTGGCAATGAACAAACAGATGGAGAAAGCGAAAAACATAGACAGACAGAAACGCAGCGAGGCAGTGTAGCGCGCGAAATAGCAATGCGGGCCAAAACACACACACACATACATACAGAGCAAACAAAACGCCAAAATGGCAAACTGTTTCATACTAATGAGAAATTAAGTAAATTCAACTTCTTCCTTTTTGTGCTCGTATTTTTTTTTAATAATTTGCTTTGGCAGCTAACAACAAAGAGAAGAGTTCGTAGAATTTCTGTGGCGCACAAAACTTTACTAAGAAATAAAAAAAATTATAAAAATATGAAATTTCAACAAAAAATGTGGGAAAACTGAAAAGAAATAATTAAAGCGCACACAAAAATTCACATTTGTACATTCACAGTCCCAAACTTCAAAGGCAAATGACAGTGGCAACAGAAAGAGAGCAAAAGAGAGAGAGCAATAAGTTACTCTTCATTGCTTTTGTTTTAATTAATGTTAACTTTTTTCTGTTGTTAATAATGTCGAAATGATTGTAGAATTGCCAAACAGAAAAAGGCATTGAAAACAATGCCAAGTGCGACAAGAGAAGTGTTGAGGCAATTCGAAAAAGAAAGAAACACCCAAGTGTTAGAAAGAGAGCGCCCACTACAGCAGCGTATCTCAAACTGTAGTACCCGCAGCACCAAAAATACTCGAGGCCTTAAACACTCGAACCACTTTGCACATTAATGCTGTACGCAAAAAAAGTCTGAGAATCGCTGCATTGTAGTGTGGAGCACGTAGAGGCCGCACAGGTTAACTAGTTATGCGTAGCTGGCCGTCAGCCGAAATTGCGCAGGCAATCAAGGCTGCTATCACCTTTTTTCTGTTGCATACTTTTTGGCACTGTGAAAAGGCAGCAATTGGCAAAAAATTTAAACAAAAAAATTAATAAAGGCGAATGGTTGGCAAACATTTTTTATGACACCTTAAAAAAATTTCATAAATGAAGCGTAAGAAATTGTGAAAAAAATTGTTAATGAAAAGATTTTTTAAGCTAAAATGAAAAGTAATAAAAAAGTTTAAGATGTCATAAAAAAAACTTTTTGGCAAACGTTAATAATGAATTGTGATAAGTGAATGCTGCAGGAAAAAGTGTTAAGCAATAAATGAGCGCCGGCGTTTCTTTGTATTTTGTGTATTTTTTTCATAAACGAGACAACGAGCAGTGATTCATTACTAAATACAAATTTTTTTTTAATGTAAGCTTACATTTTTTATTTAGTGTTATTTGAGTTGAGATTTAAACCTACACACTCGCTGCTTTGTGATCCAATACACTGATCACTGAGCAAATATTGGAGACCTCAGATATTGAAATATTTTAATTGAAAGCTGAACAGGAATCAGTCATTGAAACTTTGTTTTGTTTTATAAATAAACTTTTGTACAGTTTTTAATGAAACTAATTTCTAGTTAAAGTCCTGTTTTTGACTATAAAAATTGCCCATTTCATTTTCATTTCATGTTTAATTTTATAAACTTTGGAGATTCGAACCCAGGGTCTTTGATTTCTGTATTTATTACTACAGCAACATTGGTCAAAGCTGAACTCGAATCACTATATTCAAACTTAGCTTTTTAACTCAGCTGTGGTAAATCTTTGGTGACACTAGTCTTCAGTTGAAGTCCATAAAGTCTGTTTTTGACTATAAAACTTGTCCATTTTACTTTCATTTCATGTTTAATTTTATAAACTTTGGAGATTCGAACCCAGGGTCTTTGATTTCTGTACTTATTACTGAGCGACTTTGGCCAACGATGAACTCAAAAACTGCACTTAAATCATTCACTTAAACTTGGCTGTCTAAACCAACTTTCATAGATCCTTTGGTGACACTAGTTTTCACTTGAATTCCTGTTTTTGTTATAAAATTGGTTCTTTTAACTTTAAAATTCATTAACATTGAATTCATTTACAATTTTATTTTATATTTTAGGAAATTCGAACTCACTCCTTCCTTGATTGAACCACATTGGAAGTCACTCCTCACTCCTTCCTTGATTGAACCACATTGGAACTCACTCCTCACTCTTTTCTTGATTGAACCACATTGGAACTCACTCCTCACTCCTTCCTTGATTGAACCATATTGTAACTCACTCCTCACTCCTTCCTTGATTGAATAACAATGCACTGAGACACTGAAATTTTTAAATCGAAAACTGGATTGAAATTAGTCACTGAAATTTTATTTTTCTTCAGCCAACCTTTGGTTCAACTTTTAGCAACTTTAGTTGCCAGTTGAATTAATTTTTCTAACTAGAAAATTTTTCTGTTTTACTCTTTTCATATTTTCCATTATTTATTTTGCGCATTTAATTTGTTGCGACATTAAAAAATCGTCCACTTTAATACAAAGTTCTACAAACTTTAAATGAAATAATATTCTAAGCAAAGGAAATTCAATGTTGCCAACTGTCACCGGCTGCTCGCAACTGCCAGTTGGTGCCATCTTTCTTTCAACCTCCCACTTCACTTTACTTTCAGCTACTTTCTGCGTATCAGCAACTTTCCGCTTGTGCTGTAAATTGTTTAAAAGTTCATTTGTTAAGTTTCACTTAGGCCAACACAATGTGTGCGCCTCGTCGCAACAACACCGCCCACCACTTCCACGTTTTGTGTGATTTGTAAAATGTTTTACTTAGCAAGCAAATTACGTTTTAACTGTAGATTTGTTCAGCGAAAGTAAACAGTAAATTGCAGTCGTCCAGTCGGAAATGAGCTTCAAGTTCTGCGAACAATGCTAAACGTTTCTGCTGACAATAATCTGTTTGTCTTTCGTTAATCAAATAGTTAATGAAGTTTTTAAAATTCACAGGTTGTGTTCATTTAATACATTTTTCAATTTGCCATTTGTCACTCTAGTTGATACATATTACAGTATCAGAGGATACTGCTCTCTTTTAGATTTAGTAGATTCTAAAGGCTTTGATTTCTTTAAGATCTCATTGACCTATCCAAGGCCAACAACGATGAGTTGGGTTGGTTTGTTTCGAGATTATGCGCAAATTTTTAATTTTTATTTTCAGCAATGACTCTCACAGCTGCTGGTCGACATATAAAAAATGTGTGCAATGGTTCTCTTTTAGCACCCAGTAGACTCTGTAGCCTTCGATTCCGATTTCTTTAAGATCTCATTGACCTAACAAAGGCCAACTTAATGAACTGGGGCTGGTTTCTTTCGAAATTATGCGCAGATTTTTAATCTTATTTTCAACTACTACTGTCGCAGTTGCTGCTCGGAATATGAAGAATATTTCTTCTTCTTTCTTTTATCTCCGAGGACATTCCATAGGCTTGAATTATTGTTTTTTTTATATCTTACTGACCTATTAAAGGTCAACTTAGATCACTTAGACGGATTTGTTTCGAAAGAATGCGCAGATTTTAATCTTATTTTCAACTATTTATTACTGTCACAATTGCCGCACGGGATATGAAGAATATTTATAAATGTTTTCTTCTATCTCCGAAGAGATTCTATAGGCTTGAATTCTTGTTTCTTAAATCTCACTGACCTATCAAAGGCCAACTTTGGTGACTTGGGCTCGTTT
>OZ020268.1:74587534-74865034 GCA_963971225.1 Melieria omissa | reverse complement strand
ATTTCTGTATTGCGGTCCGACAAGGTGCTTCACGGCGACCCAAAACTGCTTTAATTTTGCGAACTGTGACTGCAAGATTTTCACCATTTTTGTAGTGAATTTTAATAATTTCAATGCATTGTTGAAGCGTGTATCGTTCCATTTTTAGTAATGGCGTAGATTCTACTTGTCAAATGTCAAACAATAAAAGCTTCAACAGTGACAGCTACCGAAATACCGGGTGATTCCAAATAACACCTCCTGTGTAACACATATATGTAGAACCGTAACAATGGGAGGAATGCCGAAAGATTGATCAATTTGGACACTCGTATATATTTGGAATTGGTTTACAGGCTAAACTGCATCAACACGTTTTATCTGAAAAAAACACATAGCTTTTAATTTTCTCAACAATTACTAAGCGTTTACTAGAGTTGATTTCGAAGTTTATGTACATTCTCAACTATGTACATGGATTCCTTCACTTCCTTATAATACATAAACAATCTTAATAAAGAAAAAGTTTTCGCATAAAGCATGAAGTGTTTTATTTGCAGGCAGGCAAAGTGTAGCGCCACAAAAAAGTTTCACTTTGGCTTCACTATCAGCAATCAATAATTAACAAAAGTCTAGTTGGAGTGGCTGCCGATTGCCAATTTGTGGGGTGGGTGCTTTTTAATTACACCAAGCCCTCAATTATTTACCCTAAGCTTGCACTCTGAATGTATTGGAAGTGAAACAAATTATAACAAAAACACAAACCAATTGCACGCAGTGCAACAGTAACGAAAGAAATTATTCCATTCCGCACCTACTGTGCGCCAAAACGGCACATTTATTCGCCAAAGAGTTATTGGGTTTTGGCAATGGCTACAAGCTGAAAAACGCCAACAACAATAACAATAATGATAAACATAAATTAGCAATTTTTATGGCGCTTTTAAGCAATTTGGCGTGTGGCTTAAAAATTGAAGGAAATATTAAAAAAAAAATAGAAAAAGATTTAAAAAAATACAAAAAATATAAAAAATATAAAAAAATATAAAAAATATAAAACGAAATAAGCTGGCCTGGAAAAGGTAACAAATTTAATAACAGAAATGTGCCAAAGCGCTAAGTGACAACAACAACTACAAATACTGGCTGAGCAGCAACTCGGACCATTTTGAAGCGGCTGGTCGATTGGTTGGCGGCTGAGGTGAGCGCAAGTTGGCAGGGGGCCACATGGCGACCGCAGTATAAGCGATGCTTTGTATTTCAGTATTTTTCACTTACTATTTGCATTGTTGCTTTATAAAAAAAAAAAAAATATATAATATTGATTTCGTTTTTTTGCTTTCGGTCCACGTTCACATTCTGGCTTTAATGCGCTAATGCCAGTTCGTATAATTGGCAATAACATGGCATGTGGTGAACGCTCGCTATGTGCCGCATGCCGCATGCCGCTGCTGACAGCCGGTACACTTTGCTCCGGCTGTGGGCATGACTTGTCGAAAGCGTACAAAACTTGGACGCATGTCGGTGCCTTGGCTTTGTTAGTCCAATGTTCGTGCTG
Organism: Melieria omissa; assembly: GCA_963971225.1. Taxonomy (NCBI): domain Eukaryota; kingdom Metazoa; phylum Arthropoda; class Insecta; order Diptera; family Ulidiidae; genus Melieria; species Melieria omissa. The sequence goes on along the minus strand of OZ020268.1, from coordinate 74,863,497 downwards.
GCCTGAATGCTGCTGCATGAGTAGCAAAAATTTTAAAATGACAACAACAAAACTGACAATTTCAGCAATAATATCACCTGCAACTACAACAACAATATCACCTGCAAAAATAACAATAACTTCAATTTAAATAAATCACCGTGAAATTTGAAATCAAAACATAAAATATGCTAAGTGTGCTTTGTTCCCCAATTTAATTTGTTTTATTTTTATTTTTTCATATATTTTTGTTTGAACCTTTGCATTTTTTCAATTGATTTTTCTATTTTTATGTATTGTTTTTTTTTTTGCTCAATAAAAATGTTGCAATTGTTATAATTTTGCTGGTCAGCACAGTGCGCAACACAAAGCGAGCACAATTTGAGGCGCATATGTGTGTGTGTGTAATTGTTCTGCCTGTCTGCACGTGTGCTGCTTTAATTTTGGTTCATTATTTGGCATTTTTTGGTATGCGGTAACGTCAACACCGTTGGCTGACACTTGTCTGCCGGCGTCGTTAAGTCTTGTGCTGGCCCCCCCTCTTCGCTCTCCTGCTTAACGCATTGAAAGTTATGTTACTCTTAGGTTCATAATTTTTGATTGTGCCATGTGTTTTTCTATCTGTCTGGCTTTGTGTTCCTTTGTTGTCACATAGTGAGGTTGGTGTCCGACTTTTGCTGCATTGTCATGTCGCCATCTGTGCACAATTGTGGGCTGAGTATGTGGAAATATTTTGAAGTACATGAAAAGGAATTTATTTTAAATTTAAAGTCAGCAAATTCCTTTGCTTTGAAGTTATAATAAATGTAATTATTCATTGTAATCTATTATGTAATTATTCATGTAATTTTAACTAGACCAAACAGTGATGAATTGTACCAGTTTTAATATTAGAATTTTTAAATTGTGTTTGAACCAGAAAATATAAATAGTTCATAAGTTCATCGTAAAGGCCCTTTGAATATACATTTTTTATTGTATGTAAGAAAACAAATTTGGATGCCAATGATAACTGAACAGCAGCACTTCTCTTTTTTGCAACGCTTCCTTTGATTTCTCTTCGATCCTTAATTCACAACAAGCCATTGATCACATTGACCGCTGTTTAAGTATTTGTCCCATTGTTTTGGTTCTATAATGAAAACACAATTATTGTCTTCATCGTGTAGCACTTTTTGTGCCCAACACTTGTTGCAACAAAAGAAAAACCCCACAAAGTTCTACCAAACGGAAGTTGCTTCAGGCAGCTTAAGACAAAAGACTTAGCACACAAACCTGCTAATGCTTTTGGCGAAGCAAGGCAGAATTTATATTTTTATGCTGTTTGACACACTTTCCTGAACAACTACATTCTCATAAAGAGACAACCCAAATTTTAATATCCTATTAGAAAATTATCTATTAATTTAGTTTATTTTTTAAATTTATTTCTCGTTTTTTACTAAGAAAATTCAGAATCATCGAGGATTTCTGAAGGATAGTAAGTGCAATTATCTGGAAAACGAACGACTGAAAGCTGAACTCGAAACTCTTTGACTCACCTGGCCACTCTCACATCGTCATCACATCATCATCACATCATCATCAATTTGACTAATTTATGAATTTATTAATTAACTAATTAATTGAATAATTTATTATTATTATTAGAATTGTTTTATTAATTTATTAATTAATTTAGTAATGAATTTTTATTAATTTTTTTATTTATTTTAATGAATTTATTATTTATTTATTTATTTTTAATTGAGAGAATTCAGAAGCATCGAGGATTTCTCAAGGATAGTGAGTGCAATTATCTGGAAAAGACTTAAAGCTGAACTGGGAAGTCTTTGACTTATCTGGCCACTCTCACATGGCCGCATCACATCATCATCAATTTAATTAATTTGTTAATTTATTTTTTAATTAATTAATTAATTTATTTATTAATGAATTTTAATTAATTAATACATTTATTTTAATTTCTTTATTTGTTAATCTGCTACTAGAACTTTTGGGCCCTTCAACTTGAAATCCATTTATGCCTATTTAAAAGTTTATAAGTTATATTCATTGTTTCTCATTTTATTTCTCACTGTATTTGCAATCGGAACAAAGCATCTTTCTACTTTCTCTAAGTTCTACTTTTAAAAATTTATTCAGAGTTCTAAAACAGAGTTCTCCTAGAAAGTTTAAAGTCGAATATGCTGAGGAAGAAAAGCACTAAAGAGATTCGGAGACTGTTTCCTTTTCGTTGGCATCTGCGCAGATTTTGCATTGCTTCTTCCATAAATAAATGAATAAGTCTTGAAGACTGCTCGTTTGTGCAGTCTTCAGGTCAATGAATCTACACTGAACATAAAAATTTCTGTATCAGTTTCACTGAGTTCGAATTTTATTTGGCACTCTAAGCGAGTCGGAATAATTTACAACTCGGAGCAAATTTTATTAGAGAAGAAGTTCTACTAAGTTCACTGACACTTAAAACCTTAGAACGATTTTTACAAAGCAAAAATTTTGTATGGGACACTGGACGTGACTAGATTGCTGACACTTGAATAAAAATGCTATCATGGACCTGCTGAGACAGAATTTTGTCCGGAACACGGGACGTGTCATATCCTTCAATACTTCAAAGCGCATTTTGCTAGGCAAAAAATGTATCTAAGTTTGCCGTGACTATAGACACTTCAGAACAAATTCTACTGAGCCAGAATTTTGTCCAGAACGCTGAAAGTGCTGGGATCATTAATACTTTACAACAAATTCTACTGAGCCAAAATTTGGTTCTTAACTGACCATATAAAAGCTACTTTAATCTAAATGTCGCAGTATCCAGAACGCTGGGAGTGCCGGGATCTTTGATACTTCAGAACAAATTCTACAGAGCCAACATTTTGTTCTGAATTTCAAATATGTCGCATCATCTGAGATTCTGAGATTCAATCGAGGAAAACTTTCTTATTCTCTATTTGATAGTGTCAAAAGAAATATAAACTTTTCTAAATTGTAATAAGCGAAGAGAGTTCCTTCTGAGATAGTGTGGTCTACCATTACCATCAAAATCCTTAAATTCAGAGACTCTAAATATCTCATAGCGTATTGTGAGATTTGATCTGGAAGAACTTTCCTATTCTCTACTTGATAGTGTCAAAAGAAACACTAACTTTTCTGAACTAATAAGTATATGATAACCGAAGAGGTCTGGTCTCAGACAGTCTGGTCTATCATTACCATCAAAGTCCCTGTGATGTTGAGTCTTTGATTAAATTGATCTTGATTAAATTGAAAATTCTCTGCTTGTCCCTTCAAGCTTCATCTGAAATCTTTAATTTATTTGGACTTTACACCACAAATGCTTTAAATCAAAGCAATTAATAGCACTTTGCACGAACATATTATTCTGTAATAAAGATAAAAAAATTGCAGTTCCACTGACTTCTAACCTCTCTCACTAACTTCGAGACCTTCAGAGTTTTACACAACGGCAAATTCCGCATAGAAAATGTCAAATTATTGCCAACTCCATTCAAGTGACAATAAAATGGCAATTTGGTTCAGCACACCCACAGCTTATGCAATCAAAGTTGAAGCATTCAGTCAGCGATCATCACTGGCTTTGAACAGCTGCAGCCGAACAGAAGGTGAGCTGCCGCTGACAACAATACAAGAAAAGAAAAATATAATAATACAAAATATGTAAAAAATATACAAAAAATATACAACAAATTTATAGCTTCATAAACAACCCATTGACTTTATAAATTTTACTGAACTCCCACTTATAGCCACATTTAAATAACTTAAAAATGTTTCCAAAAAAAAACTACCAACTCAACTAAAAGCCCAGAACTGAGAAAGAAAGCAGAACTAAACGATTCTGCATCAATTTAATGTGTCTAACGTTACAACAAAACACATTGCCGCACCGAAAGTGTAACCGTCAGTTCCAGCAGCAGTGGCCGGCTGTGTGGTGCGGACTGTGTGGAATTGACTCGCTGGTTCGCTTTGGTGTGCCGTTCAACGCGATTGGATTGAATTGGCGTGTTAACCCAAATTCTAATGCTACAGAAAATATGCCATTCGAAAGTCTTCATCCCGAAACGAGCACAAACGAAGTAAGCGGCAATCAAAGAAGTGAGGGGAAAAAATCAATGAAATCAAGAAAACAAAAAGAATATGTGGGCTCTGGCAAAAGCTGAACCGGCGACACTTTGCTCGACTGGCGGTCCAACTTGTAAGAAAGCGAACTTGGCTTTTAGCGCAACAAGTTGAATTTTATTTTTTTTTCAATATGCTTTGATGTTGTTTTCATTTCCATAAAATGCTCAAAAATAGCGCGACTAATGGTCAAAAACTTTTATGAATTTTTTATTGAATGCGTTGGCAGCGTTGTTGTATAGAATTTTTTATGTTTTTTTCATTGGCCTAAGTTTAGCATAAAGAGAAAGAATGCAAAGTGCTTGTTTGAAATATTTTAAGGTTGTTTTCTTGTTTGCCTAATGCGACTAACTGATTTCACTTTTTGTAGTCAAAATTGATTTTAATTTTTTACTATTGAAACTGAATATTTTTGTTGCGGACATATGTTGGCGATGTTGAAGTGAGTGGGGGTTTTAAGGTGATGAATTTCTTGAAATTTTTTAATATTGAACAATGGACTTGGATACACAAAGTCAGAGAGCCACCTTAGAGCAAAATCTATTAAGTAAGAATTGGTTATGGAACAAAAGAAGTGGCAATTTATTAGTAGTTATGAGCAAAATCGACAAGCGAGTTTTTGTTCTTGGTTGGCCATATGAAAGCTTAGCGGTCGAAATATTTCACTGCTTCTTGAAAACTTTGGTCTGGGAACATTTCCGGTTGTCTATTGGATAAAGTCAAAAGAAAGATTTACTTACTGAAGTCGCATGTGATAAATTTTGGGCTAATTTGTTTCTTCTGATTTCATATTTTCAGAATGAGAGTTGATTTTTTTTTCATTATTGAAAATGCAAAGTTGAAGTGAAGTGTTGGATTTAAAAATTTTTGTATGGTGAAGACGGAACAAAAGGACACTAAAGTTGGATTCTAACATCAGAGCGATACTTCAGAGCAAATCAAACTAAAGAAGAACTCGTTGGGACACAGAAAATGCTGAGATTATTGACAGTAACAACCAAATCTAAGCACTTGCAAGATTTTGTTCTTACCTGGCCACATGAAAACAACAACAAACAAAGCATTTCACTCTTGCAAACTTTTGTTCTGAAAGCATTGCAAGGAAAAACATTTACTTGTTATGTCGCATGTGATAAGTCTTCAGTGATGCATGCAGAGAGAAGGGGGTTTGTGGACGTTCAAACCGACCCAAATACAAAAATCGCTAATACAAAATATGGTTTCGAATGGTATTTGGCTCAAAAGTTATACGAAATTCACCCTCCTCTCAATGAAATCCTGTGTGCACATCTGTAAGTATTGAACAGCTACGTTTCCTTAGATTTCTTATTTTGATTGGGATGAGAATTTATTAATTTGTTTCATTATTTAAACTGCAATCTTAGTAAATGGAACTGAAACTGCATACGCCGTCGAATATTGAAATGTTCGTTAGCGAAAATAATAATATTGCTAAAACATAACTTTAAATTAGAAAATATCAAACTTGTGCTTCAAAAATATCTGGAAATGGTATCAAATTGATTCAAAGTTTACATATATTACAATAGAAAACAGTTATCACCTTAGATAGTCCAATTTTTTTTGGGCGCGAACATTCCTCAAAATTCATTCGTTCAATCAGTTTTTAATAAATATTTTTTTAATATTTTTAGCTCTGCTTTGCGCTCATAATTTACATAAAAAGTGGTCAACCATGAATAGTCAACTTTTTGTGGGCACTAGATTCTCTCAAAATTAATTCTTTCAGTCATTTTTAATAAATATTTTTTTTTAATAAAACCTTTAAATATTTGCAGCTCCACTTTTCTGTCATAATTTACATTTTTTCTTAAAAAAAAACCATAAAAACAGTTCCAATTCGCAACAAAATAATCTTCCCAATCACGTTTGTCACTTAAGTCTTTTGTTTGGGTCATTTAATTGACATCTTTGCCAAATGGCCGCTTACATAACAATTTTTGCTCACATCAACAACTAAGCCAACACCACTACAACAACTACAATATTTTTATATTACTTTGCTGAACTTACTTCTTTGTCGAAAATAAATCAAACCATTTAATCCTAATCCACAAATTAGCAGCAAAAAGTCAGCCAAATCACTTCCGTCATTGTTGTCAGGAAACACAAACCCGAAAAAACCGAAATCAAAGACTGTTGTATTGCCACAAAACTTTTCACTTAATGCACAAGTAAAAGCCACAAAAGTGGGCGCAGTCGAGGGCGTCTGGGTTGCAGTTGTTGCAATGCCATTTACTATTCGACACTAACACTTTTCACTAAGCCATAAGTTGCATGAATTTGCCAACCAAAAAAGCCAAAAATCCAAAAATTTTCCAATGAATTTTTTTTGCTTTGTTTCAGAGAGCAGCCATGCAATATTTTCGTCACGCTTGGAGGCTAAGCCAAACTTTTGATATTTGTTGGCCGTTTACTTTGTTTATGGTGGACAGACACCTGGGCATAGCAGCTTTAAGTATATTTTTTGGGGCAACAACGGTGCCAACTTTTGTTTGTTGTTGTGTCAAATGCAACAAAGTTACGATTTAGTATTGGCGGGTGTGTTTTGTTTTCACATTATTGTTATTGTTGTTTACACTTTTCTATTGTGTGCTTGTGCCAAAACCAAAAAACAAAACGAAACAAGAAAATTGTTGATTTTGGCAAATTGCTGTACTTTCTCTTTTCTGGCTAGCGGGCAGCTGGCTGAGCGTTGTTGGCAATTTTTTTCTAAACCACACACATGGAAGTAATTTTTAAATAGATTGAAAATTTTTCAATTTTTGGCACACATTTTCAAAACTCAAATCACACCACTAACATGAAATTCCACTGCCATAAGCCGCTGCAGATAATTTGGCATTCATGTGCAGCACATAAAGTAATCAACAACCATCACATTGCTGCAGTCGCTGCAGCTTCTTGCCACCGCTTAATGTTGCACTTTTAATTCAAGATATTCAATTGCAACGCGCGCGCGCGGAACATTGAAAAATTGTACCCGCACTCCAATGCACTTTCGGCTCATTCACCAAAGCTCGACGCACTCAGCAGTGGACTCCTCGCTGTTGCAATAATCGCGTTTCCATTAATCCGCACAGCGCACAGAATCGTTCTGTTGCACGTTGAGGCCGACTCGCAACTGTGGCCGGACCTGTCAGCCAACAGCGCCAGCAACCTCGATTTTCCCCTGAACTAGTCAAATTGGTATATTTGTGGTATTTTCAAGCCCAGTGCCTGTCGAGTGTCTAGCGCTGGCCGCTTGGGTGAATGAGTTGGCTGTCTGAGTCGATGTTGAGTTGGCGAGGTGAGGTGAGTTGAGTTGAGTTGCTGCCAAACCTGTTGTCGATCGCACCACGCATTCACTCGTTACAAGTTTGCCGTACAGTTTGCTATTGTGAGTGGGTAATGCGTGTTTGAGTGGTTTTTCAACAATGTTTGCATGAAAAAGTTAAGTTTTTATTTTGTGACTTTTTAGTAGGCGAGTCGATTTATTGAATGGAATTTGCTTATTTGATTCGAACATTTGTTAGTTGAAAATTTTTAATTGAAATTTTTTATATTAAGCAATTTAATTTGAATGCATACAGTTTTGATTTCAATATCTATGTATTTAAATATGTGTTTGATGTTTGATATGAAATATCCCACCAAGCAAAATGTGAGAAATAGGCAACAATCGTCATTGGCAACAAATTGGCGACTCGACGATTTATTGCCGCAGTGACAAATTAGCAACATGTCACGAAAACACGTTGTTTTTCAGGACTTTGAAATATCGAATTGATATATTTTGTATTTCAGGGAGATTGATCTCAGTTAAAAAATTTGTATTCATTCGTCGACGGTTCATTGATCAACAGCATAGATTCAAGCTCAAAACAATTGAATATTTGTATGCAAATGAAATTCCATCCCAACCAAAACTGACTGACATTTTATAAATTCATAATTTCCCAAACAATATGATGTATTTAGATATGAAAAAGAATCGTCCAGGCGATAAGAAAACGATTCGTCACGGCGAGTTGCTTTCGGCGGACGTTTTAGAACGACTGGTGATACGAAATCGATACGCTGGCGATATTACCGGCGATCAATTTGTTGCCGGGGGCGACTCGTTTTCTTATTGCCGGCAACAAAAAATGTCTGGTGGGATGAAAGTGAAATGAAATAAGTTTGATATTTTATTTAACATCTCGTTAAAATTTTCATATATTTCATATTTGCTATCAATGCAAAAATATTGGATTGAATCATGTTCAAGTGATTTCAAAATCTAAGTGTTTCAAGTTTAGTGTGAGAATTGAAAATTGATTGATTGAAAAAAATTTGATATTTGATTCGGCATTTTGTTAAAATGTTCATAGGTTTCATATTTGATATCAATGCAAGCATTTTTGATTTAAATAAAAGCATTCATGCCTGTTAGTAAATCATTTGAATATATATTTGATTTCCATATCTACGAATTTGATATTTAATTATAGAATTAAAAACAAAAAGATTGAAGAAATTTGATATTTTTTTTGCATTTTGTTAAAATGTTCATAGATTTTATATTTGTTCTTTTAAACGTTCATTTCAAAGTTAGTTAATCAATTGAATGAATAAAAAATGTACATTTTCTCACAAAATTTAACCAATATTTTCTTAACACTCAATGACGCTTGCAATTATATATGAAATGGGAAGGTTGAGAGGGTTCCGACAGTAATAAATTTAAATTTTTGTTTTGTAGAAACCTAAACGTTGAAAACCTCACAACTTTCTTTGTACCGAAGGCGCCCTCTAGTGGAAAATTTCTGAACCTCAATTAATTTTGTATTTTTTGTCCTGATAAATTTTGCCTTTCAATGAATAAATCATTCAAATCGGTTCAGTAGTTTCCGAGATGCAATGATTCCTCACTTAGTTTACTACATCTACAAGTGGGAAAAAATTTTCAGAAAAAATTTATATTTTTGTATGGCAGCCCCCTTAAAAGTTATAAATAGCATGTAGATATGTATGAAAAAGCATTCAGAAGAAAAAAATAAATGGGGCTCGATCTTACATTTGATACATCTGGGCGCAACCTGGAAGCAGTGGGAGCCCGTTTAATAAAAACCATAATTTTGTATGGGATCTAAATAAAAGGTTGGAGATAAGGGTTAAGTATGTTCAAAAGAAACATGCAAAAGAAATAATTAGTGGGGTCAGTCATAGATTTTAACCTTCTAAGAGAAATTTCAGAGCAGCTGCTATACTCCACAATTAACGCGTTCGTTGCTTCAGTCTTTGGTTTCGGTTCATTTTAAAGCCAATTGAAATATTGCCAACCATTAAAAATCCACACAATACCACTGTACCTGATACACACACACATATATGCGCACACATACACACACACATACACATTCAACTACATACACAAACGCATCAACGCACTGGCACATTCCTGCACTCAATTATGTTACTTGCACTCATATTTTTGCGTACTTTAACATTTTTATGATTTTTATTCTCGATTTTGTTGGCCTGTTTCTTCTTTTACAAAGCTTATATCTTTCACCCAGTTCTTTTTGTTGCTTTTTGGATTTTATGATTTTTTTTTCGATTTGGAAATTTTTGAATAAATGCAACAAGCAAACGAAGCAACGAATCATTTCGGGTTTGGCACACGCGAGATGTCGCTAAAATATGCCATGCTGCCTTACCTCTGCATATTGTTATTGTTCTTGTTCTTGTTGTTGCTATTGTTGCTGATATTGCTGTTGTTTTCATTCCATTTTAAAACGTTTGCCACTGTACGCGTCGCTGTCGTGGCGGCTCTCTTCTTGGCAATTTGGTTATTTTGGTTATTACGTTGCTGGCGATTATTACTGATGTTGTTATTGTTGTTGTTGTTTTTGTTGTAGCTGTTGTTCAGTATGTAATTTGCGCTTTTATGCTTCTGTAAATTTTCGTAGCTGTTTGCGATTTTTTTTTGTTTGTTGATTTCTGGTTGGATTTTTTTTGCTTTTGATTTGCTTCAGCGCCTCTTTGATTATTCTTTTATTACGTTTTTGTAAAGAACCTTTTGTCTGCTTGCAGTTTTATTGTTATAAGCTTCATTGTTGCTGTTTTTATTCTTATTACGATATCATTACGGCACGATTTATGGGCCTAAATGAGCTATTAAAGTATTGTCTGAGAAAATATGTGCAAATTGATTGATTTATGAAAATGGCCAAACGATTTAATTGTGTGTATGAGTATGAGTATGTGTGTATGTGTGTGTGTGTGTGTGTGTGTGTGTGTGTGTGTGATATTTTGTTAGATTAAAGTGAAACTTTAAAACAGCCTTTGATGAGCTCAAATTAGAAACATTAAATACGTTGTGTGATTAAGTTGAATATTTTTTCCGGTATTTTTCAAAGTTACATTTTTATTGACTTTTTTGGTGTGGTGAACGGAGAAGAGAAGTCAAAGAAGCAATGAAGAAAGATGAGCAACAGCAAAGTGTGTTTGTTGTTGGCGATGTTGAACAACATTACACAACACAACAACTAACATTGCATTCGGTTTTTAAAAATTGTTGAAAATGTTAGCTAATAAAACTGTGATTAAGTTTGGCTAAGCGTGGAATTAAGTTATGGGATTTAAACAAATATGATTTGTATTACAAAATTTTGGAAAACTTATAAGTTAAGTTGAGTTATTAAGTAATTAGGGGGATTCGGGTGGTAGAGTCTAAACAAACTTTAAGCCACTAATGGGATTAGTTTGATTAAAATTAAATCAAAGGTTTTGTATGTTAGTTGTATGAAGTGAGTCGAGCAGAATTAGTAAATAATAAATGTTATTTTATTTTATTTTATTTCATTTCATTTCATTTCATTTCATTTTATTTTATTTTATTTTATTTTATTTTATTTTATTTTATTTTATTTTATTTTATTTTATTTTATTTTATTTTATTTTATTTTATTTTATTTTATTTTATTTTATTTTATTTTATTTTATTTTATTTTATTTTATTTTATTTCATTTTATTTTATTTTATTTTATTTTATTTTATTTTATTTTATTTTATTTTATTTTATTTCATTTTATTTTATTTTATTTTATTTTATTTTTTATTTTATTTTATTTTATTTTTTATTTTATTTTATTTTATTTTATTTTATTTTATTTTATTTTATTTTATTTTATTTTATTTTATTTTATTTTATTTTATTTTATTTTATTTTATTTTATTTTATTTTATTTTATTTTATTTTATTTTATTTTATTTTTTATTTTATTTTATTTTATTTTATTTTATTTTATTTTATTTTATTTTATTTTATTTTATTTTATTTTATTTTATTTTATTTTATTTTATTTTATGAGGCCAAATATTGGAGAATTGATGTACTTGTCCCAAGGACAGAATATAGTTGTTGGATTTATGTGAATTTCAAACCTTTATTTGGCTTTTATTGATGGTTAGTTTGCTTTACTTTGGAGTGACATATGATCGGACAATGACTAAACTTTATTAAAGTTTAACTGGATTTAGAAAAAATTATAGAAAACATGCAAGTAAACTTTATTTATAAACTGCTCCAATTATTTCATCTCTACTAAACACCTACACACACACACACATAGATACTTATCACACACCCAGCACAACGCTACAAAATTCCAATAAATAGTCCACTGTTTTGCGCATTTGCGCGTGCGCACGCGCACATTCCTTTTCAACACTTGCAGACATTCCAATGCTAAAGAAGACAAATCAGAAGCAACAAAAAATTTTACAATCAAAATAAAACAAAACTCAAACAAATCAAAATAAAACAAAAGAACACAACAAAAAATCGAATGTTGCTGCTGTGTATTTATCAATTTTTTTTAATAACAATTTTCAACAACGAAACAACAAAAACAACAACAAGCAGCAAGCAGCATGCAGCATCATTGCAACGGCAGCAGCAAAGGTAGAAAAGCCATGAAGAGAGAAAAACATGCAGAGGCAGCAACAATTTACTGCCCACAGCGTTGTGCTGACGAATCAACAACAATAACAAAATTACAACAACAACAACGAGGCAACAAAAGGGAGCGCGCTCCAAATGAAAAACAGCCAACAGGAACGGCACCCAATATGGCGGTTCAATGGCCTTCATGGCGAAAAAGGAAGATTTGCAGCTGCCTTGGTCCAACGTTGTTGTGATCGCTGTTGTTGTTGTTATTGTTGTTGCTTACAGCATGCAGTTGGCTTGGTACAAAAGGCCAAAATGCAGTTGCACAAGGCACAAGGCAGGCGGCACAGACACACACACACAAAGCACATACCACCACGCCACCTCACCCTAAAGTTGTGTGCAGCGTTTGCGTAACTTTTGGGTAAATTTACAATTTTTTAAATATTTTTCAAATATTTTTCTTCTATTCCAGTCTCCATTGATTGCAGTTAGGTTGCTTTAAATTTATTTTTACAAATATTTAAAATTATTATAAAATTTATTGTATCAAACTTTTGCTTTTCCTTTGCATAAAAGTTTGACCATTTCTTGTGCCATAAAAAGCCGTTTGCTGACCACTTCTTCTGTTCTTTTGCTGCTGTTTCTTATTCTCCTTTTTGTGCTGTTGCTGCTGCTGTTGTTGATTCGCTCGACGTTTGCATTTTCGCCTTGCTTGCCGCATTTACCACAGCCACCAAAACCAAAACCACCATCACCACCCAGACCGGCCCAGTGCCTTTGTGAGGCCACCACACTGTCGCATTGCCTGCATTTCCGTTTTAATGCCAATCATTATGACAATCATTGTTATTAAGCGTTTTTAGTATTTCACATTTTTATTGTTATTATTTAATTTTTGTACGAAAATTTTCTTTGCAATTTTTCGCTAATTTCTTTAAGCTGCAATTACATGGGATTTGATGGCCATAAAAATTTGAGCTCCATTCGCAATGCTTGCTTAACACAAATTGCCTGGAATTAGTATTTCCGTTAGTGTTGTTGTTGTTGTTAAAATCATATTTAAATTAGCCAAGTCGAGCTTAAAGGTTTTATGGCATTTGATGAGTAACTACATACATACAAACGAGTGTGTTAGCAGCCATCAGATCTAATAGGAAGAATTGTCTAGTGCAACTTTTGAGCTTAAGTGCTTCATTAAGATTTGATGGGAATTGAAGGGCAGAGGTCAAATCGAAATGAAAGAGGTTGTTGAGGAGTTTAAGAACACTGGAGATTAAGAAAGCGCGCCTTAAGGATGGGTAGGTAGATATTGTTCAGGTTATAGTGACTGCCTCTGTATGAGAAAATCTTGGGCCTCTGTGTCTGCCCGTTGTGATACCACGAATTCTACACGTTTGAAATGTATAGGCAACACTGTATTTAATTAGAAAGACCATTGCGGTTATTTTGACGGGTAGTAATTTTAAAATATTTGTATTTCACTTGGTATTTCCATAAACTTTTGCTTTGGTGACTTTTATTTTTTATCGTGAAAACTTGTATATATATTTTTTTAATTTATTGTGTGAAAAGTTAGCTAAATCCGATTTGTGCTTTACGCTATATCAACAGATATGATGTGTAGTCTTTATAGGTATGGAAAACTTATGGTCTTTCTAGTGTTAAACAGATGGGGAAAGGAGGAAAGGATCTACAGTTTGACACCTAATCCGAACAACGATGGTAGTGGTAGTTTTTTCTTCAACATTTGGAGGTTTTGCCATTTCCTGTCAAGAGCGAGTCTTGTAATTCTCATATGTTTCATGTAGGTATCGATAGAAGTAGATACGAATATCTTCAGCTTGAGCCAGGAATTGAACCAAGGACCTCTGGTTTGAAAAGCTAGTGCGCTAACCACTGAATTATCGAGATCGGCAAAGAATCAGTAAGTCACCAGAGATTTCAAGCGAAATCTATTCTCACTGCTGAAACGTTGATCCTTTATTAAAAGACATTGAGTCTTCATGGCGTAGCAGGACCTGCCAGGCACTATGGTTCTCTCTTTCTTTGAAGAAAACATGATTGGTAATGTTCCTAAGTTCAACCTCCATTGGAGGTTGGATAGTTGGAGTCATCACCGGTCACTGTACTAAGGGATCTATCCTCATCAAATTACACTTCTTGTCCAGTGAAATCTACAGAAGCTGTGGAGGTGAAAAAGTTATAGAAAGGATACAACACTTTCTGTGATTCCGCACCCTAGGGTCAAGATTCCTGACAGACCTGGCTAGCGTGGCAAAAGTTATATTCTCAGATCTGCTCTCCTTCATTGCGAGGTCGAACTGGTTTCCTGATTTTCTCCTAGATTTTTGAAATTCTTGGCTTTTAAGAAGAATTTTTCGGAGGAAGAATTGTTTAGGAGAAATTTTAGGAGGTTTTGATGTTGATACATTTGACATCATTAGTGGCACCGAAACCTTTAATATTGAAAGCTAAAGTGTCTAATTTAATTTCATTAAATTTAATGCTTCAAAGTGTATAATTTATGCTATGAATGAAAGAAATTAAGAAAAACGAATTTCATACCAATATATTTTTGTATATATTTTGTTTGTGTTAAGTTGTTTCTGGTAAGCTGAAGCTGCATGAACATATAAATTTTTATTTTTTTATGAAAAGTTTAAATCCTCAGTTAATAATGACAAAAAATTGGGAGATTTTTTTAATTTTTGGGAGGAAATTTCCGTTTTTTAACCTAACCTAACCGAACCAAGTTTTATTTGTTAAAAAAAAACTTTAATTGAAATAGTTTGAAGCTGTTAAAGCAAAAATGATAATAATGAAATAAAAATGAATATATAACATATATATTTTTATTTTTTATGAAAAGTTTTAATCCTTAGTTTATAATGATACAAATTAAAAAAAAAATTTAACAGATTTTTTTATTTTTGGGAGGAAGTTTCCGTTTTTTAACCCAATCTAACCGAACCAAATTTTATTTTATATTAGCAAAGAACTTTGATTGAAACTGTTTATGTAAAGCTGTTAAAGAAATAAGTATTTGTTCGACAAAAACAAAAAAAATTCCAATCAATGTAAACCACGTTGGGACTTGTAGAAGATACAGGAGGTTCTCATGATAAAAATTATAGTACTTAAGTTTTTGACAAGAAATTTTCTACAGTACCAAGCACTGCACTAACAGACCAAGTACTAATTTAAAGAGTTTTAAATATTTCCTCTTAAGCAAAAAAGAGCTTAAAATTAAAGTTTTAAAAAATCTTAATCAAACACCCATCCAAAAAGACGGTCCTTCAGTGTATCTTCACCACTTACTTTACCTACTACTGACCGCACACAAATGGTGTTTTTTTCTACCATCTCACCACAACCACTCAACTCAAACTTTCTACTCAACAGCAATGCAAAACTTTGCTCAAAACTTACATCAAAAAACGACTCAGAAAATCAGAAAAATCAACACCAACTACTCGCACTGCAAACCTTCCAAAATATAAAAAGGAGACCTATAAAAATTACCACAAATGGTGCACCAATGTGTGTGTGTGTGAATGTATGTGTTTTCATGTGTCCATGTATTCGCTCGGCAACGACTTTGCCATGCGACACTAATGCGACGAGGTCACTAAACGTTCTTGCGCCGGTGAATGTTGCATAGTTTGGCTGGGTTCGCTGTTGGCTGATGGCATTTTGAAGTGCTGTTAAGTGTTGCTGATGAGCAATGCTCACTGGTGCCCAGTCGTCGTCGTCGTCGTCGTCGTCGTAGTTGTTGTCGTCTCATTGTCGACGACGTTGTTTGCATTGTTGTTGCTGTTGTAGGACGTCAATGTTGTGCGTGCTGCATTTTATCTGCAAATTAGTTACACCGATGCCACTTAAGTTTATTTGGCTGTTTTTTTGTAAGTTCACATTTGTGTGCATTTGTGGTTTTTGTGTTGTTTTTGTATTCTTGGTATTATGCTAAACATAAAAACCACACGTACAAACAACAATAATGATGTGTAAGGTGTAATGCATTTGAAACGTTTTGCGAACGACCTTCTGCTTTTGATTTCATTGTTGCTGTTAAGGTTGTTGGCCGACTGTTTAGTTCTGGACTTTTTGTTCTGTTGATTTTTCTGTACAATCGTTTTTCATTAGAATTCTGGGCTTTTGTTGATTCATTGAGTTATTTTTCAATTCAACTAAGACTGATGACTGCTGTTTCTATGACTCATTCTGCTATGGAGAAGAAGTCAGCTTCATTGAGACAACCTTCCCATGAGATCTTGGTCCAATTAAAACTCCCTGCAACGCGATCATTTTTCATAGAGGCATCCTTACAACAAGTTGCTTTTATTAAAAACTTGTCATATGGGTAATTCATCGCAATTTAATCTCTACTTAATAACCTTCGCGCAATAAAATTTTCCCTAATAGGACCTTCTCACAACGTGGCCTTCTTCTAGGGAGCGATTCCTTCTTCTAAAGTGTCATCCTTGGGCCAAGTTGCTTTTATTCAGAATTCGTCACGCAGATATTTCCTCGCAATGAAACTCCTACCTAATATCGTCCTCCCAATGAAATTCCCTACTAAGAGTTCCTGCCAGCGAGGGGTTTTTTTCTAAAGAGAACTTTTTAAGCTAAGTTGCTTTTATTCAGAACTCATCACATTGAAACCTATACTAAATAAGCTCCTCCCAATGAAACTTTCCCCAATAGGACAGTCTCACAACATGGCCTTTTTCTGAAGAGACCTCTTTAAGCTAAGTTTATTTTAGTCTAACCTCGTCCTCCGGAAACCTCCGCGCAATGAATCTTCTATCTAATAGTCTTCTTCCAATGAAACTTCCCTAATAATAACACCGGCAAACAAGGTTTTTTCTACGCTAAGTTACTTTTATTCAGACAACGTGCCGTCGATACCTCCTCGCAATCAAACTAATACCTTATATATTCCTTCCAACAAAACTTCCCTAATAAGACTTTCTACCAGCGAGCCATTTTTCTAAAGAGACCTGTTAAAACTGAGTTACTTTTATTAAGAAATTATCGTGTAGATACCTCCTCACTTGAAACCTATACATAATAATATCCTCCCAATAAAACTTGCTCCAACATCACCTTCTCACAACTAGCTTTTTTCTAAAAAGACCTCTTTACGCTAAGTTGCTTTTATTCAGACCGCATGCCGCGGATACCTCGTAATGAATCTTCTATCTAATAATCTTCTTCCAACGAAACTTCCCTAATAATAACTATGGTCAACGAGGCCTTTTTCCAAAAAGACCTCTTTACGCTAAGATACTGTTAGCTAGGCCTCGTCCCACGAATACCTCCACGCAATGAAACTTCTACCTAGAATCTACTCCCAATAAAACGTACCTAATAAGACCTCCTACCAGCGAGGCCTTTTTCTAAAGATACTTCTTTAAGCTAAGTTGCTTTAATTCACACCTCGTACTGTGGATACCTTCTCGCAATGAAACTAATGAAACTTCCCTAATAAGAACTCCGACCATCGAGGCCTAAGCTAAGCTTAAGCTAAGTTGCTTTTAGCCAGGTCTCGTCCCACGGATACCTCCTCGCAATGAAACTTCTACCTAGTAATCCTATCCTAATTACACTTCCCTTATAAGACCTCTTACTTTAGAGCCCTTTTTCATTTTCTCTTAAAGCTTTTTTATCTTTTTGCTTTTTTTTCGAACAAACGCGCGGGGGATGACCCCTATTAATGCAAAGCATTGTGTTGGTTCAGGAAGAATATAAAGGTTAGGAGATAGGGTTGTGAGTGAAATGGTTATGGACTCTTGCCTTGAACCCATCGAGATCATAAGTGCTGGGGAAAATATCCGCAGGGAGACAATTCCACAACCGCGCTGTACGGGCCAGAAACGAACTTTCTCTGTAGTGCGTAGTGCGCTGGAACATTTTATTCAGAACTCATCACATAGATACCTTCTCGCAATGAAACCTCTACTCATCCCAATGAAACTTTCCCTGTAAGTCCTCTTCTCTCTTTTCAAAAAAGCCTTGAATCAGTAATTTCTTCGCACAACAAACCATCAATATTCGAAACTAATTACTATAATACAATATCCCTACTATTAGATTCCTATTACAAAAACGTCTCTGATCTTCAACAAGACTATCGTCCACTGAGAAATTGCCGAATGGAGATCGTTCCCAATTAAAAGTTTTTCCAATGAAACCAAGCACCATTTAGAAATATTTCTATTGAGGTCTCCTGCCGATCGGATACACTTCCAATGAAATCTCTTTTCAATGAAAACTCCGTTCAATGAGATTTCCCCTCGCCAAGGACTTTGTATCATCCTACTACCGAAGCCTACCACCTTTGCCTGATACCCAATACCCAATGAAACCTTTACTCAATCAAACTTCCCACCAATGAAGTCCTCTCTTTAACAGACCTTCTTTCAATGTGGTCTACTTCGATTGAGCAACTCATCGCTATGAGAATCTTGAGTCATAAGCCTTCTTCTACTAAAACCTCCATCCAAAAGACTCTTATTCTGAAACCCAATGACACCTTCTCCCAACTAGGTCTACTGGTCTACTTCGAATGGGACCTCCTCACAGTAAGTCATTATTATTCGAAACTCAACCGGAACGAGAACCTTGAGCCATAACTTATTCTACTATTGAAACTTCCTCCAATGAGAATCCCTTATCTTGAAACTTAAATAGTACCCAATGAAACCGCCTTCCAATAAGACCCTCTTTCAATCAGACCTCCTTCTAATGAGGTCGACTTCGAATGAGACTTCCTCACACTAAGTCATATTATTCGTAACGCTTCGAAGCGAAAACCTTAACGTATGAATCATCCTACCACTGAAACTTCTCCTTTCAACAAGACTTTCATATTCTGAAATCCAATACCCAATGAAACTTCCCTCCAGCTTCCCTCCTATGCACATTTCAAAAACCGTGTGAAATATGTGGTATCACAATGGGCCTTTCAGAGCTCCAAGTGTGTACCTACAGACGCAGCCACCATAACCTAACCTATGCCTCTTAAGAGAGACCATGTTTCAATCAGAAATCTCTTTCAAATACGACCTTCTCACACTAAGTCTTTATTATTTTTAATTTGCAGTGACAACCTTAAGTCATTTTCAGCCTACTGAAACATCATTCCAGCAAGACTCCCTTAAGTATTCTGAAACCTTATACTACGTGATATCTCCAATGAGGCCTTTTATTTAATCAGACCTCTTTTTGACGAGATCTACTTCGCGTTAGACCTTCCCAAACTAAGTGATCATAATTTTGCAACTCATCACAACTAGAACCTTGTTATGAGTGATCCAACTACTGAAACCTTCTGCTAACCAGACTCTTTTTACTGAGACATCTTCCAATTGATGTGTCTCCCAAAACAAATTTCTTCCTGCCCCCAATAAAATCTCGTATCAATGCAACCTATTAACGTTAAGCCATTATAATTCATACCTAGAAGAATATTAGAAGAAAATCTTCAGGTAGTGAGATTTGGGCCCAACAAAACCTACTGTCAATGTCTTTTTCACTGACTTTAATAACCGCTTTTTAAAAAAAGAAGATGTCTGCTACGAACCTAACCTTCCTAATTGGGACCACATTTCAATAAAAAGATTTGGGCCCAACAAAACCTACTGTCAATGTCTTTTTCACTGACTTTAATACTCGCTTCTAAAAAAAAGAAGATGTCTGCTACGAACCTAACCTTCCTAATTGGGACCACTGGGTGATCTTTTCACTGACTAAACCTCCGTTCTAACATGAGTTTCTATTAAGATATTTTTTCATTAAGACCTCATCACTCCAAACAATCGAGTATTTAAATTTTTGTTAAAAACCAAAATTCGTTCAGTCACTGTTCTCCAGCGTTACCTCCTAAATTTTCTCCACATTCTTAGCATCTAAACATATTTTTAGGTCCAATTTGACTTTACTATCATAGGAACACAACCCTCAGAAGTTCTTTAATGAATACCGAATTTTTTCTTAACTTTTTGATCGTGAGTTAGTATATACTTTTTCATAAAATCTCCTTGTAAACTTCATTCTTTCTCCCTTTGAGTAAAACTTCATCTTAAGTTAAAACTCTCCAATATGTCTTCATATCTCTTTGGGCTGCAGATAGCCTTTTCTATCTTTCTACATGTCTTCTACAGTATACAAAGTATGTTAAATTTTTCGTTTCTCTTTACATAAGACCCCCGAATATTTTCATTTCCCTTTACATAAGACCCCCAAATATTTTCATTTCCCTTTACATAAGTCTACCCAACACCCTGTATAACAAAATTGCACTCAAATAAGTAAAGAAAAACAATGCAGATTTTGAAAATTTCCACACACACTTCCAACCTACAACGTTCGCAATGCGCCAACCGGTCCGACGTTGGTCCATACTCAAGTGCGCACTTTAGTGACAACAACAACAAAGTTGAAAATCGTATGTGAACTGTTTGGCGGCGGCTTCCGTCCGGCCACGGCATACGCGCCCATCGAGAACTTATTTATGCAGCCTCCGCGCGAAAATGCAACAAAATCGAAATGCAGCGAAAAAGTGTGCAAAAGCCAAAAATGGAGGAAAAGTTGCTGCAATGCAATGCGCCTGCGCGCCAACCAGTCGTCGTCCGGCCAGTTTCCGCACACGCCAGACAAACGGCGCGTTCTTCTTTTACTACTCTGCCGCCTCTCTGCGGCTCCAACACGCCGCTATTATTGGTTGGTTATTTTGAAAGCAACGGTGGCAACATTGGCAATCCATCGTCGCGACCGCACAAACCTAACCTCACTTTGACGCAATTTCTCGACTTGAACTCAGCCGTTTGCTATTTTTAGTAGCAGAAAGCTTTCATTTTTCTACTCAATATTGCTTCTTTTATTTTATTTTTATTTTTTGCCAACTTCCTTAGCTCTCATCGTTCATATGGTTATGGCGAGGGGGCAAAGGGTATTTGCGATGTTTGTTGTCTATCTCTTTCTATTCTATTTTATGCATTTTTCCTTATTGCCAATCACTTGTCGATTTCTTTATGTTCTTTATTGATGTGGTTTTGGTTGTTGCCTTTTTGTTATTGTCTTTACTGGTGCTGGCGTTTTAGTGAATTTTTCTTAGCAACAACATTGATCGGCGTGCCAGGCAATTCTGCGGCCCAGGAACACGATGTTCGCATATTAGCGACAATGTTGCGAGCGGCCGCATGCTCAAAAATTAGCCAAGGTGCGTTTAATGACTCGCATTCTCAGAGTAGAGATCGACGAAGCGAGGTTGGAAATATACGAGAAAATGTTTAAAGAGAAATTTTTGAAAAGAAAGACCTATGAAGATTAGAATAATGCATTGAACTATTGAACTACACAGTTTCAGCGATAATACAGTTTCATAGAAAAAACCTAAACTGAAGAACATAACATTTTTGTATTAATTTTGATTTATTTTTAATAAAATTTTTTAATTATTTGCAAAGTCAATAACAGTAAAGTTAGAAGAGTTTTAGAAGAGTTTTTCATCTGTTACCCGAGTAGTTAATTAGACTGAGGAGTCACCAGTCCTAAAGGATCACCATTTATTTGAGAAGACCACAAAAGGTTCACTGTGTACTGCTAAGGGGACCCTTTACAAACTCTCGCTGAATTTTTGTTAATAATGATAGTCTTTGGAAGGCTTTTTCATCCGTTACCCGAGCAGTTAATTAAACTGAGGAGTGACCATTTAGTTCAGTGGACCACAAGCGACTCATTTGTTTAGCCTCGCTTTTACAGACTCTCGCTGAATTATTAGCAAATTCAATAATCCCAAATTCAGTTACCCCCTTCAGTAAGGGTTATCATTCGTTAGTCGTTTGTTTAATCAGACTGAAGAGTCTTCATTTCGTTGCTGCAGAAAACGAATGTCGTATGTTCTATTGAATTCCATAGCACATACAACAATCGTTTTCTCAGGCGACGTTTAGTTTGTGGTCCACAATAGCCAAACAGTGTACTGCTTGGGCGCCTTTTTAGCTTCTTAGTGTATCCTAACTTAACCTTAAGATGCCTGTAGATACTTATAACCCGACTTTATTAAGCTTTCGAGTTGTCTTTAATCATCATTTATTGTTATGTAAAAGTAGTTGGTTAAGTAAGTAGTCAAAGCTACTCTGAACAAAGCACATCTAAGTCAAAAAGACCAATTGTGATCTTGTGACACTTAATGACATAATGTGAAGCACATTTACTTATATTATTAGGCCCTTCTTGTCGTGTAGGTAACTTCATTTTCAGGAGTCCTTTTTCTCAAAAATCTCCTTGAATTAGTGAGAATCAATAATATTAGGAATACTCACTTCAGAAAAGCTTTCCAGGATTTGCCTGTCTGCCTTTTCTGCCTGACCAGAAAATCTATATTTTGTTTTTTATTCCTACTGAGATAATGGCCCACTTTATAGGCTCTCACTGTAACCTAACCTAACCTCAACATGCCTGCTAATATTTTTCACCGAAATACAACTTCTATTCCCGCTTTTAAACAGGTACTTTTTATCAATCAAATTAATATGAAGCAGAGTCTTTTGTTTTGGGCCCAACTTGTCGTGTAGGGAACTTTGCTTTCTTGGGGTCTTTTTTCTCAAATTTTTGGAATTAGTGAAGATCAATAATAGTAGAAATACTCACCTGAGAAGTGCTTTATATCCATTGTCTGTTGAGTTCGTTCGCACAATTCATACTGAGTGAATGGTTCTCTTAGTAGTCCCTTACTCTGATCTGACTTAACCTCAAAATGTCTGCTAATATTTTTCACCGAACTTCAGCAGTCACTCATCATCAATCAATGTAATATGAAGCCTATTTTTTGCTTACTTTCTTTGGGTCTTTTCTCTAAATAATCTCTCTGAATTCATCAGGATCAATAACTTAAGCATTAGCAGCTTGAGAAGATCTTTTCACGCATTGTCTGTTGGGTACATTTACTCGAACATCTTCGTTTTGTTTTGTGACCAGTCACAAAAGCCATTTCTGAGTAAATGGACCCTTTCGTAGCCTCTCACTGTAACCTTACTTAACCAAGACATGACTACTGACCTTTTTTTAACGGAACAGCTTTTCATACCTTTCCGCAAATGATCGTTTACTAAACAAAATTTCCATTTATTCTGTGGTTACAATGAGCCCACTTTCTAGCGAATCATTGGGCCTCTTTGTAACCTCTGACTGTGACCTAACCTAACCTTACCTAAACATTTCTGCCAATACTTTTCAATCTTTTCTTTTCATTCCTTGCCTGCAGGTTTCATTGACTCACATATAACTGAGCTCTTTGTACCATGCCTTGTGATCATCGACTGAAAAATCTCCTAATTGTTTTAAGGCTTCAAGCTTCTAAGCCTCTCACTATGACCTAACCTAACCTAACCTAACCCAACCTAAAAATGTCTGCTGATACTTTTCAACCAAAGAGATTTCTATCCCTTGTCCGAAGTTTGTGTGACTAAAAATTTACTGAACTTTTCGCACCTTGCCGGAAAAGGTCATTAACTGAAAAATTTCCAATTTGTTTTAAGCCCACAGTGAACTCACTTTCTACTGAACAACTGGTCCATCTTTGTCGCTTCCCACTGTGACCTAACCTAACCTAACCCAACCTAAAAATGTCTGCTGATACTTTTCAACCAAAGGTTAGTGACTAAAAAATTACTGAACTTTTCTAACATTGACGGAAGTGATGATTGACTGAAAAATCTTCAAATTGTTTTAAAGCCACAATGAACCCCACATTCCATTGAGTGATTGACCCATCTATGTAGCCTCTCACCGTGACCTAAGCCAACCTAAACAAGGCTACTAATATTTTACAACCAACTTCAACTTCCATGCTGCCGTTCAACAGTCATAAAATACGCCTTGTTGCCGGCAGCTTTTCGTCTGCAACGCACTGCATTGCGTCGGCTACTTTTGTCTATTGCGCAGGCGCGCAATTGTTGTTGCGCTTTTGTTGCTGTGATGTAAAGCATTTTCTTGACTACCACTTTGGTTTGCTTTTTACGTAGTTTTCTCGATTTTTGTTTTTTTCATTTTTTTTCAGTGTATGAAAAGAATTTTTCGAAAGGCACTTTTCGTTTTGCTTTCATTAGCAACGCAAAAATGTTGCTAGTAGGAAAATTTATTTCGACAACACATGCGTTGGTAGCCGGCTGCCAGTTGCCAATAAATATTGCACTTAGCGGCAATGGCGATGGCGGTAGTTGAGCAGCGAAAATTAATTAAAAAGGCGGAAATGTCAAACGTGTACACTCTCCAGATTTACTGTACACTTTACGATGCTCTCGCAAAGAGCACTGTAAATCTTGAGCAGAATAGGAGTGTGTGCTCACGCATTAGAGAAATATGGAGAGAAAGATTGCAAGAAGATTTGATAGAATTTTTTAAACAAAGCTTAAATAAATTTTTTTTCAAGAATCAACAAAAAAGGAACAAAACAATTTCTTGTATGAAATTGAAATTATAAATAATACAAAAATATACAAAAATTGCTTTTCTGAAATTGTCCACATTCCATTGTTTCAAGACCAGCAACAACGTTTCCCTCTACTTGCCACAAATCCTCAACTAAATGTTGAGGCCAGTGTTGTCCACTCTCTACAAAGTACAGCATAATCCTCTATAGAATATGGGCGACTACTGCCGCCTACCTTAAGTTGCCCATATGCCAGTCGACTGTGTGCGTTGGTGAGTGCGCGCTCACAATTGCCACCGCTGCAGGCGTTAAATCATTATTGCAACATAGCTGCACGTCATTGTTTTAACTTTGCAACACCAAACGATGATTGATGTTTAAAAATCGCAAAGGTAACAGCAGCGGCATAGTTTGTGCCCATCATATGCGATTTTTTTGTTTTCGTTGTTGTTGTTGTTGTTGTTGCTTAGCTGATTGCAGTGCAAAGTGAAGAGACGGCCTACAGTAGGTAGAGCAATTATATACAGGGTCATGCAAGTTTTAAGGCTCAACATAAAAAAGTCGAAATATATACTCTAACAATTTATCATAGAATCCTTAATGATATTGAAATTATCCGTATCCTGTAGAGAAAAGTATTAAATTTTATATATATCTCAAACTAATAAAGTTAGAAGTACGAAATTCAAAAATGTGCTAGTGTACATATTAGTCCTTAAAATATATTTTTTTCAAAAAAATCGATTGGAAATTTCCAAGGATATTCAAGGATCAAGTTTTAAAAGGACATTTTCAATACCTTTCGTCCTTTTGCACCAAAATTTTAAATTTTCTAAGATTCTTAAGATTTTTCTTTTTCATTTGATATCCATATTGTTATTCTACAATGCGCTCAATTTTTTCAATATTTTTTTGAAATAAACATGTTCTGGAAATTTCAAAGTCCTTTTAAAAAAATCCTGACGTCAGAGAGAAAAACTAAAAACGCAGTTTTACTACATTTGACCCCTAGTTTTACAAGTATATAGATTGATTCGTGTGTTTTGAAATTTTTTAATTTTTGTCGCACAATGTAATTTGTGGTTGTCAAGCATTTTGAAGGATACAATTTTTAAAGGGATTTAGTGACATGTTATGGTCCTCAGAATTGAAAATGGAAAATTTAGTCAAAAGGCAACGAACAAAACACGTAAAACTGAGTATGCCAGGTTACTATGATGGACCTCTATTTTCACGTCTTTAAAAATTTTTGGATGGGTCAAAAGTACTGTCGCACGGTGTTATAGAAATAAGACTTAAATTTCGAGAATCTTTGTCTCACCAGCTTAATCAAACTTTCAACTCTTGACTTCAGGGAGATAGCGAGGTTTGGAAGACTTAAATTTCGAGAATCTTTGTCACACCAGCTTAAACAAACTTTCAACTCTTGACTTCAGGGAGATAGCGAGGTTTGGATGGGATCCTCATAGTTCTAAGCGCCACGACCATGAAAGGAAAGTTGCTTCATTCCACTGTGGTATCATAATGAAACATCTGTTTGTGCTTAACAAAATTAAATATAAATACTGTGGGATACATAGAATGTTTCCTATAGTTTATGGTCGCCACAATCTATGTTTTTTACAGTCCACATGAAATGTTTGGTTCTTTCCATTCAACGATCCAACACTTCATGTGGTAATGTTCATCTCTAGTCAGAAGAAGTATAACTTTTCGAGGTTCTTTTTCTGACACCAGCTTAACCTATGTTTCAACTCTTGATTTAAGGGAGATAGCAAGGTTCATAAGGGGATCTTCATAGTTCTAACCGCCACCGCCGTAAAAGGAAGGTCGCTTCATTCCACTGTGGTATCGTAATGACACATCTGTTTGTGCTTAATGAAAGTAAAAATAAATACTATGGAATACATAGAATGTTTTCTGGCGTCTATAGTTTCTATAGTCTATGTTATTTACAGTCTATATGAAATGTTTCGTGTTTTTCGTTTAACGATCCTACAGTTCATGAACCAATGTAGATCTCTGGTCAGAAGAAGACTAACATTTCGAGGTTTTTCCTCTCACATCAGCTTAGCCAAGCTTTCAACTTTTGATATCAGGCATATGGGGAGGTTTATATGGAAATCCTCGTAATTCTTAGCGCCAAGGCCGTGAAAAAAAGGCACGTCATCTCATAGTGAAGTTTATATGCGAATCGTCGTATTCAGCATAAAAAATGGAGAGTTCCAACATTTCCACTGTCTTTGCTTAAGTGAGTTTAACCATTGCCACTAGAACCAAACTAAACTGGTCTTATATTCACTTTCACATTTTTAGTATTTTAAAAAAGTACAAACAAATTTATTTAAAACCCATTCTTATGTCCATCACTCTAAAAGAGTTACTATACATTTTCCAAAATGTTTTGACAGTTAACACACTTTTACAACTGCATAACAATTTTTGCTTTCTTCAACCAAAATTAAATCATCAAATCAAAATTAATCATCTTAAAGAGTTAAATCAAAAATTCTTTCAATCAATATTTCAATAATCAAAAAATCAAAAACTTTCAACTGATATAAAAAATCACACTAAGCCAACCTGACAACCGGCTGTCCAAATCATTAAGCCGCTCAATCTTTTCTTTTACATTCTCATTATTGAATTTCAAAATCTCACCAAAGCGTCCCATGAGCAATCAGAATCAAATCAGAGCTTTGATCTTTGATCTTTTTATGTTAATGCCCGAATAGGCGCAACAATTTCAGTGTCAAATATTTTTCTAGTTCGTTAACCACAATAAAATTGATTTTTACATATTTTTGGCTACGCTCGACAAGAATAAAAAAACGATTTCGAATAGTGATGCCGAAAAAAGCGCCTTGAACAGTTTCAATTGGCTGGCTGTGTATCGATTTTATGGTGTCGAATTGCATGACAGCAGGTGGAAGGTGAAAGACAAAAGCTGAACGCGCTCAGATTTTATGCTAATTTGACGATTAGCCAAATGTTGGTTGGGTTAATTAAGTTGCGGTGATGTGAAATTATGAAATTATGCGCGCTTAGTTGATTGAGCAAAAACTCTAAATACGCAGCAAATTTATAATAGACTATAAGAAAAAGAAGAGCAAGAAGTGTGCTGAGAACGAGTTGATTTATATGAAATTAATGATTTCAACAATTTTGAACAATGCAGCACAGCTTCAAATGATTGCAGACAGCACAAGTGGGGAGAACAGCAGAAGTCATCAGCGCTTTGTAGGCGTTCTGCCATAAGCAGAAGAAGAAGAAAGGGCAACAATTGTGCATTGCTGTGACAGGCGTGTAATTTAATGATATTGATTTTTTTCATTATCATTTCAAGTAATGTTTGGTACCCTGGAATGAAGTTTTTCCTATATTTATTTTGTTTTTTGTTTCCGTTTTTGTTTGTCTGAGTGTCGATGGTGCAAAGAAAGCAATAATGCAACCAACTCATTTGGAAACATACGAAAAACCACAACCAAATCAAAGCAACAGAGTCACAGTGGGGCAACGACAATGACAGCAAACACAACAACGCTTCGCCTCAGAAAACAAATGTCGTATGTCTTACTAGGCTCAATGGAACATACGACATTCGTTTTCTGAGGCGACGAACGGCCGCAGTCGCAGCCGATAGTGGCTGCAACGACAACGACGACGACCTGTGCTCAGGTAGGTGAGCCAACGAACCTAACTGCACCGCGAAACGAAACCACATTTCACCGAAACAACAAATGACTTCGAATCAATCAAGCGACTATTGTTGTAGCCTATCGGACGTGTAGCATAGGAAAAGCTATAGAATCGGAGAAGAAAGAATTCACAGTCGACGGCCAGAAATCAGATAAACATCATCAATTGAATTTTCCATGTATGTGTGTGTGTGTGTGTGTGATGTTTTCTTCTTCTATCTATGCCTGCAGCGAGACTATCGCCTTGATGGCCATTCTATGTGTTGTTGTTGTTGTTCATTTAATTTGGATTTTTTTTATCTTGCTTAGGAAATACCAAAATGTCAAAAGGTTTGACAATGAAAATTCAAAGTAATTTGTAACAAATGATTGGGACATTTTTGAAATTCCTGCCGCATGCGCAATCGTTGTTCAGCGCGTTGCCTGTGTTGCACGTTGCACGTTGCTTGTGTGTGGTGTGAGTCGCATTGTTGGAAATGTCATTTAGTTGTTCATTTATGTGGCGGCGGGTGTTAATTGAGATTTAATTCTATGGCTGACGATTGTGGTTTTATGAGTTTTGAAGAAATCGCTTTAGTTAAAGAGAAATTGATTTCCTTTTAATTAACAAAATTTAGATAACATTTAATTCTTAAACCATTTCGACCCCAAAGTTGCCTGAGATGAATTTCACCTATCAAGCCTACGATTGATTTATGGGTTTAATTTAAGTAGGCACCAAAAAATTAATATTCTTAGAAGTGAATTCAAAGCAAATTATAAAAATTTTACTGTTATCCCCAAAATAATTTCGGATAATTTGCAGTGATATCAGGGCAAGTTTGTGTTCTAATTGAAGTCTACGAATTGGGCGCATTTGATCGAAACCCTGTTTCTTTAAGGGGTTATATACCTTTTTCTGTAGGGAAATACAGTGTTTTAATTTTTTTTTAAAGCATGTTACCATAGCTTTATTCAAATGCAATACAAAGTTTATAAAAGTACATGTCCTTATGTGAATTTGTATAAAATGTCAAGCGAAAATTCGAAAAATTGGGGAAGTTACAGTCCTTGCCGCAGAAGTCCTTTTGTTAGCAGTGGTTGACGGTGAGCATGAAATCGAGGTAACGGCTCAGCGAAAAAAAAAACAAAAAAAAACCACAAATAGTACACAGTATTGTCTTGTTCGTGAACGAAGGATTTTACAAAAAAAAATTTTTACAGTTACAGTGCTATTTTTTCCAAGAATGTCGATTTTTTAAGGTCGAAAAATTGAGTTTTTGCCAAAAAAAAAATAGAAGAATTTGTCGAAAAAAAAATTCCTTCGTTCACGAATTAGCTATTGTTTGTACAAACAATCCCTCAAAATTTCAAATTGATTGATGCAGTGGTTAGCGGGATATCGTGCTCACCGCGATGGCATTTAAAAAAAAAATCATTTGGAGAAAATCACGTTTAAAGTTTGAGTTGAATACTTGAGTTCCGGAAACTGCGCGCTATGAACGGCCGTATCTTAGGTTCTAGTGCCCCGATCTCGATGAAATTTTGCAGAAAAATTGTTAAAAGTATGTACTTCAAAAATAAGTCATAAAAATTTTTTTCGATTTTTGAGCCACAAAAAGGTATATAACCCCTTAATAATCATTCAATAAAATCGAAAAGTGATAATTTTGTATTTTTCCATAAATATTAAACAATTTTTCTGTAATTAAAAAATTTTAATACAAAATTTATTTAACCCGTTTTAAGCTAAAATTGTTCAAAAGTAAACTAGCTCTAGAACTCTAACAAAAAAGCGTGGCGACTTCAAATGTTGTGTGCACAGTTCTTAGGCAATTGTTTCATGATTTAAATACCAAAAAATAATATCGAGACATAGGGTAAAATTTGGGGTCGAAAGGAATAACTGGAGTATCAGGGATCTTCATTGTTTTTGAATTTAATTAAATTAAAATAAAACATAAAGAATGAAAGAACATTAAAATATGTAAAAAATGTTAATAAATATATGTGCGGCAATTTGTCACAGTATAATGAAAAGAAGCCATGTCAAATAGTGTACTTAACCCTTTTACCGCCTTGGGTTTTCATAACCCATGATATCAGGTGTACAACTTTGCTTCCGCCGTTTTTTTCCAAAATTAAAAGCTTTATTTCGAAAAAGTGCTTACAGATGTAATATTCAAAGTATTGTCCGTCGCTAGCGACAACTTTCTCCCATCTTTCCGGCAATTTTCGGATCCCGGCTCGAAAAAAGGAGTCAAAGCGTCAAAAGAGGCGCTATCCATGAAGCAATCCATTTTTCCAATTCTTCGAAGGATTGAAAATGTTGATCTGCCAGGCCGTGTGCCATCGAACGGAATAGGTGGAAGTCAGAAGGGGCGACATCTGGGGAATACGGCGGGTGGGGCAAGACTTCCCATTTCAGCGTTTCCAGGTACTTTTTGACCACTTTTGCTCGATGTCCCTCGGTTTCAACTCGTACGGCACCCAGTTTCCTTCTTTCTGAATCATGCCCAGGGCCTTGAGACGTTTTGAAATGGCTTGCTGACTCACTCCCAACGATTCGGCAAGCTCTTCTTGGGTTTGGCACGAATCTTCATCAAGCAATGCTTCTAGTTGTTCATCTTTGAAGGTTTTTTCTCTTCCACCACCATGTTTGTCTTCGACATCGAAATCACCATTTTTAAAACGTTGAAACCACTCCCGACACGTTCTTTCACTCAGAGCAGCATCACCGTAAGTTTCTGAGAGCATTCGATGCGCTTGAGCTGCATTTGTTTTCGAATTGTAACAGAAAAGTAAAACTTTCCGCAAATGGCGAGAATTGGGCACATAAACGGACATTTTCGAGCGTGAATAATACGAAAACAAGAACGACTGTCACTGAAACGGCGATGACAATTCGTTAGGCACTGTCCACACTCACTTTAAAGGCATTACCATCTATGTATTTCAACCAGCCTCAGCCGGTACAGCCACCTATCGGAAAACGGCGGAAGCAAAGTTGTACACCTGATATATGGGCAGAGGACAATGAAAATGCGAGTCTTTAAAATTGTTTTCAAGTTACAAATGTATGTCTCATTGGTGGTGAAAGGGTTTAATATTATTTTATTATTATTATTATTATTAGTATTTTTTTCGTATTATTCCAACAGCAAAATTTAGCCTATAGAATTTAGTTAGGTTAGGTTTGCATGGCAGCCAAGAGATCTCACTTAGGTTCGGCCCGTTTTGCTGTCACATAGAGAATTTTAAGAAGAAGAAGAAGTAAAGGGTTTTCTCAATTAGAAACACACATTGCGACTCCCTGAAGAAACGAGCGAAGCTGTTGATGTCTACGAAAGAACAGAGACTCAATGTTTTGTTAGAAGACTTATTAGAAGACTCAATGTTTTGTTATGAAATAGGAAAAAGAAGACAATCAAATAGAAAGAAATTCAAAATATAATTTAAGAAGAAGAAGAAGTAAAGGGTTTTCTCAATTAGAAACACACATTGTGAGTCCCTGAAGAAACGAGTGAAGCTGTTGATGTCTACGAAAGAATAGAGACTCAATGTTTTGTTAGAATACTTATTAGAAGACTCAATGTTTTGTTATGAAATAGGAAGAAGAAGACAATCAAATAGAAAGAAATTCAAAATATAATATTAAGTAAAAAGGAGACAACTTTCCTCTTTCACTTGATACCCATATTTTCATCAATTATTAAAAAAAAATTTGAAATGCGTATGTCCTTAAAATTTTAAAGTCCTTTAAAAAGGACCATGGGCCAGAAAATAAAAAACTAACTATGCCAGGATACTATAAATTTCCTCTAGTTTCACGCCTATATCAACATTTGGATGGGTCTCGGAAAAATAAAAAAAATTTTCGCAAGGTCTAATAAATGTAAAGTTGGTGTTTTTACTCAGTGCATCATAACTTTGTAATTTTTCTTTCAATTCTATTAATGTGTAGTTAAGTATTTACACAAATAATATAGCTTTCATCTTTATTTCAAAACTAAAGGAGATAAGTTATTTTATTTATTTAAAAAGCATTCGAAAATTTATTATTTTTTAAATTGGTTGAAAAATACACTTTTTTACAACTCTCATCGTCAGTAACTTCCCCAAATCTAATCTGATTTGGACAATTGATATACATCACTGGAAAGCCGAATGTATTATCTTTTGACCCACCGACCGACGGACGTTAGTCGGATCATTTGTTTACGATATATCTGTTCATACTGAGACAACAGGGAAAAACTGGTTTTTCGAAGATTTTTTCAAAACGTTTCTTAAAAAAATTTTTTATGTTTAGTTTCGTATTCCGTGACCCAAAGTTAGTCTAGAAAATACTTTTGTATTGGTGCACGCGATTGACCCATTTTTTGTCGGGTAGTGTAATCTAATCTTGACCAGGTTTCCCTAGAAATCCAATGCCAACAGACTCGGTACAAATTTATTTGAGTCTACTGCAGAGTTTACACTTTGGTCTACCCCTGATAATGCTAATGCAACCCTGTGTTCAGCAGCAGTTCAATATGCATCGAGAATTCTTAAAACATAAAATAAGATAATGTAAAATCAAAAAATTATTAAAAATATTTTTAAAATAACATAATGTTAAATCAATAGGGGAAAGTGGGGTAATGACGGCCATGGGGTAATGACGGCCATCACCATTTTTGGTACTTAAAGTTGACGTAGGTCTAAACCGTTCACTGTAACAGAAAGCTTGTTCCGTAAGGTTGTTTTTAAGTAGAAGCTGAAGTGTGTGGGTTTATTATAACTTGTAGTTCCAGACCAGTGCCGATACGTAACTACCCGAAAGTTTTATAAGGTGTTCAAAATATCGATTATTTCGTCAACACTTTCAGCTACACAATCAAGGTAAATATGTTAAAATGTTGCTATTGATATTAGCTTTCTAAATCAAGTAAAATTTGTCATGTGTCTTGCATAGTTTATTTGTACTGCATGCTTGCGCAAAATGAGGTCAGTGGGGGAATGACGGCCACTAGAGGTGGGGTAACGACGGCCATGTCATTAAGAAGTATTTTTGGAATCCGCATGATGATATTTGTTCATCATTGAGGGCTTTTATGCCATTTAAAGAGATCCACTGCTTGTCCAGTCGTTCTAGACGGTATAGCTATTCTGCACTATACATTCTCACAAGTCCCATGGAACTCCAAGATCCTTTTTATAAATTTTTTTTTTCATGTAGCGGTTAACGCTTCGTAATATTAAAAGTCGTGCGACATTAACTTTATTTGAAATTTCCCGCCAAATGCGCCGAGCTTCGATCGCCCGTCACCAGATGTCTATCCGAAAACTTTTTCGCGCATGAGAAATGTATTCCTAAGCAGTTAAGTAGAAGAAGAAAAAAACAAAATCAGTATCAGGCAGTCGGTCATTCAACAGTCAGCGAGTCAACCAGTCAGCAGCTCAGTCAAATTAAAGGTATGCAGTGTCATTGGTGTAATAATTTGTAAAAAGTGTGATGTTATGTGAATAAATTTATTTGTGTTATTCATATCTTCATTCATCTGCGGTTGAAGTAGGCCCGCTCCAATTTGTAGAGCCTCGAAAAAAAGGCAATCAAGGTCGGAAAGCAATGAAAAGCGCAATTTTGACTACCCCTGAAAAGTTCGCTGAACTGAAGCAGAAGGCCAAGAAGCATCAGAGCAAAGAAACGACATTGCCTGCCAAACAGCCAGCTAAGCGCCAGAAAAAGGGAGCGCCATCACCAGCCAAGCGGCCACGGAAAGTGCAGCGTCGTCGTCAATCCCCTTCATCAGAAGAAGAAGAAGATCGAGACTTCTGCTTATTGTGTTTGGAGTTAATGCCACAAAAATTGAATCGCTTCAATTCGATTAAGTGCAGTACGTGCAAGCGGCCATTCCATTTGAAATGCGTGGAAAAAAAAAGTAGTTCAAATGCGCTCTTATTACACATGAGGATGAAAATTAATATCGTTGTATTGTAAGTTTGAGGCATTTTTTTCAATATGTTTCAATTTCGTTTCTCTTCCGCTTTTTGTGAGCTATCAATAAAGTTACAATTACAAAAATGTCAAATTTCCATTTCTTCACGGAGCTTTTATTAAGCATTCACAGCGATTTTTGTTGATATTTGTGCGATTTCTGGTCGGTTTTTTTGAGTGGCCGTCATTACCCCACCATTTTTCTAAATGACAAAAACCTACTTTTTTTATAGATTCTAATTTTTTATAGTTAAAATCAGAATTTTTGAAATCTGCCGATACACTTTATTAGCATATGTGTTCGAGTTGTGCTCTTAACTCTGATTTGATCAAAAATATCAATTTTTGGATATGTTTTGATGCTAAATGAAAACTATGCCGTCATTACCCCATGGCTAAATGAGTGCTGTGATTGTTCAGTGATCTGTCGATCCCACCACTAATCCCTTCCTTTCCTTATCCTCTTGTACTCATGTTTCCCCCTATTTTCTGCTCCCCGGCTTCGGCCGTCTGTATCGTTTAATGTTTCATGTATTCTTTGTATTACTCTTTATTCGAACGTCCGACAATAAAGACCTACACCCCATAAACCCGAACCAACCGTGTGGTTTATTTCCCCCGCTCCGCCGCGATCGGTTTTTACATGGCCCTTCTAAGCCGAAACCGTCTCAACCTTCGACTTCCAATGTCCTCCCAAATCGGCCACACAAATCCCTAAATTATTACACTCAAGTAAAAAGGGACTTCGCGTGCAAACTCTGCAACGCAAATCATCCCATACGGACTTGCCAGAGCTTCAAAAGACTCACCCCCCAGAGTCGATTAAAATACGTTAAGAAGCACAATCTCTGCGTAAATTGTCTTGCGACATCCCACCTTGTTGAGAATTGTACAAGCAATTTTACGTGCGTATATTGCCAAATGAAGCACCATTCCATGCTTCATTTCCCCAAAGGCAATGCGCAGCTCTCTGAATCGCTTAATCGGTCACATTCGACCACGACCCAATCACAGGTCGCAACAGCTCCAAAACGAAAGCACAACAACTCTGCTACTCATTCTCCCCTTTCGGATGCGCAACCCCGCACATCTTCCAGGCAAAGTACGCCCAAAGTACAAGCCCTACACTCCAATAATGGCACCCAATCCCTTCTGCCTACGGCACTGGTGTCTATTGACCACGCAGGAAAGTTGTTTAAAGTGCGAGCGTTGATCGATCAAGCCTCTCAGCGTACCTTCATCTCCGCGAAGGTCCAGAAACGCCTCAAATTGCCGATCGAGAAATCCCCCTTCCAAATCTCGGGCATGGGCGGTCAGATTGTGCAAAATGCCAATCATACATGCTTCTTTACATTGGCAGTCCCCCAATCGAGCACGAAACTCCCCGTGCAAGCAATCGTGCTCCAAGAGCTTACGAATTCGCTCCCATCTTCCCACATAAACGCTCCCAATATGAAACATTTCGCCATGCTAGAACTCGCTGATCCAAATCCCTTCGAGACAGCGCAGATTGATATAGTGATTGGCAGTGATCTCATCCCGCAGATCATGCTCGAAGGTATCCACCGGAATGTATGTGGCAGCTTACTTGCTCAGCATACAGTATTCGGTTGGGTATTAAGCGGTCCAGTACCCCCTTCTTCGCATTTGACATGTGCCACAGAGGTACCAAGTCGCCATATGCACACTGGACACGCCCTTCGAAATAATCTTCCTGCCCTAAAGGAAGCTCTTTCGCAAGTGATTGCCGCCCTCAATCCCGCAGGGTTTCCACCTCAGGAAATAATGGAAAATCACTTCGAGCCCACCACTCCTGCAAACTCATGCTCAAACCGGCAAATTTCCCCCTTAGTTGCCAAACGTTTCGACCCCGCAGGAGGGCTTTCACCTCCAATGAAGGCTCCCAAAAGGGTTCGACAAGAGCGTTGGCATGACGCCACTCGTTCTACACCCTCATCAATTGACGGATATTGCATTTCCCCGCAGTTCCTCACTGCACAAACTCCAGCCCGGGTCCAAAAAGAGGACAGTCGCCACTCCAGAGCGGCTTGCTCCAAACGCTGCCAATCCCGCAGGCGTCGGACTGATCGGGTCTAAACTCCACGATCTACAAGATCTCCCTCTTGGGGTGGAGCGGCTCCAGCAATGCCCATGCTCACACAGGGTCTAAACTCCACGATCTACAAGATCTCCCTCTTGGGGTGGAGCGGCTCCAGCAATGCCCATGCTCACACAGTTCCAACTCCGGATCAAAGAGCCACCCTCTCGAAGAGCAAACCGAAATTCTCGTTCGGTTATCCTGCCTCTCTCGAGCCCTACGAGCACACAATTATCCATTTATCATATCAATTTAAGATAACTAGTCTCATATTCTCCCGGCTGTAGCTTAAGCGAACCCCGCAGCTCAGCCATGTTTTCTCATTCCCATGATGTCGCCCCAATACTGTAATTTCAAATCATCTGACATCTACCTCCTTTGCAGATCGTACCGCAGTTTATACCGCATGGCAGCAAGGCAGGTGCCTCCAAGACTGCTCCGCACGGACCGATCATCCCACGCAAGGACGTTATCGGCGCACCCTAAGCGCACTCACAGCCAGCCAGTCGTGAGCTGCACTACCACCAGCCAGACCTCAGCCGCGTCTTGGCCACCCTCCACCCGGACACAACTAAATTGCACTCTGCAATGGCGGCCGCGATGGCTAAATGAGTGCTGTGATTGTTCAGTGATCTGTCGATCCCACCACTAATCCCTTCCTTTCCTTATCCTCTTGTACTCATGTTTCCCCCTATTTTCTGCTCCCCGGCTTCGGCCGTCTGTATCGTTTAATGTTTCATGTATTCTTTGTATTACTCTTTATTCGAACGTCCGACAATAAAGACCTACACCCCATAAACCCGAACCAACCGTGTGGTTTATTTCCCCCGCTCCGCCGCGATCGGTTTTTACACCCCACTTTCCCCTAATAATTTAAAACATTTTGAAAACATTTATTTAAAAAATTATATGGCTTAAGTGCAGAATAGCGTACCCTCGTGAAAAAAATTAATAAGTATGCCTTTACAAAGAAGTTGCGCTCCTGAGTCTAACAAACTAAAAATTTTGCCGGGGAAACGCCTACAAAAGGCGTGGCACGGGGTCAAAGTTCAAAACTTTTATCAAAATAACTCATTCAATTTTCAATCGATTTATATGATATGGGTATCAAACGAAAGGTCTTTTTCATACCTTTATTTTGGTGTACCACATTATATACTTTATATGTACGAGTAAAAAATTATAAGCAAAAAATTATTTTTTTTTATAAAATTTACAAAACCCGATTTTTTTCTCGAAAAAAACCAAAATAAAGATATAATAAATTTGTTACCATATATTCTCTACGGAATTCCCTTTACAATGAAATATAGAACATTTTAACTTTTTTTGTTTTTATATTTAAATTTATATTGAGTTAAAATAATGTGCCTGCAAGGGGATTCTACGGTTTCAGTGGCGCCGCCATTTGATGATGTTTTTAGATAGATTGACCGAAAGTAAATCGAAAATGAAGAATAAAATTTTTCGATATCTCGCTTCGTTTTCGAGATATCGAGGTTCAAAGTTTTTATATTTCCATATTGTGCACACCTGACTGTTGCCTAATGTGGTGGTGACTCCCATGAGGGTTATTTTTCAAGCGCCCCGGCCGAAGGCCGGCCACACAAAAGGTACTTGAATGCAGAAATTCTTTGCTTAGGCGCGATATTTAATTAAAACACGCATTGAAAAAAAAACAAAAATGTATGTTTTTATATTTCATTGAAAAGATAATTCCACAGGCTATAATATAGTGTACATTTTACATCTTAATAACGACGTTTTTCTAGAAAAAAATCGGGTTTTGTAAATTTTATAAAAAAAAAATATTTGCTTATAATTTTTTACTCGTACATATAAAGTATATAATGTGGTACACCAAAATAAAGGTATGAAAAAGACCTATCGTTTGATACCCATATCATATAAATCGATTGAAAATTGAATGAGTTATTTTGATAAAAGTTTTGAACTTTGACCCCGTGCCACGCCTTTTGTAGGCGTTTCCCCGGCAAAATTTTTAGTTTGTTACATTCGCAAAACCAAGCTCTATACAGCCAAATTTTTTTTTTTTCACGAGGGTACGCTATTCTGCACTTGTTCCAATTATATAAAATAAGATAATATAACATCTTTGCTAATTTAAAACATTAACAATCAACAATTAGGCGATTCAAGTTTCAGAACCCCTGCAGTGGTTTGTTTTCCCCTCTTACAACCACAACTGCCATCTATCGGCCAGTAGCCATCTGACAGCGAATATTCGTGTAATGAGAGAACCAACAATGACATTTCTTAGTGCACTTTCTTTGCGTTGTACTTCACTGTTTTATCAAAACACAAAGCAGCGAAAACGAAAGCACAGCAAATTGCAAAAAACCCAGAGAAAAAGAGCCTCAACAATTTACTTTGTTGTTCAGTATGAAAAGTTAATTGAGCGTAAACGGAAGTGAAAAATCGTGGAGAAATATTGTGACAACGCGTATGCGAAAGTGAAACCGCAGAGTCAAAACACTGAAAAAAATAAATTCCCCTTACAACCCAACGCCGCAGCACCATTAGTTGCTGCGTAGCGAAATATGCAAAATTACGGCGGAGCAGCAGCGATAGCTGCTCTACTACCACCACAGCAACAACAACCACGGACCCAAAGAAATCTCTATGACGCAACGTTGGCCAGCGATCGGTTCACACACAATGGTGAAGTTGGTCCAGCGCTGCCACCACGAGCGCCACGCACCAATCCAACAGGCAGTGCGCATAACAGCAGCGGTGAAAATTCGCGCTGCGAAAGTGACGAGGAGTATGTCAACACGCTGAACAGCAACAACACAGAGTCAAGGACAGCAGCAACGGTGACCTCAACAGCAGCCACAACTGCTGCTGCTGCTGCTGCTGCTGACGACAACAATGCAAGCGCGTACGCATCACAACCCAACAGAGATGCCAGCGGTAATTTTATTGAAGTGCCCGCATCGTCGACCTGCGTCGAGGGCGTCTCGCCCATGGCGGTGTACAACGAGGAACGAATGCGTCGCAAGTTGCAATTCTTCTTCATGAATCCCATAGAGAAGTGGCAGGCGCGACGCAAGTTTCCCTACAAATTCGTAGTGCAGGTAAGAATTAAAAGCGATAAGATATTTTATTTTTAATCTTATTATCTTTTTAATAATCATTTACGTGTTGAGTTATGGCAAAGGAATCAGCCACTTGTGGACATTTTGTTTCTGCTGAAAATGCGATTAAATTTTAATGTTCAAGTAGCTTGCAGATATTTCAACGATGATATCTAAAAAATATGAAGAAAAATGTGAGGAAAAATAAACTAGGTTTTCAAGTGCAATCTTGATCCCATTTTGAATGATTTCATTATCAAGAAATGGTGGGTGACTTGCACTTGGATGAACCAAATGTCAATCAGTGGAGTTTTAACTTCATTTCGTAGGCTACAGAATTCTAATATGAGGACTTACTTGTAGTTGAAGCTACTAAAACGATTGAAAATTAGTCTTACTTTGATTTTATCCAACCTAAGATTTTATTTCAATCGTTTGTAATCTTAGAGAGTTTAAAAATTCCCAAAAATTGGGTCTAACTTGTATTTGGACGGATCGAAAAGATAGCTGAAAATCTGTCTTGATTTAATTTAGTCCAACTCAAGATTTCGATTTGATCTTTTCTGATGTAGGAGGTTTAAAAAATTCCAAAAATTAGGTCCAACTTGCATTTGGATGAACTGGAGAGATAAAAAAGAGTCTAACGCCTGAAACTCAGTGTTACTTTGATTATGTCCAACCAACGATTTTATTTTAATCTTTTGTGCTCTTAGAGAGTTTAAAAATTCCCAAAAATTGGGTCCAACCTGCTTTTAGATGAAGCGAAAAGTTCAAAAAGGAGTCTAAGGCCTGAAAATTTGTCTTGCTTTGTATTCGTCCAACCAAAGATTTCGATTTCGTCTTTTCTGCTCTAGGACAGTTTAGAAATACCCCAAAAGAAAGATTGCATTTAGACGGGAGCGAAAAGCTCAAAAAAATAGTTTAGGGCCTGAAAATCTGTCCTGATTTGATGTAGTTCAACCAAAGATTTCGATTTCATCTTTTCTGCTCTTATAGAGTTTACAAATTCCCATAATGAGATCCAACTTGCATTTGTATGAATCAAAGAGCTCAAAAAAGGATACACTCCTGAAAATCTGTCTTATTTGTATTAGTCCAACTAAAATTCTCGATTTCGTACTTTTAGCTTTTGGACAGTTTCAAAATATCCCCATTTGAATGGACAGAAGAGCTAAAACAAGAAGTCCAAGGCCTGAAAATCAGTCATCCTTTGATAAAGATTTCAATTTAGAGAGTTTACAAATTTAATAAAAGTGGTCAAGAATTAAGCCCGACTTGCATTTGGATGGAGCGAAGAGCTCAAACAAAAATCTGACGCCTGAAAATTTTGTTCTGATTTTATTTAGTACAACCAAAGTTTTCGATTTAATCTTTTCTGCACTACGAAGTTTTAAAAATTCCCAAAAAGTTAGAATCGACTTTGACGGGCGGAAGAGCTCAAAAAACGAATCGAATGCCTGGAAAGCTGTCTTTTTTTGATTTAGTCCAACTAAAGATTAAAAAGAAAAGAAAAGAAAGAAAAATTTAAAAAAAAATCCCAAAAGTTAGATCTGACTGGCATTGGATGATGTCTTACTTGTATTGGGACAACCAAAGATTTCAATTTCCTCTTCTCTGCTCTTTGAGAGTTTCAAAATTCCTCAAAAATGGGGTTCAAGTTGGATTTGGACGGACCAAAAAGCTTAAAAAAGATTAACCACTTAAAGAGTAAAACTCTTTTCTTTGCTTAGACAAACAAAATTGGCTATCATTTTCTTTTGAATATATACAAAGCTTATCTATAAAATCTTATATTACTTTGGTTTGGACATAAGCATGGTACAAAAATATACAGGTAGATTCATTC
This sequence comes from Melieria omissa, assembly GCA_963971225.1. Classification (NCBI taxonomy): domain Eukaryota; kingdom Metazoa; phylum Arthropoda; class Insecta; order Diptera; family Ulidiidae; genus Melieria; species Melieria omissa. Next base: position 74,822,300 of record OZ020268.1, on the reverse strand, counting down.
GATCAAATTTAAAAGTCAGTTGCCTTTTTGACAAATAAGAAGAAAATTTTAATGATGCAGAAAAAAGTATGAATGGTAGGAAATTTATTCAGAAATAGTAGTTGGTAGTAGTTGTAGTTAATTTTAACAGTTGATGCGATCAAATAATGGATAACTGCTGTAATTTTGTTCTGCAAATTGAACATTACAACTGATGCGGTAAATTTCATGAATTTCGGTATTAAGTTATTAAAATGTTGTGATTTTTAAAAGACTAAACTACAAACTTACGTTGTGGTTTGTCATGCAAATTATGGACATTGCAGACGTACATTATATGGGCACTATAATATTGAAAGTATGGTCAAACTAGTGGTGTACAATGAGTACATTTCTGAAGTGCTTCCTCAAAGCTCTAGGCCAACTGAATGATTTAAGACAATTTAAAGCTGTCTGTTTTTACGTAACGAACGTCTGCCAAATTTAATGTCGAAAAGTAAAAGTGAGTCAACGTAAAACAATATTAATATGAGCTGTGCAATCAAAAAGTGCAATAACACCAAGTATAACTGCAATGGCGGTAGTGTGCGGTTCTTTGCTTTCCCAAGCAACAGATTCATGCGGGAAAAGTGGCTTGCTGCATGCGAAGTACGGGAGGAAGACTTATCAAAGTCGTCGTTAGTATGCTCGATGCACTTTTTGCCGAGGGACGTGGGCGTTAAAAATAAAATATACCGCCTCAATCAAAATGCAGTACCTGTCATAGGTGCTGGCGCGCAACGGTAATGCAAACTATTTTCATTTGTATTATTTTTACTAATTAAACTCACTTTTCAGGAGAGAAGCGATCCACGTAGCAGACGAAGTACCAACTACAGGTGCTTTCGCGCAACGGTAATGTATGCTCTTATATTCATTCTCATTTCTCATTAATCGCTCTATTCTAGCAGACATGCAAACACCCGAGTTATGGTATCAAGAAGTACCCAAACGGAGTAAGTATTTTTGTTTCTATAGGATGCACATCATATAAACCTATAAATAATCTCCACTTACAGTTCATCAACGAGCTACTATGAGGTACAAAAGAGATTGGCGGAGGCAGAGGAAACTGTGAAAGAGCTGACGCAAAAGCTGCAAAATGTAGACAGCAAATGCGTGTTTACAGAAAATCAACAGCAGCTGTTACAAAACCCAGAAAAGAGACCAAGGTATACGCTAGATGATGTATCAGCATCTATTGTAATATATGCTGCTGGGCCTCGGTGCTACAAACTTTTGCGGAAAAAGAACTTTCCTCTGCCATCTCCATCAACTCTTCGAAGATGGGCGCTCAAAATAAATGTGGAGCCTGGGCTGCAAACCTCGATTTTGTCGTTAATGGCAACAAATGCTTTAAACATCGACGACAAATTGTGCATACTCTCGTTTGATGAAATGAAGTGCAGGGAGGAATGGGCCTTCGATCGCATCAACGACACTATAATTTCACCAAAACGGCAGGTGCAAGTCGTCATGGTACGCGGCTTAAAGGGAAAATGGAAGCAGCCCATTTACTACAATTATGACACTAAGATGTCGGCTGAAGTATTGGTGCCAATTATTGTGTCGTTGTATGAAATTGGCTTCACGGTAGTGGCAATGGTTTGCGATTTGGGTGTCGAGAACCAATCGTGTTTGCGAGGTCTGAATGTTGGCGTCAGCAAATCGCATTTGGAACATCCTGCAGATGCCAGCAAAAAAATTTTCGTTTTTTGTGATGTGCCCCATCTTATAAAATTACTGAGGAACCACTTCGTAGATGATGGATTTCTTTTCAATGGGACTCTATTGAAGAAATCTATCATCGAAGAATTGCTGGCACTGTGTAACACAGACCTCAACATCACAAAAGCGATAAATATAGAAATGCTCAATGTAAAAGGACCAGGTACTATACATATTATAAAATATATATCAAAAATAACAAGTTATTTCTAATAGGTCGACAAAAGGTGAAGCTGGCCACAAAACTTTTTTCCCACACATGTGCCAGCGCTTTAAGGAGGTGTGCGCAGCATGGTCTCTGTAGTGACGTTGGAAAGTTTGTAAAATGTGCAGACCTTTTCCAAATCATCAACGACTGGTTCGACGTGTTTAACACTCAAACCATCCAAAAGGACTGCAGACCCACAAAATGGGTTTAACTCAATACGGATGTCGCACTGGAGTTGAACATCAAGAACAGAGTTACACGTTCGTTGATTTGCATTCAGAAGGTGGTTTAGTAAAACCAACTTCAAAATTTATGGGTGTTTTAGAAAGTTTGAATACAGTTTTTTTAAAAGAAAATGGTAATTCTTTAACAACTGCTCCAAATTACATGTCAAATTTAATATTCAAAGCGTCACATATCGAGATGAGATTGGATGTTAAAAAACGCTTTTTCGTAGGAAGAACGTATTTTAAAATCCGCCATCTCAATCGCAGCCTAAAAGAAAAAAGAGCAACAAATGTTAAAAAAAAAATGAAAAAAATCACCACTTAAAAGCACCATCACAGCTCGGGACGCCTTGAATATAAAATTTGACATGTAATTTGGAGCAGTTGTTAAAGAATTACCATTTTCTTTTACAAAAACTGTATTCAAACTTTCTAAAACACCCATAAATTTTGAAGTTGGATCAGATATCAACTAAAATTCTCGAGCCCATCGTACTCAATATCGCTCAATTGTGCAAGTGTATAACACGCCTGCGCCGAGCAGCAAGAGCACCGCCACGACTCGCCTGCACTAGCACCACGACTCGCCTGCACCTAGCACCACAACTCGCCTGCGCCGAGCACCACAACTCGCCTGCGCCGAGCACCACAACTCGCCTGCGCCGAGCACCACAACTCGCCTGCGCCGAGCACCACAACTCGCCTGCGCCGAGCACCACAACTCGCCTGCACCTAGCACCACAACTCGCCTGCACCTAGCACCACAACTCGCCTGCACCTACCTGCTATTTCTTACTTAATAAAAGACACCACCACGCTTCAACCCAAAAAACTGCCTTCTTTTTTCTGTCGGTCACCGCGCAAACATTTAGAAAATACATTAATTCTTAAAGTATTTTTATGATACGTTACTACTTAAACTGATAGCCACAAATTTACAGCCCTATGGCAAAAATGAAAAGAGTAGTAGAACACATTTTTTTCTCATTTGTCAATTTTCTTCTTATCTGTCTTTATGAATCTACCTGTATTTTATTGTATCATGGACATAAGCATGATACAAAAATATACAGGTAGTTTCAATACGACAGATAAAAGTAAAATTGACAATTGGAAAAAAATATTTGTTTACAAATTTTGTACTACTATTTTCATTTTTGCTGCAGAGCTGCAATTCCACACAATCAGTTTATGTAGTACATCATTCAGTTTCTGTATTTTTTACTTGTTTTTGCACCCTTAAAATTTTATTTTTATTTGTCAAAAAAGCAACTGACTTTTAATTTTGCTCGATTGAATCTACCTGTATATTTTTGTATCATGGACATAAGTATAAAGTGTCACAAAATTGGAAAAACCTTAAACTTGAACAAATAATATGTTTTGGAAAAATTGTCGACAATTTGCTAGTTTACTGTCGCGAAAGCGAGGAAGCAGAAAGATTAGAACACTGTTCTAGCCTCTTGGGCCTTAAGCAGTCGAAAATATTTATTAGAGGTTAAAACATCAGTGGGTCTAGGGAGTCTATTCTCCAACAACAATAGATCACTTCTGGTCTCAATGCAACAAACCTTATCAAATTCTATTCTCTTCTTGTTTACTGTCGTAAAGTTCGTAGCTGGAAATATGGTTGAAAAAGGTTCAGGAAAGAATTTGGGAGGAAAGGTGAAAATGAGAAGCTACTACCTTTGGGATAGATTAAGATTTCAGCAAATATGTTCTTAGTTGTGCTTGAATAGACCAAGAGACCCAGATTTTGGTTTACTGGCACTGAAACGAATCAAAAAACTCAAAAGTGTTCAAAAATATAATAAACATCCAAACTGATCCTCGAGTCTTCAAAGCAGCTTCAATTCAATGAAAACCAAACGCCAAAAGTTCAAGCAACTTTTAGTTTCTTCTATATCACCAAATGTTCTGCTTCATCCGCCCTAAAATCGGCTTTTCACTTATCATACTGCTCTGGCATTTCCCAAACCACACACGCACAAAATACGGGCGTCTTGTCTACGCACTGGACAAGCAGCATCGAAATGATTTCCACTGTGTGAGCACAATGTGTAAGTTGTTCTGCTATTCAAATGGCGCACATTTTAAGAATTACATTTCATTGTGTTTATATTTGCAGCGGCAAACCACTCAAAGCGCCCATGATTGCAGCAGTAGACGCCTGAAATCTAAGCGAGGCAATTTAAGAATCACTCGCTGCCACAAAAGCCCAAACAATCGCTAGAGTGCGCTTAATTAATGCCGCCTGCTGCCAGTGTTTGGGTTACAAAAACAAATTTGCTTCATGCTAAAAACAAGCAATGAAGAGGCGCGCCTTGTTGGCACAGCGATAGCGAATACAATTTAAGCCGCCGATTACACATTGTCATGGTGGCAAAATTTGTGTATGCGCTGCGAGTGCGGCCCACTTGCCGCCAAATGCCCCGCAGCTTTGTGGCTTTAATGTGCGGCGCATAAATGCCAGTGCGGTGGCAAAATTTAAATCGAGCCACTTTGCCAAAATCGCAAATCGTTTGAGTTGCATTGGAAATTTTCAACCATATATTCGATTTTGTAAACAAAATATTCTTAAATTCTTTAAGGAATTTTGTAATCGACTTATTGACTTTGTACCAGTGACTGCTGCTGTGTGTGTGTGCGTGTGCTGTGGGGGAAACAAATATTCTACCAGACAAAAGTTCATTTATATGTCCAGCAACCTAACCTGCAGTCGCTGGCTGCACTTGTTACAAGTTGTGCTTGGAAATTTTTATCATGTTTTTTTTTTTTATAAGAGTATTTTACTGCTGTTGTTTATTTGCATTTTGTTGACGCTCACTGTCGCTTGTGTAGAATGTGTAAAAAACGCATCAGACAACAAAAGATATGAACACTTGTGTGCTTTTGGCTTTTTTCATTGTAATTTATGTTTTAATTTTTGTACACAAATGAATGTGTGACAGACTTTGAATTTCGTTGTGCACTTATTTCAACATTCAGCTGAAATGAAGACTCAGAGGTAAATTCAAATTGAAAAAAATTGCAGCCAAAAATGTAAAACTATACAGAATTCAATTCAATTCAAATTTCTAAAAACAACTGAATTCATTCATAGTATAAAAAAACCATGTACAACTAATTAATGGCATCACTTTAAAAGCGAAGAAATCATAACGCAAACAAATAAATACAATAAACAAATAACAATAAGAACAGTCAATCAATTGTTATTGCTTAGTATTTACTTTGTTATTTAGTGCGCATAAATATATCATTATTGTTACGAGCGAGAGTTGCATTTTTAAAGCTCATAACCCTAAAACCTGAAACTTAAAACTCGCTGTAATAGATAAAAATCTTGTAGGCAGCAATAAATATTACAAAAATCAATAATTCTTGAAACTACTGCTACTTAAGATACAAAAATCAGAGCAACTTTTCGTGGAACTAAAGTTACTTTCTTTTGTAATTTTGCTCACTTTTATTTGGAACTAAGTTAATGAATATTTTCTCAATTAATTTTATTGTATTTTATTACATAAAAGTCATTGTTAGCTTTTTTTTAGGTCACTGTGTAATTGGAAAACACAAAAGAAGGTTAGATTTGCTTTCTAATGACTTCTTTCGAAACTGCATGGGCGTGAAAGAGAAAGAAAACGCAAACGCACGCTTGTCCTGCATTATCTGGAAGAAAAAAGACTCACTTGGGCAACTTCATCTTTAATAATCTAATGGATATGACTAGTCACAGTCTACTAAACTTTTTAAGGAGCTCAAGCTGGCCGAGAGAAATGTTCACAGTCTACTTGGCTTCTTAAGGAGCACAAACTGGCTCAATGAGTGAGCGGACTTAAACTCGATTCATTGTGATATCACAATGGACCTTTATGGCCTAACGCCTTGCCTGCCTTGCCTGGGCAACTTATTCTTCGATCATCTAAGAGATCTAAACGATAGAACTATTAACAGTTTTCTAGACTTCTTATGGAGCTCAAACTGGCCTAGAGAACTGTTCACATTTTATTAGACTTCTTAAAGAGATCATACTGGTTCAATGAGTTAGCGGACTTAAGCTTGATTGATTGCGATAAAACAATGATCCTTTATTCACCTATTCACAGCTAGTGGACTGTGGACTTCTTAAGGAGCTCAGAGTGACCGAGAAAACTGTTCATAGTTCACTAAACTTCTTAAAGAGATCAAACTGGTTCATTCAGCTGGCGAACTTAAGCTCGATTGATTGTGATATCTCAATGGGTCTTTATGACCTAAGTGATCTTCACCTGGGCAACTTCTGCTTCGACACTAAAGGATCCACAGTCATAAGATATTCCTTAAAAAGCGCTTTATACAATCAGTGGGATTTAATTTCTGCTTTAAATGTTTTGAAAATGAACCAATGTAACGACGTAATTTTTTATTGTAAGCATTATTTCCAATAATCCATCAAGTTAACCTGAAAACAAATAATCGAGACTTTACTATGGCAATGGCCACACTTACAACTCAATGCAAAATTACAGAACAGTCAACCAATTCACTGCAATTGATTTGCTGTGAGTAAATGAAAATTTCCGCACACATTGCGTGACTAAATCTTTTGACATACATCACAGTAGTTTGTGCCCATATGGCTTCACACAATATCAATGAGTTAAAACTGTATAAGCGAAAAGCTGAACACGTGAAAACAATTTTAAAGTGTAAATAATTTCGTGCATATTGAACTGGTTTGGGGTGTCTGCTTATTTTTAATTTTTTGGTAATTTTTCGCTGATGTTTTTGCGTCATTCACAGACAGTGAATCATTGCTACGTTTGTGCGTAATGTGACGCAAACAGTTTAAAATTAATTTAGCTACACCTTAAATAAAATCTTTGTCGACTCACACTCCAATTCAATGGTGAGCTTTAATTGTGAGGGACGTTACTTGGCATTACTACCGACAACTGTCATATCAGCTCAAGTAAACTTTACTAATTCCTTACTTGAATTGCATAGTTTAAGATTTTTTAATCATAAGGCTTTGTGAAAAAAATATCTCTCTATCTTATCTTTTATATACTGTGAAGTGTTCAGTTTTCTAAAAGGGAGGAAAGCTGATGCACACAGTTTTATTTATCTTCATGAGCCAGTTTCGCTTATAGCAACAAACAACACTTGACACAGTCAACTGAATGAATAATTTGACTGCTACTTATATTGTTATAATAATTTTTGGTGTCATCAAAAGGGGAGCGTTGACTTAAAAAAATTGAAGCTACAAGTTATTGTTGCCATAAGTTTTTAAAAGCAATGATTTATTCTTTTCTGACCCAAACAGACATGATTGGTTTATTCTTGTTGTACTTAATGAATCTAAAAACTCAATACAAGGGTGGTCTGAAAAATTTTCGACCTCAATATGAAGGTGACAGCACTCGTCAGCAAAGTTTTAGGTATCTATTGCAGTAGATAAGATCACTAAAAGTAGTGTTGTTTAGGACATCTGAGCTCTACTGAGTGTTTAAACTTCTAACTAAACTAAACTTAGGAAAGATTTTTCTCTACAGTGTACACCTAACTTACGAGTAGCCTTGGTGAAGAGCCTCTGATATATTGCACTATATGGTATATAAGACTGTTTGTTGGCTCTGAAAAGTTTCTAACCAAAACATGAAGTTGGCAGCATTCGTCAACAAAAAAATTAAGGAATCTGTTTGAGCCATTTAAGATGCGCAGTTATCTGACAATGGTTTGATTCAATGTATTTTTCAAGTGTTTTTCTAAAAACGGAAATATATATCATTAGCAATATTGATTTTTGAAAGACAATACGCCTGCGTAAATTAAAGAGTAGTTGGACACTGTGTACAGGAACTCTGCACCATCATTTTGCCATAATTTACTAAATGTAAACAAGGTCGTACCAGCTTGGGAGACGATGAACAATTGGAACGTTCAAAAACTTTAACCACTGACAATAACATGGCTTAAGTTGGTGTTAGACAACCGTAGACTTAAAGTAAAGGAGGCTATGAATATGTTCAAAGAACATGTTTAATTTTTACGTGGTGGTACCAGCTTGGGAGATAATGAACTTTCGGAACATTAAGTAATCTGTTTGAGCCGTTTAAGATGTGCACTTTTTTGACAATGGTTTCATTTATTCAATGTGAGTGTTTTTGTTAAAATTAAAAATCTATCATTATTAATATAGGGTTTTGAAAGGTCTGGAGAAATAAATGACTAGTTGGACACTGTGTAGAGGAACTCTGCACCATAATTTACTACATGTAAAGGAGATTGGTAAACTATGAGGATTTGGCACGTTCAAAAACTGCAACCACTGACAATAACATGGCTCAAGTTCACTAAATAGTACTACACAACCGTAGAATTAAAGCAAAAGAGGCTATGCAAATTTTCAAAGAACGTGTTGAATTTTAACGTGGTGGTATCAGCTTGGGAGATAATGAACTTTCGGGACGTTTAAAAACTATCACCACTGGTGATGACATTGGTCAAGTTTACCAAATGAACCGTAGAATGAAAGTAAAGGAGGCTATGAATATTTCCATAGGACAGGTAGAATCAAAACGTCGTCGTACCAGCTTGGGAGATAATGAACCCTCGGAATGCCCAAAAACTGCAATCACTGATGATAACATTGCTCAAGTTTATCAAATGGTGCCAGATTACAGACAAATTAAAGTGAGAGAGAGAGATAGCAGAGGCAGCTACGCTAGCTTGGCCATGTCTCCTGTATGGACAATAAAGTTCCGACATAAAAAGTGTTCGACGTGGTAGTTGGAGGTCGACGGCGAAGAGGAGACCGCCTCTTTTATGAAAGGACCAAGTTGAGGATGTCTTATTATCTCTTAGTGTGACCATTTGCCTGTAGAGAACTGTTGCCGATGAGATTTGAGGGCTTGCTTTAGGCAGTTAGGTAAGTAAGGTTAGGAAAAATAGCAGAGGCTATGAATATGTCCAAGGAACATGTTGAATTCAAACGTGGCCGTACCAGCTCGGGAGGCGATAAACCCACAGGACAACCAAATATTGCCACCACTAACGATGACATTGCTCAAGCTCAAGAATTGAATTGAGAAAGCAAGCAGAGACTGTGAATACATATGTCCAAAGATTGTGTTTGTCACATATTGAATCAAAATTTATTCGTGAAAAAGCTATGCGCGATTTTTGTGTCGTTAGATCAAAAATGTGTTCGAGGGAACATTTCTAAGGCTCTAATTGTACGAATTAAAGAGATTTGAGCATCGTTAGGATAAGTTTCAAGACTTACAAGTAGACTAAATATGTGAAGAAATAAATATAAATTTGTTAAAAACAAAATTTTATCTTTATTAGGTCAGAAACTTTTCGAAACATCCTCCTATGAAGTAAAATTTTCTGATTTGTTTGTGTTGGTGTTAATGTTGCACAATGTTTACAATGCTTTTCTGCTCCGCTTGTCGCTGCAATCTTCACGAGTGTATGTGTGTGTGTGTGTATTTCTCTATGTCAAAGCAAAGCAAATGTTAATGTTAATGTCGTTGTTGTAAAATGTGTTGAGTGTAATGTAAATATTTACCCTCACTTGCATACGACGTGATTTTGTCCAATGTAAAAGTTTTTAAATATCGTTGTGTGCATATTGAATGACAACAATGCGACGTTGTTCAGCTCAGTTTTCATTAGGAAAAGTTTTCCGCAATTTGTTGCTGTTGGAATAGATTCGTCATTGCTGACATTTGGTAATTTTATTTCTTACTAATTACCTATTCTAGTTGAGGTTTCTTTCATTTTCTTTATTTTGAGTATTTTTTCAATTAATTTTTAAATGTATTATTTTTATGTTTTTTTTTCTTCCCATATTACCAATTTTGTATTATTTACAAAACTCATTTGTATGAGCACTTTTAAATTAAATATTTTCGCGCCATTTCAATTGCATAAATTTGTATATGTGGTGTCATTTCACAGCAACTTCATCATCACTCAATTTACTGCCACTGATTCAGCTCAATGTGTGCACATTTGTTTACATGTTGTGTACATTTTGTATTCCCTCACCCACTTAACACTTGGTTAAGCTTATAGCAAAAAATAAAACATGCCGCCATGGTGTATTGATAAAAAATTTTGCGCTGCCTTGTTGGCGACACCAGCTACGCTTAACTTAGTTTACATTCAACTAAGTGTGCTAGTCATACGATTCCATTGGTTTTGATATTGGTTTCAATATCAGTGTAGATCGTTAAATTATGTGGGGATTTTTATACTGTCAGCCATTACTAACAACTTATAATTAATTTGGTTTATTTTCAATGAAGCAAAGTAAGTGTTTGCAATGTAATTTTTTTAGCAAAACGTATAGAAAATATCACTTTTTGCCTGTTCCCAATGTTGATTTATTGGATTGAAATGTTGCTTCCTGGTAAATATTTATGGGGAACTTGAATTGAGTTTGATGTCTCATATTAATTTATTTTATTTTCTTATCTCTAAATTTTCAAAAAATTGAAGATGGACTAAAAGAATTTTTAGTTTAACTTTCATGCACAAGAATTAATATTTGTATGAGTTTAAAATGCGCTTTTACTGCTAACAAACTGAAATAAATCTGTCTTTAATGTGTCTTATATTAAAAAAAATATATATGAGGATAGTCTGAAAAGTTTCTGGCCTAATAGAGATTCAATTTCTTTATAAAATTTATATTTCTTTTTCTACATAGTCTCCTTGTGAGTCTGTACACTTCTCCCAGCAAAGCTTCCACCTCTTTTCCATCTCTTCAATTAGAGCATTGGAAATGTTCATTCAAACACATTTTTGAAAGCTTTCTCATGTCTAAATCTCGGTTTAATATGTTACAAACACATTCTTTGAACATATTCATAGTCTCTGTTATCTCTCTCAATTCAATTTAACGGTTGTCTGGCATCATTTGGTGAACTTGAGCAATGTTGTCATCAGTGGTTGCAGTTTTTGGATGTCCCAAGGCTTCATTGTCTCCCAAGCTGATACGGCCACATTTAAATTCAACACGTTCTTTAAGACAAATTCATAGTCTCTGCTATCTTTCCTAAGCTTACTTACCTAACTGGCCAAAGCATCACCAGGCTTTGTTACCGCAACAGTTCTCTACAGTCAATTTGTCCCACCAAGACATGATCAGACGTCCTCAACTTGGTCCTTTTACCGAAGACACGGTTTGTAAAATACCTTTTTCGCCGGAACTTTATTGTCCATACGGAAGATATGGCCGTAGCGTAGTTGACTCTTCTATCTCTCTCACTTTAAATTAACTGGGATCTGGTTCCATTTGGTAAACCTGAGCAATGCTATCATCAACGGTTGCAGTTTTTAAAGGTTTCGAGGGTTTATTGTCTTCCAAGCTGATACGGCAACGTTTGAATTCAGATGATCTAAATTTCATGGAAGAAAATTGTACACAGTGTATAAATCGTCTTTAATTTGCAAAAACAAATATTTCATGACTCATCGCAAAAGCGTTAACGTTGACTGGTTCAAAACATTGTCAAACAATCAGTGGGCATTCAAAATTACTTAAATTTTGTTGAATCTTTGTTGACGAGTGCTGTCATCTTCATACTGTGATCGGTAACTTTTCAGACCACCCTTGTCGTCAGATGTCCTAACCAATACTTCTTTTATTGCTGTTATTTGTTGTAACAGATACATATCCTACTTTTATTTTGAGGAGTGCTACCATCATGAGATCAAAAACTTTTCAGACGAGAGTCTAATGCGAACCAAAAAGCAGTCATATAAGGACTGTATCGAAAAGAAAGTGCACGCTTAGTTTGAAGTATAACTTTAATGGAAATTTTTTTGATCAGATTTTTTGTTTTAACATTTGTTGCATATACTTTAAGGACTAAGGATTTTTGTTTAAATAACAAATTTCTTTTTCAAATAAATTTATATCTAATCTTTTATTTGACCCTCTTTATTAAATTTTGTACAGTGGTTTGCGTTAAGGTTTTTTTTTATTTTCTCCAATTTTTTTTAATTCCTGAAGATTTTTAGCTTTCATAAGGTTTCTTTTGGCTATTGCCCAGTAGCGCTCTTTTGGACGTAGTTCTGGTGCAGTTATTTTGAGTTCATTTTTACATATGTCTCGTCATCCATAATGATGCCCGAAACTTTTTCTTTGCAGAGACGAGTGCATAGTTTTCTGCATCGCGTTTTGCCAGCCACTTTTTGATTTTCATTTCTTTTTGGTATTGTTTATTTTTTATATGTTTTTAAGTTATTCCTCTGCTTCACTCTTTGCACCATGGTCACACTCGTTCTAGCTAAATTTCCAATACAAATGCACTTGTTTTCGTCAATCGAATGCTTCAGTTTTTCTTCCATTTTTGGGCCTTTAGGACCCTTTTTACGGCCAATTTTTTGGTAGGTCGTTCACCATACTTAAGAATCATCTTTTTAGCGGAGTTTATGGACACGCGATGTCGTTTGGCTGATTTTCTGTACGAAGCACCTGTTAAAGTGAACCAACTGTACACAAATTTTTTGAGGATGTCTAGCTCGATACGCGTAATTTTTGTAATAGAAAAATATATGAAACTAAATTTGTATGAAATCAGTATTTCAAGGCCTACTCTATTTAACGGCATTTTTAGAATTAAAAAAAAAATTATATGCTGCGAGAAAATTACGTTAGAAAGTGTGCACTTTCTTTTCGATACAGTCCTTATATAATTTAGTTTAATTCTTATTGCTCTAACAGATTCCTTACCTTTTTCTGACAAGTGCTGCCATCATAAGTGCGGAAACTTTTCAGACAACACGCTTATGTGAGGCACCAAGCACTTTAATATGTCCTATAATAATATAAGTCAGATGAGTTTACCTTAAAATACTTTTATTGCTATTAAATGCTGTAACAGATTCCCTACCCTTCCCTGCCCTTGACGAGTGCTGACATCATAAGATCGAAAACTTTTCGGACAAGCCTCATATGTGAACCAACAAGCAGTCATATGTATAATTTAGTGCAATATATCAGATGACTTAACTTACCTTACACTATTCTTATTGCTGTGATCTGCTACAACAGCTTCCCTACATTTTCTTACCATCTTCAGGTTGAAGTCAAAACTTTTCAGACCACTCTCCTATGTGAGCCAACAAACAATTTTTCTTATAAATCATATAGTACAATAAATCAGATGGCCTTGCATTACCTTACACTACTTTTATTGCTGTTATCTGCTGTAACAGATTCCCTACCATTTTTTTGACGAATGCTGGCATCATAGGGTCGGAAACTTTTCAGACCAGCCTCATATGTTAACCAGCAAGCAGTTATATATATAATTTAATACAATATATATACCAGATGGTCTTCACCAACACTACTCTTATTGCTGTTATCCAGCGTCAATTGTGCCACACAGAGTGCTGATAAAACTTATTTCACATTTGTTTACAACCATTTAGCTTTGCATTCCACACACAAAATCCAGTCATAAATTTATTTCAATGTGCTTTTTTCATTATTGTGCTAGTTAGATAAATTTTTAATGTGATGTAAATTAGTTGCATATATTACAAAAGATGTGTTTGATATACTCTTTGAGAAATGTTTGGACATAGTGTTGTCATTTTTTGTATGATATGAATTTTTTTTTGTTTGTTTTTAATTTTGTTGGTACAACCTAGCAAACATTTAGACAGACTTAATACCCATTGTACTGCAACTTGAGGTTCCCTGTTAATTTACTTTAAATCTGCTCGACCTCTGGATAAATCTGTGTATCTGAGTGTCTCCTGTGTGGTGCCAAGGGGTTCGCTTATCAACACATCAGTGCCAATTGTCTTAAACCTGATTTGGTCCTAAGTAAAGAAAACACCCAAAGAATGGTTCTCCGTGTCATCATTCGCTTTTCCACAGACAGAGGATAGCACACTGTCAGAAAAGTCCACCTTTTCCATATCGCACACGCACTACAAAAGTGACGCAACTCAAAATTTTTGATTTTTCAGGAAAAGCAAAAAACTGTTTTTGAGCTAAATACAGATTTTTTACAATAACGTATAGATCGTTCAGTAGAAAATTCTTACAGATTATGCTTTAGGATAAGTTACAAGAATTTTTTTTTATTTACACTAGAAAATCCAAAATTTTGAGTTATGACTGTTTTGATGATATTTTAATTCAATAATTACGGAATTATTTTAAGTTATGTCACTTTTGCTGAGTTTTATAATTATAAATGACAGTTAAAAAGTCGAAAGAAAAATCTTGAAAATTCAAAATTAATTTTTTTATTTGAAAATATATACTAAAATTGTCAGAACTTTGCTTAAATACCATCAGCAATCAAATACCATCAAACTTTTGATATGAAGAGAGACCTAACTGTATTTTTGCAACAGTTAACAACAACAAAATATACTGAGCTTTGCTTATTAGTAGATTGATGCATTGTGCACAGTATTAACACATAAACCCGAAAATTAAAAATTTTGAGTTGCGTCAAAAACAAGGGTCCATCATTGGACCCACCGACTGTCTGCAGTTCCTCTTTTACAACAAATTTATTTAATCTTCTACCAAAAATGTGTAAATTTTTCCACTTTCATCCACCACATGATGTCCGCATTCTCATTCTCAAGCCTGCATTCACTACAATCAAAATTGATGATTCGCAGCTGCAATTAAAACAACGTCGAATCAGATTAAATAAACGCAGTAAAGCAATTTTCAGCAAATTAATTGAGCGTGCAATCTCTCACAATTCAACGACTGATGCCAAGTGTTTGCTGGAGAATTTCAAAACAATTGTACAGCAATGATGGCAAGAAAATAAACTCACAAACTGATATTGGTTGTAATTGCTCACTAGGAATGTATAAGTTCGTTCGGTTGAAAGTACAATAGATTTTTATTCTATCTCGAACTTTTATATGAAAAAGTGCTTCAAAGAATTGCCATTCATTGCCAGAATGCATATTGAAGCTGTTGCTCATATCGTCCCAGTATCTCTTATCTTTCTTAAGTCATCTTAAACCAGCTTAACTCAATAGCACTTTTACAACGCGAGATCAGATACCAAAGTCATCTATGGAAAAAGCAGGCATGTGGAAACCAGCCTGGGCTAGTTCTGGCTTTCAGAAGAGAACATCAAGCACCTAAACCCCCGAGAGTTACTAAACTACATTAGGTCCGTGGATTCAGGGAATGTTTTCTAACAACTTGTAGCGGGCACCATAGATCACTTCTGATCTCAGTGCAACAAAGCGCATTAACCCTTTCAGGACGAAGTTTAATTTTGAAAACCAGAATACTCTTGGTAGAAATGTTATGCTATGAAAATTGGGGCCACAAAATTATGTGGCATACTCAAAAATTCTGAAATCATCCTTTTATTCGGATACATCTAATTCGAATAATTATTTTTTGTGGGTCATAAGAACTGAATAATTATTTTGAGGGGCATTAAAAACTTGCTGGGCCGTATTATCCCAGTAGTCCCGAAAGGTTTAAGTTCTATTTTATTCTATGGAAAATAAAAAAAATTAAAAAAATAAATTTATTAAAATCAATTCTATTCTATTCGATGGAAAAAATCATTGATGACTTTTAACCACTCCTTAGATTATTTTGGCTCATCAATTTCTCAATCAATTAATTAATTTGTCTAACCAATTTATATGTGACTTCCTTTTCAATTCAATTCAATTGCCATTCCAGCAACTACTCAACTTTCTTCAAATCAATTCAATTTCAACACCAACTTTATTAGCGCAATTTTTCCACTTTCAATTCCATCCAACATTCAACTAACTCATCTCTCTCTCTCTCATATTTCAGGTGGTGAAGATCATCTTTGTCACCATGCAGCTGTGCCTTTTCGCTCATTCCCGCTACAATCACATCAACTATACGTGGGACAATCGCATTGCATTCTCGCATTTGTTTCTCAAAGGCTGGGACTCGTCGCGCGAAGTCGAATCGTATCCGCCATCGGTGGGACCGTTTGCACTCTATGAAAAAGCCCAATTCTTCGATACCATCGACTATGCTATTAGCGGCTATGCGCGCATGAATCGCTCCATCGGACCCTATGACTATCCCACACAAAACAACGAGATGGCGCCGCTCAAGCTGTGCCTCTACAACTATCGCGAAGGCACCATTTTTGGCTATAACGAATCGTACATTTTCAATCCGGAAATTGAAATGCTCTGCGAATCGTTGCCGCCCAATGTCACAAACATTGGTGTAAAGAAATATCTCAACGATCTGGACATCGAAGTGAGCTTCTCGTCGCTGGTAAAAGCCACACTGGTGTTTGCCATCAAGACGGTCAACTTTAAGTCCTACGGTGGTCCACTATCGGCGCCCGATTGTTTCAAATTCGATGTGACCATATTTTTCGACAATCGCGATCACGACGGACAGATGCTGCTGTCGCTGGACGCCGACGCCAAACGGCTGCGCTGCAAGGGCAATGTGGACTTTATATCGGATGCGGACTTTGATGAGGCATTGCGTAGCGTTTTGAATATATTGGTGCTGCTGATTTGCTTGATGTCGTTTGCGCTGTGCGCACGGGCGCTCTATCGCGCTTATCTGCTGCGCTGCCAGACGGTCAACTTTTTCCGCATGCACTTTCACAAGGAGCTAAGCTTCGAGGGGCGGCTGGAGTTTGTGAATTTCTGGTGAGTGAACGAGATGCAGTAAGCTAGAAATATGCTTTCAGATCACAACAATTGTGACTAGTTGGATGTGTAATTTCTATAAATAATTTGTATTTTTAACTAAACTTCAAAGCAACACTCATAGCATCCATTTTTGTATCATGATATCATCTATTCTCTTCCTTAATGTCCCCACTTACTTATATTTTTCTGGTTTTTTTTTTCTCCAGGTACATTATGATTCTCATCAACGATGTTCTGCTCATTTTGGGCTCCGCTTTGAAGGAGCAAATCGAACGAAAATTTCTTGTCGTTGACCAGTGGGACACCTGCTCGCTCTTTCTCGGCATTGGCAATCTGCTGGTGTGGTTTGGCGTATTGCGCTATCTGGGCTTCTTCAAGACCTACAACGTTGTCATACTGACGCTCAAGAAAGCAGCGCCCAAAATTCTACGCTTCCTATTAGCTGCCCTGCTCATCTATGCAGGTTTCACATTCTGCGGCTGGCTCATACTCGGTCCGTATCACATGAAATTCCGTTCGCTGGCCACCACCTCCGAGTGTCTGTTCTCGCTAATCAACGGCGACGATATGTTTGCCACGTTTGCAACGCTCTCGTCCAAGGCGGACTGGCTGTGGTGGTTCTGCCAGATCTATCTGTACTCGTTCATATCGCTGTACATTTACGTGGTGTTGTCGCTGTTCATTTCGGTGATCATGGACGCCTACGACACCATCAAGCAGTACTATCGCGATGGCTTTCCCATATCCGATTTGAAGGAGTTCGTGGGCACACGCACCGAGGAGGATCTGACGTCGGGCGTGTTCATGAACAATGCGGACGACTTTGAACAGACGAGCGTAATGGATGTGTTGCGCAAAGTGTGCTGCTGTGGCCGGTGTCGGCAGGGCGGCGCATCGTCCAGCGGTCCAACGGGGTATACCAGCCTGACGAGTATTATTAAGTGAATACCAAATGCAAATTGAACGAACGCTTAGCATGCGCTCGTCAACAGGCGTTGATTGAATTAACCGAATTTTGGCATTTTTGTTTGTGTTGTTCTGTAAAACAACTCATTTGTATACATACAAATGTTTTTGTAGTGTAAATGATTTTTATTTCTTTTGAAAACAATTTTTTGTTATTGATTTGATTTAGTTGAAAGTTTGAATTTTGCTGTTTGCTGCTAGTTTCCTTTTTTTCCATTGTTTAATGCATTTATTTGCTTTCAATTTTAAGTGCTTAGCTTCAAGTTTAAATTAAATTTTGTAAGCTTAACTAAAATGTACGGAAACAAAGTGCATAAAGTGTGCAGCGAGGGCCTCGACACGTGTACCAAAGTTGCATTTTCTAATTAGTCAATGTTGAAGAAAATATAGCAAAACTATTAATTATTGTAAATAGAATGAAACAATTATGAAGAGACGTCCATTTTTCATATTTAAAACAAGTCAAGTGATGTAAAGTGTTCATTCGAAATTTGTGTAGAAAGGCAAAGTTGATATAAAATATACATGGACAATGTTTTGCATGCTTTTGCGCCTTTAATGCTTCCTTAAAAAAAGCAACATTCCTAGACCAACACTCAGGAATTATTGCGCATTTTAAATGTAGAGTATTCCCTTAGCTCAAAGTGTCTCCCTTTGATAAGGAAATTCAAGTAAATTAGAATTTTATTTGGTTTTCTGTTCTCCATAGAAATTAATGAGGTGTCGTGCAATTTTTTACAATGTTTTGCTTTTAAGAATAACACTAAAGTTGCGGCTCAATAATACTTGATAGAAATTTGTTTCCGAGTGAGAGCATAGAGTCTCAACAAGACTTTCCTATCTAAGAATAGTTTTTGGTTATTGTATGCAAAAGGTTTAGTTGGTTAGTTGGGTGTAAAGTGGGTTTAAAATTGAAGTGGCCTTCATATTAAGTTTCATGTACAACATGAATGCTTGCGGCAAGCACTGCCCAGGTCAAGCATGAGGCCTTAAGCTTAAAAATTTATAGATTTTTGGAATTGTTAAAGTGAGCATAAAACTTTTTAAAATAGTATTTTAGTTATTTCTCAGTTTTTAGTTGATAATGTTGGATGCTACTGGAACACAAAAGCTGTTAGCGCTGTTGCAATCATCAGCAAACAATTCAAATTCAAACAATTTGAATAACAGAGAACAAATTTGTCTTAGATTCTCAATCAATTTGCTGGCAATACTAAAGTTTTATACTGTTTACTTGGCTTCTTTTTTATTCTACTTTTCTTGCTATTGCTAACTTGAATGACTTAAGTTTTGAAACTTTCAGCTTCATTGCTTTTCATTTCATATCTTAATTTTTCTCTTATAAAAAAAATTAAAATTAAAGTTCTTTCTTATAAAAAAAATTATTCACATCGATTTTCTTTTCACATTGCCAACTTTACAGCTTCTTATAAACAAAATTATTCACATTGATTTTCTTTTCATATTGCCAACTTTACAGCTTTACTTTTCATATCTCAGTTCAATTGTCTGCTAAAGTCTTTAATACCTCTTGTCAAATTATCTTCACATATCAACAGCAAAAATTGTTCACAATTATCTGCTTTACATATCACCAGCTTTCTAGCTTTCTTCACATTCTCAACTGTTTCCTTCTCACATCACCAACTCTATGCTCACAACTTCCAACTTCCCAACCCTTTACAATTGCCACCTGTTGGTCTCAAATTTGCGCCCAATTGTATGCAACACAAAAGTGTCCTAGCAAATCGTTTCAACAATTTAAACTTCAATAAATCACCCGAGTGACAATAATAACGAAAATAATTGTTCAATTCTATAGTTTTGAGCAAAGTGTAGTCGAAATAATTTTAAAGCTACATATTGTAACAAAAAAAAACTATTTTTGATAGAACAAATTTAAACAGCAAAATATTAAACCAAAACACTGAACAGCTTAAAGTTAAACATGGCACATATAATTTTTATAAAACTCAAACAAAACAGCAAAAACTCAATTTAATTCAAATGAGGGTTAAGGGTAGTAAATGTATGCGCTCAGCCATCACACGCACACTAAACGCATTCAAATCCACCGTCACACACACACGCACACACACACATACCACGCTGTGCAAAAATTCATGTCTTGTCTTCGTTGGTCTGTCTTTGAATTTGTTTCCATTGTACATATAACGTCAGGTAAATGCTGTTTTAGTTGATAATCTTAAAAGGAACAAAGTAAAATCAAAAGCAATTCATGTTAAAACCATTGCAACTTATGATATTATGTATGTATGTTACGTAAATAAAGCTCACTAAATGTGATTAAATTTATTCTCATTTCTCTCTACTTTACTTTTTTCGGTTTTTTCTCTTTTATTTTGCAGCACGTTGCACGAAACACGCGTTTGAATGACATTTTTGCAGCTGTTGCATTTCGCAGCGACGATTACAACAACAACGATTAGTACAATATTTTTTTTTAAATAGTTTTTAAGAAAAAAACGAAACGTCGATTGTATTATTTAGACAGCTGTCTGTGTTGGTTAGTGAAAATTGTTTTTATTTATGAAATAAAGAAATTGTTATTGTAAGTTGATAACTATTAAGTAAGTGATTGTATATAACGAGTGTATATAGTACACACGGGTGTACAATCAAGTGTGATTAAGTATCGATTTCAATGTCATCAATTCGCGTGTCTCTTTGAGCTTTTGAATGCCTCATCTGAGCAGCAGTGATTCATTGTTTTGTATGTGACAAATGATTTTAAGAAATTTTTTTTACATTCAGCAGACAAGCGATTCTAAGAGATTTTATTACAGCAAAAGTAAACGAATACTAACGAATTTCGGCCACAACTTTTACATTTATTTTATAAACATTTCTGTATATCCGGTTTTATGTATTACAACTTCCACTTCATATATTTTAATGCACATTCGAACTTTGTTACAGCAAATTTGCAAGGCACCAAAAGATCACTTTTTTATATAGGAAATTTATGAGTATTTTATTAAATGTAATCAGTATTTTACACTATTTTCCATTTTCTGTTGTTATTTTAAACTTTTTCGGGCTTCCCTAAATATGTTTTTTCGAATTTTTTGTTACAAACATTAATTGTAATGAAAAACAATAAATTAAATCATTAAAACAAAATATTAAATTAATTAAAAATCATTATATAGACAACTAAAAATTACACTGCACAACAGCATGTCTGTTGCATGGAGTTTTTTACATGAATCTGAATCGTTTTTCCACGCTGTTTTCAAAAGCATACTCCGTTTTTATGTAACAGCTCTAGTTTTTGCAAAAAATGGGCGTGTCACTTTTTCGAATTTTCCTCGGCTTTTTTCTCGTTTTCGACTGTTATTTCTGAACCAATAATCCTATCGACATGAATTTTATATCGTTGCACTTACAACATTTCACGCCATCTTTCCTGACATTAATCAATTTTATGCGTTCTAAATGGGCGTGGTAATAAGGTTTCACAGTAAGAAAATATTGAATTTCAAGGCGTTTTTTCTGATGGCGAAAAATGTAAAGATGTTTCATAAATCAAGTTTCGAAGTATATGAATATCTTAAGAAGAAACATCAAGCAATACAACACAGCCAAATTATTTGGCGGAATACACATTCGCATCGAAATAATAATAAAACTGTACCATAGCGATTTTCATCTCTTTTCATACTTTTTCCTTAAAAAATTAGGAGCCTCAAAATATGCTCTTTTATATGTTCAAATTGTAGTTTGGAATACAAGCAAAAACAAAAATATTTTGAATTTCTCGAAACAAAAAAAAAATTAAAAACTTTGCATATTTTCAGGCCCCTAATTTTTTAAGGAAAATGTATGAAAAGTGATGAAAATCGCGATGGTACATTTTTCCTGTTATTTCGATGCGAATGTGTGTTCCGCCAAATAATTTAGCTGTATTGTATTGCTTGATGTGTCGACTTTCGTTATACACCTAACTCGTTAATTGTTTTACAAAAAATGTGTATGCTTTTGACCATGAAAGAAGACGCCTTAAAATTCAATTTTTTCCAACTTTGAGGTCCAATTACCGCGGCATTTTAAAACATGTAAAAATAAGTTGCATCGTAAAAGAAGCCGTGCGGTGTTGTTAATGCGATAAGGCGAAAATCATGTCAATCGGTTTTTTGGTTTAGAAACTACGATCAAAAATATGAAAAAAGTAGAGGAAAAACTGAAAAAATGACAGGGTACCTATATCTCACAAACTAGAGCTGCTAGAAAAAATCGGAGGGTGGATTCGGAATCAGCGCACCCAAATTAGTAAGAAACAGTAGAAAAACTCCATGCAACAGAAAAAAAGTGTTTTTTTGTTGCGCTGTGTTATTAAAGCAGCGAAATTTGTTTGTTGTAGCAGAAAGTTTGATGTATATAAATTCGTTATAAACAAATGAAGACAAACTAGCAATAGAAAGAAAGGTTAGATTATGTTTGGTTAGGTAGAAAATGGTGTCTGAAGCACGACTGCCTTTCCACCCAAAGGCCAAAATGACCCAATGTAAATCCTTGGTTTCCTTTGAAGCTAACCAACAGTCTAAATCTAAATCAATAAATAAATCCAAGGAAAAACAGTTCGACCTCAGATGGAAGGAGAGTAGATCTGGGATTTTAACTTTTGCTGTGCTAGCCAGGTCCGTCAGGAATCTTAACCCCAAAACCGAGTAGTGGCACAAACAATTTTGTATTATTTATAAATCTTCTTCATAGCTCCACTGCTTCAGTTACCAGACAAGAAGTGCCATTTGAAAGATAAACAAAATAAATGACTAAAGATGAACGAAATCAATATTCTTAGAATCAATTCTTAAAAGGGAAGTCAATTCTTTAGAGAAAATTTCAACTAAAACTTTTTCTACTCCTAATTCGTAACACTAAAAAATGACTGCACAACGAAGTGGAAAAATGTTGGGTATATTTCAATAAGAAAGCCTCCAAGTTGGTTGCCAAGAAACGTGGTTGCGTGAGAATGAGGCAAATTTATTAGTTCTTAATCGATCAGACACCTTTTTAAACAATCATATTTGGTGACTAAAGAGACTAGAAAATTGCCTCTTAAGTAAGCAGAAAGGCTTAAAAGATCTTAAATCCTTAATCACTTCACATTAGAGATTAGAGAAGAGTTTTGAAAATCGCTTCTTGTCAAGCTGAAAGATCTTCAATCAATTTAGAAAATAGGCTGTTAATCTAACTAAAAGACTATAGAGCACCTTTGTATGCGATCTAAAAAATATTGAGTCATTAATCAGTCCACAATAGAGAATAAAAATCGCGTCTTTAGTGAACTGAAAGACCTTTAATCGAATCGCTTGAAATGAATGAAAAGTCTAGAAAATCTGCTGTTAATGGATCAAAAGGTTTTAAATCATTAATCAGTCCATACTTTAGACTGGAAGGAATTAGAATCTTGCCTGGTAAATGATGTAAAAGACCTCAAATAATTTATTCATAACACTCAAGTCTAGAAAATACCTTAAATCAGTATACATTATATACTTAAAACACCAGAAAATTTTCTTTTAAACGTTCTAAAAAACATTAAATCATTAATGAGTCCACATTGGACACTAAAGTAACAAAAAAAACTCTTCTTAAGGGTTTCATAAGTCCTTAAACTAATCCCTATTAGCGATTGAAAAGACCAGAAAATTGCCTCTTAAACGAGCTTAAAGACTTTAAATCAGTCAATATTGGAGACTGAAGGGGGGAAAAATGCTCCTTAAACGATCTAGTCCACATTAGATTCTAAAAACACCAGAAAATTTTTTTTTAATGTAACTTGAAAATCTCTTCTTTTTCCAAAAGCACTTGAATCAGTCCACATTAGATATTAAAAAGACTAGAAAATTGCCTCTTAAGCAAGCTGAAAGACATGAAATCAGTCAATATTGGAGACTGAAGGGGGAAAATTGCCACTTAAACGATCTAAAGACCTCAAATCACCCCACATTAGAAGCTGAATAATCTAGGAGATTATGCTTTAAGTATTCTAAAAGACCTTTAATCAATATTGAGCCCACATTAGAGACTAAAGTAAATAGCAAACTTTTTCTTAAGGGTTCCAAAAGTAATTAGATCAGTTCATATTAGGGATTGAAGAGACTAGAAAATCGCTTCCAATTGCTGTAAAAGACATGAAATGAGGATGAATCCACACTCGAGGCTGAAAAACCTAGAAAAAAAACTCATTAATCAGTCAACATTAGAGTCTGAAGACAATAGAAAATCGCAAATTGAGCAATCAAAATGCTCTTAAATTATTTGTCAATCCACATTGGACAATGAAGGGATTTGAAAACTATCTCGTTAGCGATTCGGAAGACTTTAAATCAGTCAACATTAGAGACTAAAGGGATTAGATAGTTCCTTTTTATGCGTTCTAAAAACTTTTAACTCATAAATCAGTATACATTAGATACTGAAGAGGACAAAAAATCGCCCCCCTTAAACGTTCTAAAAGACCTTAAATCATTAATGAGTTCACACTTGAGAGTAAAAGGAAATGAAAGTAGAAAATTGCCTCTGTAGTCACTTGAAGGCCTTATGTCATCCGACTTTGAAGACTTGGGAGACTGGAAAATGTCTCGCCTTGTTTTTGTAAAAAAGTTTATAAGTATTGGTTTTTGTGTTTGAAAAGGATCAGTTGAGGATATCATGAAATATAAACTCGATAGCTTAACTACAACATTACTGAAACTGGACCCAAAGTTCAATATGGTCTGGCCAGTCCTGGGTGCTCACAGAAGGGTTAAAAACTTTTAATTGATATAGATTCAGTATTAGAGATGTGCTACGTTTCGTCTAACGTTTGAAATTTTGAGTTTGACCTTTGTTAATTTCGCTTTTATTGAATTTTATGCCAGTTGGCCTGGTTACTTGTGTAGTTAAGTTCACAACAACAGCAGTAAGATGCTCCAAGAACCTTTGGCAACGTTTTCCAAAAGTGTAAGTAATGATCTCTTCACCCGATTTGATGGAAGTTGTGATACACAATGCTTCCAAAAACTGTTTGTAAATTTTTTTTAAATTAAATTAGTGCTAAGTTTTTGTTCTTCATTTACTATGCTTAGGTGCGTAACATAAGAGCTCAACAAGTCGAATGCCTTTTGTTGGTTACATTCATTCACGGGAGATCTGCGAGGGTGAGTTATTAGTTCATCGCTAGCAGTCACAAGTGATGAGGCTGTCATATCGTCGCCTTAGAAAACAAATGTCGTATGTCTTACTTCGTTTTCTGAGACGACGATATGTCGTCTCCAGGAAAGACGTATCCGTATGTGAAAGTTTATTACTGGGTTGGTTGGAGCATTCTCTGTGCATTCGTTGTCAAAAGGAGGTTTTGTTGGAAAACGCATAGGTTTGTGTCTTTGATAAGCTTATTTTAGATATTGTATGCGCTGCAACGTATTTCGGTTAGTTTGTTTTGAAACTGTTAGTGGTGTTGTTGTTGCGCAAATACGACTAATATATGAAAATGAATGAAATATAAAAAACTGATTGGAATGCGAAGAGAAGCTCCTATAGCTTGTCCAAAGATGAGAAATTTCACTGATCAGTGCAATTAGATTGAAGTGAAAGTTGGGAATTTTAGAAAGTGTGGTACCAAGCCAAGCAGGAATTGAACCCATGTCCTCTGGAAGGAGAGTCCAGTGCACTTCACTCTTTCATCGAATTAATTGCAACTAATTTTTTTCTTAAAAATAAAGAAAAAAATTCAATATTGGTTTTCGATCCTTTCCACATGAAATACCTACAAACATCCAAAATTTGAAATAAAACATGACAATTCTCAATACACATTCGCGCTTCTGCTCAACGTTTTCGTTTTTTTTGTTTCTGTAATGTTTTACTTTTATTGTAGATTTTATTAATTTCTTGCTGCTTTTTAGTTTTATATGGATTATTTTTAGTATGGCAAATTGTATTTGTTTTAACATGAATTTAAATAATAACTAAAATTTATTTATTTATTTTATTTATAATAATGTTTTGTAGTAATTTGTAACAACATCGGCATTAGCAACAACATTTTAGCACATTCTAAACATTTTTATTTATGAATTAATTTAATATTTGTCTGCAAATGCACACAAGTCAAATATTTGAATTTACAGAAGTTGGAAAAAAATTGTAATTGGAAAACACGCACACAAGTGTATGGAACTAGTACTAGTTTAGTACTAATGTTTAGTACTGGTATTTTAAATTACAACAACATACAAATACAACGTTTTTCTACACATTTACATACATATATATAGAGTGTTTAAGTTAAAATTTAGTTTGTTTATAACTAATAATATTTTACTATTTATCAGCCCTGTTCCAGAATCCGAGTCGGAATCGGATTTGAATCGGAATTAAATCCGATTCCGTTTTGAAGAGGTGTTCTGCAATCCGAGCGGAATTGTCACATTCGAAGTTTATTTCGAATCCGATTGTTAGCAAATTAAACAAAGCTTCAATCAGCTGTTTGCTTTTAATGTTCAAATGAAAAAGGAAATTGTAAAATGTTGTAAGATTTTTTATTTTATTTAATGAGTTGGGTTATTTTATTGGCAATACTTGAGAACGAGCAGTCCGCCGTTGAAAAAGTGAAGCGCAGAATTTTGCGAGACCACAGCAATTCGATGGAATTGCCAGATTCTTCGCAACTATAGTACAAGTTATTTAAATTATGTTCAAAATTTCCTATTTAAGGTTTTTTGCTCAGTACCGCCTTAACAAAGCAGCATTCAACATGATCTTGACCGAAATGAAAACTTTTCTTCGGCAATGCTCCATTCCGCCAGATTTGAAATTGGCGATGGCTTTGCGATTTTTTGCCGAAGGAGGCTATCAACGATCGGTAGAAAAGGCAACCGCCTTTTCCATTTCGGAAAGTGTGTGCTTCTTAAAAGGTCCACCGCCGGTCGCTAAAGCTTCTCTTCTATTATGTGCCAGCTTCCTTCTTACTTCACTTTTCCAATCAACTCAGGTCTATGATTGAAGAAAATTTTACAAAATGAATTGATTTAATTTACTTCTCACCTTTTTCCACCTCGTTACACTTTTTGTTGGTGGTCCTTGCCCGTTCAGCGACTGCGTTAAATGCTTCCATTTATTTTCAAATTCGACTTTGTCGCCTTTGCAGAAACTTTTCGCGACGTCCGCATTCTCCTCCATAAAATCCAAGAGCATTTTGCTCTGGTCAGCAGTCTTATGCTTTCCCGTGATTAAAAATTTATTTATTAGTTCTATTTAACACGATGTTTCATATATTTGCTTAAATTTGTTGTTTGTTTGTTAAATTTTGTTTTCGTTTTGCTGCTTTCCGATTTCAATTCCACCAGCTTTTTGTTTAGCGGATTATTTTCGACAAAAATTTCCGATAATCGGAATGCAGAACACCAAATTTCCGATCCAAATTCGTTCGAACTTAATCGGATTTGAGAACAGGGTTGCATCAGAAAATATTTCCGATAAGCGGAATGTAGAACACCGACGGTCGGAATCAAATCCATTTCCGATCCGATTCGGATTCTGGAACAGGGCTGTATATTTTTTACATATTGTTTGCTTCATTTTTGTTTAAATATGTTTTTGATAAATTTTTTATTTATTTTTGTATTAAATTAAATTATTTTAATTTTGCTTTGCTTCTATATAGACACACACATACATTTATACATATATATGGTGAATTTCTTGTTAAAACTAGAAAACAATAATATACATGCAATGCTTAACGATTTTTGTTCAACATTTACAAATACACAAATACAAATACATACAAATGCAGCTACAAGAACAAACAAGCAATGCATTTAGCTACAGGAAAGTTGCCTTCTATTTATTATTTTTGATTATTTTTCATATTCACACGTTTAACTTTTAAAGCATCTCAAGTGTGAACAAAACTGCACGCACACATTGTTGAATCGTTGAATTATGTTCTTAGCAACTTAAACCGCACACGTTCCACTTACAAAGCGCGTTTTTCTTTATTTAATTTTTCTTGGTTTTGCTTTTTTCTTGATTCTACTTGCTAACATTTTATTTATTTAAACTACATACAGACATACACATTTAAATAATTAGATGCTAAATATTTTTGTTACATATTTATCTGCAATTTTTACAACATTTTTTACAGTTTTTCTATAAACATTTTAACTCTCTAACAATTAACTTTTATTTTAGTTTATTTACTTTTATTTGTTTTTTAATTTATTTGCAAAAAATTTGTTCAGCTACTAAAATTTGAATTGTTTCAGTTGTTTGCCGTTTTTTTACAATAAAACAAATACAATTTTACAAACACACACACATACACAAGCAAACACTTTAAAACTGTACAACATTTAAAATTGTTTGCTTGAACTTAGTTTTTCACGCACATTTTAAACTAAACTTTTTATAGTTTTAATATTTTAATTTTACTAAATTTATAAAATTTATACATTTCATGGTTTCTGTTTTATAGATTTGTTTTTTTTTCTTTTTCTTTATTTATACATTTGTTTGTTTTTTATTTATTTTTATTTTTGTTTATGTATAATTTTTTATTATTATTATTTTATTTATATTTTATTAATTTTTTTAATTATTTATTTTTATTTTTTATTTTTGATATTAAATTTTTTTGTTATTTGCTTAAACTTTTTTCACTTAAACTACAAAATATATAAAATTACACACAGTTATCAAGTGTTTCTTTGTTTGGTGAAAAAGTCTTATGATTTTCATTGTTGTAATTTAAAAAAAAATAAAACAATTATTATTTGTTAGAAAAACTATGTTTTGTTTTCTAGTAAATTTACAGTTTTTTCTTCTTTCATACATATTTTTTTTTTAATTAATTATAACCAAAACTAGTCTGGTGCCTGTGACTAGATACATTTTACGTTACATTCGCGCACACATTGCAACAGCGCTTTGATGTCCTTAAAAGTGGTACAAGGCTTTCAACATTTTTTTATTATTTATTATTTGTTGCAGCATTAAACAGTTTATTTTTATTTTTTGTTTGTTGAATTTCTATTTACAAAAACAAGTGGAAATGTTGTTAAGCTTAAAAGTAACAAAGAAATGTTGAAGAACTTCTAAAAGTGTTTGTGTGTTTTGTTGAGAGAAATCAACGGACTTAAGGGGCTTTCGGTGTGTTTACAGCTACGGAATCCTGCAAAACTTGCTAAAAATTCTCAAAATTAAAAGCTGAAACTCGTAGCCGATCCATTCAATGACATCGTTGAAGTAAATCAGAGTCACAAAGAGCTCCAATTTAATGTTCAGAGGGTTCAAGCGTTGAGATATACATGAATCAGATATAAATATATGTATGTGTAGTTACATACTTACACATATATGAATACTACAGGCTGATATGTATGAATATATGACTGATTGAATGGTCCTTTAAGGGTCTAAAAGCCAGTTTCCTTGCTCCTTGCAACTTTAAACCCGCCGAATTGTATCTGATTCCAAACAGCTTTTTGTAGGCAATAATTTTATACACAGAAATATGTCTGTGTCTACTAAGACTTGGTAGAAACAACAAACCTTAGAACTTATTTTGGTATTCGAACCCACAACCCCCAGGTATGAGGCCCAATCAATGAATTTCACACATAAGATTTCATTTTGGGGGATTGCATGTAAATTTTTTGAACCCAATACCATTTTAAATCATATTTGCCATTTAAAATGTTTGTAACACACAAATTTTTGTGGAAAGGGGGAGAGATTGAACCACCAAAGCCTCCGCTTGCCTGTGTCATCTCAACT
The DNA here is from genome assembly GCA_963971225.1 of Melieria omissa. NCBI lineage: Eukaryota > Metazoa > Arthropoda > Insecta > Diptera > Ulidiidae > Melieria > Melieria omissa. Next base: position 74,792,687 of record OZ020268.1, on the reverse strand, counting down.
TCTTAGCAATGCTCCGACCACTGAGCGACGGTGGTCAAACTTTAACAAATCCTAGGAGGATTTTTAAAAGCAAAACATCATTAAAACCAATCTTAGACATAACGCAGTCCAACTATTTTAATCTTTGTGTAACAGAAATCTGTCTACTGAAAAAGCCATATTTTCAATTACTACAACAACCAAAATTGGAATTGTTTTGAACTCTTTTATCTGAAAAATATGACTACAGAATTTGACATTCTCTTCAAGCTAAGATAGCAAATTTCATAAATAAAAACCCATAACAAAAGTTGTAAGTCTGCCCCAACCGTTCAAAGGAATGTTTCCTGTTCCAAAATTACTACCACATAATTTGTTTCGGAAACTATTTTTATAACTGAACAGTGTCTGACGTGATCAAAGTGAATAGAAAAAAATTGCTTATGTATTCAGAAAAGAAGATAAATCCGTCTTATGATAGACTGATAAGAAATTGAAAGGTTTTATTTTATTTTGCTTATTTGTCAACGTTAAATAAATAGTTCAAACCTTCAACGAGTCATTTACTTTCACGTATGATGCCACGAAAACGAATTGGAAGAAGAAGCTATTCGTTTCTTATTTATTTTTTGTTGACATCTATGTAAAGAAAATGAATACAATTAGATTCAAAAAGAAGACAAATAAGTTCGCACATCTCAAAAACCAATAACGAAATCGAAATGTTTTATTTGTCTTGAAGTTGGACTCCATTTTACAAAAGTTTTGTAACAAAAAAGTCATTCATCATCACTTCTAATGCCAGATAAACGAATCGATGGAAGATGTAATTAATTTCTTAATTATTTTATTGTTGACATCTATGTAAAGACAATGAATACAAATAGATTCAAAGAGAATACAGATTAGTTCTGACATCTCAAAAAGTGATCAACAATAGAAACTTATTTTTCTGTTTGGTTTCTTGTTCACAGTTCCACAAAAAGAGTTTATATCTTCATCGATTCATTTCCACTTCTTGGCACCAGAACGAACAGATGGAAATTGAAATTAGTATTTCTATTATTTATACTATTTCTATGGATTTGAGCTATTTTGAGCTATTTTACAGTTTGTCTGAATTTTTTGTGCCCTCAAAAATCAAAGTTTCTTCATATCTTTTTTTGCTTTCGTTTTTTTTTCTTCATAGCGTAGTATCCAACAATACCACAATTTATTGAAGTACAATACATAACTTTCAACAGTATTCAAACATTTATTTGTTTACTTTTAAGCTTGTCGAAAATTTCCACTTTTAAAATTTCTCACAATAAGTTTACATTTTCACTTTGACAAACTTGTTTGCTTTTCTTTTACTAAACTAAAACTAAATGACTACAGCACATTACAGAACAGTAGTAGCTTGAAAGTTTTTCAAACTTATGCTAAAACACAAAAGAACAATTACTAAAATGTGTTTCACTAAATGAAATGTAGAAAATGAACAACCAAAAACAAAGTAAATCAAAAACTCATTCAACCGATTTACGGCGCAGAGAAATCTAAATATTTCACACAACTACAGTCAGTGCCAGAGTACAGCAATGCAATGCGCGCCTAAAAGTATGCCACGCCTTAATTATGGTCAGCACACACTCCAGAAATGCGCTGACCCGCCTACCACTGTAACATTCCCACCATGTTCTTCTCACTCCTGTTCACAGCTAACTGGCAACAAACAACCCTTTGGTTCCCCCTAGAAACTGGCCCCCCTGGGCCGGTCCTACACAATACTTTCGCGATCACGCGCACGCGTCGTTGCCGCCGACATGTCCGTGAAGCCGGGCACGCCGCGCACGCCAGTCGGCAGTATGCCGACGCGCCGCAGCGACGCATCACTCGAACGCAGTCCGTTGCCTTGGAACAGATTCACCAGCCACGCCGCTATCGACGACGAATTGCCGCTGCTGCCAGAGCGCACGCCCTTCTTGCCGGCACGTTGCGCCGACATTGCCGAACTGGACGCCTGGCTGCCATCAATATCGGCCGCATAGCTGACGCTGTTGCCGGTGGTGCCGCTGCCGCGTCCGCTGCTGCTGCCGCCGCCACACTCGATGGCCTCCAGCGAGCGCCAGCGTTTCGAGCGTGTCAGTATTTCGTCGGGCGGCGAGGTGAGCGAGGCCTGTCGCTGCAGCAGCGGCGACTGTGCATCCTCGTCGATGGTCATGCGGCCGTTGCAGTTGTTGTTGAGGTGCTTGTAGGGCAGCAGCAGTGCACCGCCAGCGCTCGCACTGCTACTGCTGCCCACACAGGCGCTGCCACTGCGACGCCTATTCAACAGCGTCGACGAGGCGGGTACTATGGTGGGCGTCAGACTGGCAGCGTGTCGTGCACGCAAGCCGCCATTGTCGCGCATCAGCAGTCCCACATCATCTTCATAGTCTTCGGCATCTGCATGACTGGCCTCCATCATGTGGGCCACCTCGTGTTCCACAGCGGAATCGTTGTCCGCATCGACACTGCCGTTCAGATCGTTGACAGTATCGCCAGCGCCAGCGCCCATCAGCGAGCTGACCGCATCCAGCGAACGCGAGTTGTTCTTGGACAACTTCGAGGGCGGCAATTTGGCGCCGTCGTGCCGCCGACGCAGCTGCATTGGCATCGGATCCAGCGAGCGTGTTTCGCGCAGCATGAGCAGCGTCTGTGCGGCCACCGTGTGCCCGCTAATGTCATTGTCGCAGATGGCCTGCGACGAGGCGGAGACGGAGGCGGGTAGCTGTGCGTGAATGATGCGGCGCGGTCGCACCATGGCCAGCGGCTTGGGCGTGACGACGGCGCCGGACTGCTGCGTGCCAGCCAGCGGCGAAACATGAGTCGAGCCGCCAACGCCACTGCTGCCGCTCACACCAATATCACAGTTTGTTTCGTTTTCGGAATGCTCCAGCGTGTTGTGCGAGCCGTGTTGCGACTCCAGAAGTGCGCCGGTCTCGCCGACGCTTCCGCTGCCGCCACCGCCGCTGCCGCTGCCATAGTAGCTCATGCGCTCCTGTATGCTGTTGCCGCACAGGCCGCCGATGCCGTTCAGCGAAGGCCGGTCGTAGCGTCGCGCCGACATGCGCGGCGAATCGTGCGGCATGTGATACATGGAGCCCTGCAGACTGTAGTTGGACTCAACATCGGTGCGCGGCACCATCGAGGTGCGCCGCGACCCAGCACCGTAGTAGTACATGCCCACAATGCTCGGCTGGCGCGAATCACAATTCAGCTTCGGACTCTTGCGCGGCCGACAGAAGAGCGGCGGCGGCAGATCCGTCATGTCGATCTCTTTCTTCTGTATGGCCTTCTCGTTGGCGCCGACCAGCCAGTACGTGATCACCTCGCCCTTGCCCTTCATGGCCACGACGCCGCGCTTGTCCGTAATGTAGCCGCCCAACTTGTCCAGCGCATCCTTGCACTTGGCCGAGATGTGAATCTTCAGCGCCTCGCCGTTCGATTCCATGCGCGAGGCGGTGTTGACGGTGTCGCCGAATAGACAGTAACGCGGCATGGTGAGCCCCACAACGCCCGCCACCACCGGCCCGGTGTGCATGCCAATGCGCAGTTTCAGCGTCTCGTTGGGTCGATGCGAAATGCGATGCTGCTTGACGGCCTGCAGCAGCTCCAGAGCCATGGAGGCAATTTCGCCGGCATGTCGATCGCCGTTCTTGATGGGCAAACCAGAGACCTGCAAATAAAGTAGTCGAAAAAATGTCAATTACTATGCCATTGATTTACTTATTTCATTGAGCTACCTACCACCATGTAAGCATCGCCAATGGTCTCCACCTTGTACACATCATAGCCGCGTATGATGCGATCGAATACCGTATAGAGATCGTTTAAAAAGTTGACCACCTGCAGCGGTGTGCTTTCCGCTGACATGGCCGTAAAGCCCACAATGTCGCTGAAGTAAATGGTGACCTGAAATGAAACCATTGTTATACAAAGTGGAACAAGAAGAACACTTCGTTACATACCAAATCATAGGACACTGGCTCCACGCCTTGGCCCATGGTCAGCTTTTCGGCCACCGATTGCGGCAGCATGCGATGCAGTAAGTCCTCGGTTTTGCGCTTCTCCTCGCACAGCAGGCGCGTACGTTCGGTGACTATGTCTTCCAGATTGTTGGCATACTTTTCCATCATTTCCATCATTTGATCCATAATATTTTTCGTCTTGCCGCCACGCATCTTTTTCAGGCGAGTTCTGAAAAGATTTGCAATTCGCAATTAGATAGGATTAAAGTAAAAAAGTTTAAGGATTTCACTGGTAATAGATGTCGCCATCTACTCACCGTATGGTGGGAAAGTCGGGTCGCATTTCCGGATTCTCATTCCAGCAGTCCTTAATGCAGCTGAGCACATAATCGGGACACAGTTCGCCCTCGATAATGCACTCCAGTTCCGGTCGAAATGGTGTGTCACCTTTTAGTGGTAATTTTTTAACTAAATCAACAATTTCCTTTGGTTCGTATGACGTCTGCCCGAATGGGCCTTTACGACTGACAATTTCGTACATGATTATGGCGAAGGCATACACATCACCCTTCTGCGAGCCGTGAATGTGTGGATTGCGCAGCAGTTCGGGTGCTTTCCAAAATTGACCTAACAAGTAGACAAAAGAGAAGAGACAAATTATTATATAAGAAATGTTAAAGAGTTATTTAAGAGATCAAACAATTCAATATGAGCCCAGAAGTATGCCACAAGTTAATCTTATTGGACTTCACACGTAAGCACTTGAAACTTAAACGCATTGACATACATTTGGGCTGATATTTGAATACATATATACTATAGACAATTGGATTAGCTTGATCAGAGTTTTTGCCTGAAAACGTACTTCTATAGTGCTGATGCTCGCCAATTGATTCACTTTCGGCGCATTGACGTAGTTCATGTAAACCGAAATCGGCCACTTGAAGCATCCAACGTGAGGTCACCACACAATTGGACGATTTGAGATTTCCATGATAAATCAGCGATGAATTTTGAATATATATCATACCCTATAATAGAATACAAATAGATTAGATTCAAGTGAAAATAAATTCAAATTCATGCAATTGAAAGTTTTCATAATTCAATAAATAAATGCTCACCTTAATTAAATCGTGTATTAACGATGCAATAAATAAATCATCTAACTTAATGTCTTCATTCTCGATTATATCGTACAGACTGCCCTTGGCACAGTAATCAGTGACTAGTAGTATACGTGACGGCTCCACACAAGCCCCAATAAAGCTATTTATGTTATCATGGCGTAGTTCGCGCAGCAAACGCATCTCCTTCATTATCTCGCGCGAGATGTCCTTTTTGCGAGGGAATTTCAGCTCCTTGATGCGCACGACAGCGCCGCGCAGACGAGCCGTCGATGTGAATACTTGATTTGAGCAACGTGAACCAAACGATTGGGCACTCACTAAACTCAACTGTTGAATTGAATTGATAGGAGTTGGTCCCATAGAATGAAAATATGAATATGGTTTTGAAACAATTGAATAAGAAAAATACTTTTTTTTATTATTTCAAAACAAATTTATGAGATTTGGTGCTAAAAAATATTATTCAAAAATTCAATTAAACATTTAAACTATAAAAGAAAAGTTTGTTAGTTTTCGATGGGTGTTTTTTGCATGGAGAAACTGATGACAGAAGCAGTTCTTCTTTTTCAGGGATAAACCGTACACTTTGCATTCCAAAGTAAACAGAACTTTTTGAAAATAATAACACTACCATTTTTTTTTTGGCAAAACCAATTCAATGTAATCAAAACAGTTTCCTTTTGGGGTCTAAAGCAAGCCGAATCAGTGTTTAGATTGTCGTTAGGATGTCGTTTAGTGTCGTTAGGATGTCGCTACAAGCCTTTTAAAAGGCTTCTAAGTTCACAAAACGTTCCCTTTCCAATTCAGGCGAAACCAATTCCTCTCAATGAAAACAGTCCCTTTCGGACTCCATACAGGGATTTACAGAGCCTTTAAGCAACTCGAATGATTCGGATATTCTTCAGGATGTCGCTAAAAGCCTTTAAGAAGACTTCTTCGTTCACAAAACGTTCTCTTTTCATAGGTGCAACTACTCCTTCGGACTCCATAGAGTTTTGAAGAGTCTTTAAGCAAGTCGAATGAGTGCTTCAGATCATTGACCGAGTTATTTTTCCAGTCTTTTAGAAGGCCCTAAGTAGCTAAAACGTTTGTTTTCTTTGGCAAAACCAATTAATTTCAATCAAAATAGTTCTTATCGGAATCAGTACAGCAATTTGCAGGGTCTTAAATGAAGTTGAATGAGTGTTTTAGATCGTCGACCAAGTTATTCTTCAGGATGTTGCTACAAGTATTTTAAAAGGCTTGTCGTTCTTAAAACGTTCCCTTTTGATTTCAGGTGAAACCATTTCCTTTCATTCAAAATAGTCATTTTCGGACTTCATAAACGATTTACAGAGTCTTAAAGTAAGCCGAATGAGAGTTTTAGATCGTCGACCAGGATGTCGCTAGAAGCCTTTTCTAAGTTCCCAAAACGGTTCCTTTTCATTGTCAGAACCAATTCATTTCAAAACAAATAGACTACAAACAGGGTTTTGTGGGGTCCTTTTGCGAGGAGAATCAGTGTTTTAGATCGTCGACCAGGATGTCGCAACAAGCCTTTTAGAAAACTTCTAAATTCTCAAAACGTTCTCTTTTCATAGGCGAACCCGATCCCTTTCATTCGAAATAATCCCTTTCACACTCCATAGAGGGATTAGCAGAGTTTGAGAGCAATTCGAAAGGTTTAGATCGTCGACCGTGATGTTCTTCAGCATATCGCTACAAGTCCTTTGGGATAGCTTTGACTTTTTCAAAACATTGCCTTTTCAACGACAAATTCATTTTTCTTAAAAGATGAAAATCACAAAACTCCAAATCAGGCAAATACCGTCAGTGATTGGTGGTTAAAATTCAGTTTTTAATCAACAAATCAACAACTGTCTATCGATGCGATGTTGTTAGTCACCAAAACCTTGTACACACTTTTGAGTAGCCAAATGTTGAATAAAAATGCTATAGATTGATGTTTTTAAAGATTCTTATATCCACTTTCAAAATTTCAATAGAGATTTTGTTTGATCATTGTTGAATTCATGCACAGTTTTAATGGAATCAGCGGTGAACACGGATTTCTCTTGGTCATCATTTATGATCTCACGACTTTATTAAATGTGATTCACCACTAATGAACTCTGCCACCGAATATACAATCATCACCATAAACTGGGTTTACCAATTGAAACGGTTTTGGTGATCGTACCAGATACGATGTGATCCAGATCGTAATCTATCAAATTCGGTCTGGTGGTAAATGAGGACCAGACGAAGTAAATGATGTCTACACACAAGGACTCGCAGCGGCTTGGGTCTCACATCAAGATCGACCGGTATACTTTTGAAGTTTCAAAGAATTCGTCTACCATGAAATCGCCATTTTTTCTCTGGGCCTCCACAAGACATTGCCTTGTGTTGGTTACCTTTGTCGATTGTACTTTTCATTCAATGTAGTTGATTAACCTGTCGCAGGTAGTCCTAAGTGATGGGGCTGCCATCTATCGCCGTTTAGGAACGAAACCTCCGATATTGTGAGGTATCGCCCATAGTGACATCTCTTGTGTAAGAGAGGTGACAGCAGAATGATTGGGGACTTCACTAAGAATGGTTTGGTGCACTGGTTTCGCTAATGCCCGCTTCTCCCTACAGGTGTTGCTGGTGCACCATGTACCTTTATATTTGCTTTATTTTGAAACCGCCATAAACAGCAGTGATGATGATAAAGGATTACTCCTGCCAATAAGTGCTATTACGGTCTCGGTAGACAACTGAATAGCGAAAAAACTCTCTCCACCGACAATCCCTGGGTAAAACCGAAATGAGGACTCCCTATCATCCTTTGGGTGACCAACTGGAGGAGGCGCACCTAGAAGACAACTTTTGCAGCAAGGCGTGTCTAGAACGTGTTATATTATGTGAGTATTATGAGTAAGTGCTCTACTCATCAAGAATTAACAGCACCTGCCTTGCACCTTGGCAAGCTGCCTATCTAAGGTAACTTAATCTAAAGCACCTTTAACGAACTCATGTAAACGAACTCTAGCACTTTACCAGCTCAACAAAACGGCTAATGAAGTTTGCCGGTTTCGAGCAATCAGAGTGAAAGAAAACAAAGCAGCCCGTGTGACTGCACCAGCTTTGATAGACTAGAAAATGCATAATGCAATTTGATTGAAAATTGCCACACAAGGAGGTTTGTTTTGATCACAAAAAGCAAAAAAAATGTTTCCATAAACTAGAGGAAACCCAAGGGACATTTGACACTAGTTTACCAACGTTAGATACCAACATATTAAATTTACAGCACTTTATTAAATTAAAACTGAACACTGTTGTGGGCACAATGTTCACTTTAAACAAAATTTCTCAATTATTTTACCACATGCTGCCGTCTCAGTTATTGGGCAGCATCTGGTATGAAATTCAAGGCTATTGTTTGCTTACTGCACATTGCAGATAATAAGCACATTTTCGGCTACCAATAACCAGCAAAAATGTACTTAATTTGCCCAAAAGCGGCACTGAGCATTGGCCAACAACAACGACAACAACAAGGACTCGCTGAAACTTAATTCAGTCTATTATTTTGTTACGGAGTGTTAATGTTGCTACTAACTCACGCACACACATACATACAGAATCCTGTGTAAACACACACACACACATGGATCAACGCTTTTGTGTACCGTTAGTCATGTTGAGATGCCAGCGGATATTATCACCGACATTCATTTTTGCATGCGTTCGTCGTTTTGTATCGACGCACAGGCGCGCCGGCACGTACACGTACATACTCACGACTGCAAGTAAACAGTTGGTTGTTGATTTTGCCGAGCGCAGTGCACTGGTGGCTATGGCTGTGGCTGTGGCTCATAGACGCTGCGGCGTCACAATTCACATTGCAAGCGTTTTGCATTTGCCGCCGCCGTTGCTGCTGCGAGCCATTTAACTCTTTGCGTACGCAATGACGTTGAATGTTTGACGTAGCATAAAATTGGCTCGGTAGGAGTGATGTGCCAAGTGTGCACGTAGCACAAGTTTGCTGAGCCAAATGCGACACTTTGCTGCGGCTGGTTTGTAATTATGAAAGTTTTACTAAATCGCAGATGCCACATTCGCACACGGTTTAGGACTGATTGAAATAGGAAATTACTTCGTTTGAAACCAGTTATTTTTAGGTTAGATTAGGTTATGATAGAATAGAATAGGACTGAAAGATAGATAGGGTTAGGATACGATTAGGTTAGGATTATGATTGGATTAAGATAGGATTAGGATAGAATTAGGATAAGATTACGTTAGGATTAGGATAGGATTAGGAAAGGATTAGGACAGTATTAGGACTGGATTAAGATAGGATTAGGATAGGATTAGGATAGGGATTAGGATAGGATTAGGATTAGGATAGGATTAGGATAGGGATTAGGATAGGATTAGGATAGGATTAGGATAGGATTAGGATAGGATTAGGATATGATTAGGATAGGATTAGGATAGGATTAGGATAGGATTAGGATAGAATTAGGATAGGATAAGGATAGGACAGGATTATGTTAGGATAGGATTAAGATAGGATTAGGATAGGATAAGGATTAGGATAGGGATTAGGATAGGATTGGGATAGGATAAAATTAGGATAGGATTAGGATGGGAGTAGAATAGGATTAGGATAGGATTAGGTTAGGATAAGGATTAGGATAGGGATTAGGATAGGATTGGGATAGGATAAAATTAGGATAGGATTAGGATGGGAGTAGGCTAGGATCAGGATACGATTGGGATAGGATTAGAATAGGATTAGGATAGGATTAGGATAGGATTAGGATAGGATTAGAATAGGATTAGGATAGGATTAGGATTAGGATAGGATTAGGATAGGATTAGGATAGAATTAGAATAGGATAAGGATTAGGATAGGATAAGGATAGGACAGGATTATGTTAGGATAGGATTAAGATAGGATTAGGATAGGATAAGGATTAGGATAGGGATTAGGATAGGATTGGGATAGGATAAAATTAGGATAGGATTAGGATGGGAGTAGAATAGGATTAGGATAGGATTAGGTTAGGATAAGGATTAGGATAGGGATTAGGATAGGATTGGGATAGGATAAAATTAGGATAGGATTAGGATGGGAGTAGGATAGGATCAGGATACGATTGGGATAGGATTAGGATAGGATTAGGATAGGATTAGAATAGGATTAGGATAGGATTAGGATAGGATTAGGATTAGGATAGGATTAGGATAGGATTAGGATAGGATTAGGATAGGATTAGGATAGGATTAGGATAGGATTAAGATAGGATTAGGATAGGATTAGGATACGATTACAATTGGACTAGGATAGGATAAGTATAGGATACAGCAGCTTCTAAGTCATAGCTCAGCTGTTAAACTGGTGGGCGGAAGAGTAAGTGGAAGAAGAAAAATTTCCAGTTCCATGATACCAAAAAACAATCGAGCACGAGGCCGCTTTCTCATTGAGCCAGTTTGAACCAGACTGAATAGTCTTGTCGACTAGATCTCCAAAGACTAGTAACGTTATTGAAATTGCAGACGTAATTTTTCTAATGAATTATGAAACAGCAGTGAATCCATTATCCTACAATGTGAGGATGCACCAACACATCAGTAGCATTTAAAAACCAAAACCTATTGAATTATGATTGGTCCACTTAAAGTATTTTAACATTGTTGTTGTTGTCTCTTTAGAACGCACAAGCGAATCACTATGTCACTGAACATAAAATAACAAACCACAAGAAGTAAAAAAATCAAATTTAAAATACGTTTTGGCTACAGTTCTGACAAGAAGAGATGGGAAAGGTCGTCATGATGGACGCAAGGCTTATGAGAGCCTGGTTTTTATATAATTCATAGGTTAGGTAAGGTTAGGTACGGCTAGGCCGGCCTCGATAGTCCAGCGGGTAGCGCGCTGACTTCTCATACCAAAGGCTCCAGGTTCGATTCCTGGCTCGAGCTGGTGAAACACTCGTCTACTTCTATCGCTATCCACATGAAGGGAATGAGAATAATAATATATAATATATAATAATAATTTTAATAATTGATTGGCACGACAGCCCGCTTACGCGAGACTAAGGCCTAGCTTCCCGCAACCACCCGTGTTGTGCGTGTGAATTTTGTACGCGGATAGAAGGGACCTACAGTTTTATGCCGGTTCCGAACGGCAGATTGGGAGCTTTTTCATAGGCAATTTTTTACTCTCAGAGGTTTGCCATTTCCAGCTGAGAGGACAGCCGCCGAAAGAGAAAACGAGTTTCCCGTTATTTTTTTTAGGTGTTACTACATGCAGAATTCGAACTAGCGTCGCTCTGCATGCGACTCGTTGGACCGCGCACTAACCAACTGAGCCACGGCGGCTGCTAATATATAATATATATAATTCATAGTTTCAGGTAATTTCCCATCGAGACGATAGTCAGATGACGTGGACTAAGACTCGAAATCTGTAGCAATAAATCGTGACAGACAAAGTACGACTACAAAGTAAGCACTGGCTCACGCCGAGCTGTAACTGGTATGTTGACGATGATGATGATGAAATTTTTTTGTTAATACTTTGTAGAAAGAAACCTAAGTATCTCAGAACTCAGGACTTGGAGTTTTTCTCTAGAACCCTGATTGGTTAGTAACTATTTAAACAAATTCATAATAATAACTAAGTAGTATTATTTCCTTAAACATACGTAATGTATGTATGCATGTGTGTGTGTGCTCACCTTACTGGGCGATGAGACAATATCGTTGCCCGAATAGCCCTTTATCTCCGATATGTCAATTTTCCACAGCAGACCTTCGATTTCCAGTTCAATTTTCCATTTTCGATAAATGCTCATTGTGACGACGCCGGCGCAGAACAACAGTAAACCAAGTATGCCAGCCGCCACCACAGATGTTATGTGTCGATCGTCCTTTTTGCACAGCTCGTTGGCGAAACCGCACATGGGCTCGTCGAACGGCCGTTCGCCGCCCGATGGCCAATCAACGCGCACTGAACCATTGATCAGTTTGTATTCCTGCAAAAGAGCGAAGTGGAAGACAAGAAGAAAGGGAAGAAAAAAGGAGAGCAAATAAAGGGAGAGGAAAAAAGTGAAGGAAGAAATAGGAAGGAAGAAATGAAAAAGAAGAAAAAAGAAAGAAAAAGAGCAAAAACAATTTTAAGAGACAGGCGTACCAAATGTTCATTCAAAAACGTTAGTCAAGGCAACAAAATAAACAATTAAAAAAAAAGAACTAAAAATGCAACAAAAAAACAAAGAAACTAAAAATGACGACTCACTCACTGGAATATCATCTCCTTGTTCAAAATATGCCACAGGTACCATATGAGAATTACAGAATAAATTATCATTAAAGTAATGTTTGTATGGCTTGTAGGACAGTACGGAAAAATTGCCTTCGGAATCGCCGTTCCGATCAATTTTTATGGTTGCACCAGAGGCACCTGCAAACAAAAACGAAACCAAACAAAATGTATAAGTAAAAATATAAGTAAAAACTTGATGAAACTCACTTCTATAAGTACGATTTTTAATAATTGTCTCAATTATTCTAGATCCATTACTAGCTATATCGAATATCACATCATCCGTTAGTATGCGCTCCTCACGCAACAGCTGATCCAATGCCCAGGCGTAAAGCTTAACGGAATCGTAGAGGTAGGCGGCATAAATAGAAACAAACTGCAATGATACCAAACATTATATTTAAAAACAATAATAAAAAAAATATGCTGAACAACAAATAATTTTTGAAATGCTCTCAGAGTCAGCAAAACCCATTCACTCCCAATCGATGTCGACGGTCAATGTCTCGTGTCTGTCTGTCTGATTGTCTGCGCAACGGGCCGCACCTCATTCCAAGTAATGTCAACATATTTCCAAGAAAATCGAAGCGTATGCGTCTGCTGCTGTTAAAAATAAACACAGTTTGCACGCACACAAGCAAACAGTAAGCAGTGCGCCTATAGATATGCAAAGAATATGGCACATTGCTCGTACATATGTATGTATGTAAAAGGGCAGGTCACCGAACACGACCTGCAACTTTCGCATTGAACTGTCGTGTGTGCCTAATTGTGTTTACTCTGAACCCAATACCGACACACACACATATACACTTTCATACATGTAAATGATACAACATCATCATTCATTTGACTCACCTTAATATATTTATTACTGTAAAATAACGATGGCACAACAAAATTGAATGGCTCCTTTGCATTGAAATCGCGCACTCGGGCTGTGAAATTTCCATAACTCTCGGTTGGTGGCGTCGAGGCCACGACTAGCAAACTGCGCGCCAATTGCTTGAAACTCTCCGTCTCATGGCAGACCTTCATTGCTTCGATGTGTTCCGGCTTGCGCAAATACTTTTCGGCTTCTCTAAAGTAAATGGTATGGCAAAAACAGAGAGGCGAGCAAAATTATAACTACGCACAATTTTTGTTGTTTTTGCATTGATGTTCTGTTGATTTTTTGTTAAATAATAACGAGGGAGCAACGTGGCGCGTGCAGGTGCGTAGGAAGAGTATAATTCTTGCTTTATTTTGTTTTGTTTAAATTCGGTTGTTTAATGTGGAGGTGGCCAATTTTGGGAATAATTTTTCGTTATGGAATTAATTGGCATAAAATAAGCAAAAATTAAATCATACGAAAATATTTTAACTCGAAAGAAGACAAAACAATTTAAACAAATTAAACTGAAATTCTAACAAAAAATAGTACCGAAGGAAACCCATTATTTTCCATATATGGTTTTAGTAATATACATCTTGGGTTTTCAAAAGTGCAATGGAATCACGCTAGATGGCGTTCGAAAGAGATTATATTTTGTACTAAATGAACTTTTCAGACAGTTTTGTTATTGCTTAACTCGGTTTTGTTTGAGCGCGCATCAAAGTTGGACACAATTTCTTCAATAGAAAGAAAAGATTTAGTACTAAAAAAACTTTTCAGACAATTTTGCACTAACTTGACTCAGTTTTGTTTAAGCGTACAGCAAAGATGGATACCATTTTTTCAGTAAAAAGAAAAGAGTTGTTATTGAAAAAACTTTTCAGACAGTTTTACATTAGCTTAGCTCGGTTGCTTGAGCGCACATCAAAGTTGGACACAATTTCTTTTATAGAAAGAAAATAATTAGTACTACAAAACTTTTCAGACAGTTTTACGTTAGCTTAGCTCAGTTTTGTTTGAGTACGCATCAAAGTTGGACACAATTTCTTCAATAGAAAGAAAAGATTTAGACTACAACACTTTTCAGACAGTTTTACGTTAGCTTAGCTCAGTTTTGTTTGAGTACGCATCAAAGTTGGACACAATTTCTTCAATAGAAAGAAAAGATTTAGACTACAAAACTTTTCAGACAGTTTTACGTTAGCTTGGCTCAGTTTTCCTTGAGTGCGCATCAAAGTTGGACACTATTTCTTCAATAGAAAGAAAAGAGTTCGACAAACTGCTGACTTGCAATTGATTAACTTTTTAGTTAACTTTCTATTTATAATTGAAGATGATTAAATGATTTAAAAGTCTTTAAAATTGCCTTCTTCCTTCGCACCAATACACACACACACACACACATATTTTATACTTCAAACACACATAATTTTCAATGCACTTACTTTGGCGTGGCGGGCATCATATCCACAAAGATGACCATATATTCACCTTTTAGGAATAAGTTCGCTGTATCCATGGAAAGCATAAAGTCGACCAGTGAATTTGCCGAGCCCAGAAAAACATAGATGCGGGTGCGATTCATTGTGTTTTGTACAGTCTGTCAAAAGTATAACCAACATGTTTTAATAATAGCAATAAATGCTGAAGAATGTTTTAAGACATTTTAAAATGCATTTGAAAATAATTGCAAATATTTTAGAAAAAAACCAAACATTAAAAACTACACATTTTTATTAAAAAATTTAATTAATTTAATTCAAAAAATTCTAAAGAATGTGTTAAGACATTTTAATATACATTTGAAAGAAATTCAAATATTAAAAAAAAATTCGAAAATTAAAAACCACACATTTTTATTATTAGTTCCATAGCCACTCAAATCCATAAATATAATTTTGATATCATTCTAGATATAATTTTGAGCCCAATATTGTCTTAAGTCAACTTAAGCGTTTATAGTTTTTGACCACAGAGTTCTTGTAAGGATTTCTGAGCTTTTAAAACAGGTTTCTTCAGTTATCAGCCTAAATGTATGCCACCACAAAATGCTTTGAAAACAGTCAAAAGTGCACGGAAAATAAAAAATAATATATTTTCCATTATTCATTGCATATTTTTAGGCTTAGTTTTAATATTAAGCCTTTAATACTTCCATCTTATGACTCATCAATTAATAGATTCAATCTTTTTAATAATTAAACCCGTAATATTCCAATTTCAAAGCTTATCAAGTAAACAATGTCTTTCTTTTTTCTTGTAGTCTTTTCTATTTTTTAATTTTTTTCTTCTGTCAATTGTAATTGTAATGACTATTTGATTTCTTCAACCATGGCACTAAATGTATGCCACCACCAAATGCTTCAAAGCCAGTCAAAAGAACGTGAAAAATTAATTTTTTGTACGACTCATTGCATATTTTTAGGCCCTAATCTTCATATTGAACATCTAATTACTCTATTTTGTTGATCAATTGAAAGATTAAATTTTCTTAGCAATGAACCACTATTTTTTGTATTTTTTCGCCTTACAATTGAACGATATCTTTCCTTTTTTTGCAACTTCTTCTTCTAGTTAATGTTGTTGTAATGACTATTTGGTCCTTCAATCATGATACTAATGTATACCATCATAAAATGCCTCATACATACTTTTGGCACAAAGCAAGTCAAAAGTACATGGCAAATTAGTCTCTGTATGACTCATTGCATACTCTTAGGCGCTTTCTATCAATTGAAAGATTAAATTTGACTATCAATTGAATATTAAATTTTCTTAATATTGAATTCGTAATTTTTCTATTTTATGACATCGCTTTTCAATTCAACGATATTTCCCTTTTCTTGCAGCTTCATCTTCAGTCTATTGTTGTTGCAATTCCTTTTTGGTTTCTTTAATCATCATACCAAATGTATACTACCACAAAATGCATCAAAGACATTCGAAGGCACACGAAAAATAAATGTTTGTATGACTCATTGCATACTTTTAGGCCCTAATCTTCATATTGAATATTTCATTCCTCTATTTTATTGACTATGAATTGAAACATTAAATTTTCTCAATATTGATTCTGTAATTTTTCCACATAATTCTTCATCAATTAAAGATTAACTTGTGATTATAAAACACAGCATGATTTCCTTCTTCACACAGGTTTCTTTACTTTCATATGATTTCCCTATTCCCATGAGAAATCGTTATGGCCCATACAACCGCATCAATACAGCATTATTGAAATATTTAATGTACTGCAAAGTCAATAAATTTGAATTTTCTGTATTTTTATTTATAATCTTTCTTTCTTAATATAGCAACCAGTGAGTCATGAACAGTAAATTTGTGTATAAAGTAAAGCGGCTTTGGCCTTTCAATAATATTTTACAACAATTTCAATGGCATTGTTGTAGTTTTCATTTTCATTACGATTGTATTTGTATTTGACTCACCTGATACCAATAACCGGTGCGACAGCATGGCAGCCCCAATGCACAACATTTGGGCAAATTTGTTAGAAACGATTCTTTATGATTTATTGTCATGTTCCTTTTCGTTGCCTGTTCTTTGAGCAAATCAGCCACCGTCGTCCACAATTCATCGTGCAGTATGGAGAATTTCTTCCAGCCATAGTAACGCAGCAAAGAAATCACCGATTTAATAACCTTAGTTGCCGACAGACGACGCCGAAAAAATTCCAAAGAAAAAAATTAAAATCAAAATGTTTATGAATGAGTATAGAAATTGGGTAATTATTTGTACTTATGGTGAATTCAAATGTGTCAAGTTGTCTGTTTGGTTGACGAGTGTAGAACCATGCGTCTGGGCAGTGTGTCTACTCAATTAAATTCGAATCGAATGGAAATCTGCGAGTAGCAGAATGACCATCACTGGTCCGAGTTCATAACTAATATAATTGAGACATATGCAGCCCTCAAGTATGCTTCAAAAACCAATGCTACTGACAATATGAAGGCATATTTTCAAGTGGACTCAAGTTGCGCATTTGTTGCATACTTTTTGGGCGTTTTTAATTATAATTAATTGTAAGTAGGCTACACTTGTATATTTATTGCATACTTTTTGGGAGTTTTTAATTGTAATTTATTGCAGTAGGCTACAGTTGCGTATTTGTTGTTTACCTTTGGGTGCTTTTAAATTATAATTTAGTGCAATAAGAAAGTTTACTAAGAAAAACAGAAATTGTGATTTAATGCTATAACAAAGAACAGAAAATGTCTGCACAAAATACATTTTTAAGTAAAGTTAAGTGACTTCATGATGAATATTTGTGTCATATAAAAATGTTGCAATACAAAACTAACTTTAATGCCCTACTTCAACTTCTCAATGTAAAAATGTATCATGTTTTTATGGCTTCAAAGCTTGAAAGCATCTTACTCGTTCTCTCTGCCATAAGTAGCTCAACACTTAAGGCTATTGGCAGCATTTAAGTAAATCATTTGCCTATAAAAGTTATGTTTTCTGCCGTAACTTTTTCAGTACAACTTTATTGACTTTTGTAATACTTATGTTTGTTGTTTTTTTACACTTCACATTAAAATATTGCAATTTTATAAATATTTATTTATATTGCATTCAGCTTTAATGCCACATTTAAGTGCAGAGTTTTTATTTTATAAATAAAATCATATACAGTCGTGTCTGGATATAATGAATTAATTATTGCAACGCCTGTTCACAGTATCGAGGTTGTTCACAATATCAAGGTCAACATTTTTGTTCAAAAACTCGTTTTATTTGCTCAAAAAACACTTTTTGTTTTTTGATTCAAATTATTTTCAATATTTTGAGGCTCCATATCAAAATTTGGGTGTTCACTATATCGAGGTGTACACTATATCGGGTGTTCACTATACCGAGACACGACTGTATATAAATAAATAAAATTACACACAGCTATGCAGCACATATGTAAAGTAATTTCATTTTACGCTTAAAATCATTTGCGGTTTAAATTGTTTTCACAAAAAAGTACAAAAGTACAACAATGCAATAGTAGCTGCCATACAAAGCGCATTAAAAAGCCATTAAATATTTATGTGTTAATGAAGTTTAATCAAAAATGAATGGTCAATTTACGGAAATTGATTTAAATGGAATTTAAGGATTTTAAAAAGTAAAAGGCTGGAACAATTTTACTAGTGGACAGGAGTCAGCGCAGCATTCTATGTGAAGCCACAATAAGCATTTCTTTTTGTGTAACTTAAACCTTTAAAACTATTTTCTTTTCAATAATTAAATATTCCGTTTCTAGAAAAGTCTAAATAAATTTATTTTTCTAAAAATTATTGTGGTTTTAATAAAGATATGTTCTGAATTTAAAGTAAAAGTACCCTGAAACATAAGAAATGATCAACTTTAGGGCTTTTTAAAAGTCAGCCTAAAAGTAGGCTAAGACAAGAATGCCCAACTGAGTAATAATTACTCTATTAAGGGATTTTATTACTTTTTTGCATTGCTTTCATACGAAAATCTTCTCTGTCAATCAAATCAAAGACTTTACTGCTTTTAAAAGTAATAAACCTTAACACTAGAATGCTCAAGTCAGTCAAAATGAGTCCATTAAGGTCTTTTATTACTTTTTTGCGTGGCTTTCTGAAATAAAATCTTCCTTAATGATTAAATTAAAGACTTTACTGCTTCTTAAAGTAGTAAAACTTAACACTAGAATGCCCAAGTAAGTCAAAATGACTCAATTGACGCCTTTTATTACTTTGTTGCATGGCTTTCTGAAAGAAAGTCTTTTTTATTAATCAAGTCAAAGACTTTACTGCTTCTAAAAGCTATGAACCTTAACACTAGAATGCCCACTTGAGTCAAAATGACTGTATTGACGACTTTTATTACTTTATTGCATGGAAAGAAAGTCTTTTTTATTAATCAAGTCAGTTTCAAGTTTATTACTTTATTGCGTAGCCTTTTGAATGAAAGTCGTCTCTATTAATCAAATCAAAGGCTTTACTGCTTCTAAAATCTATGAACCTTAACATTAGAATGCCAAAGTCAGTCAAAATTACTCGATTAAGAGATTTTATTACTTTATTGCAAAAAAATCGTCTCTATAACTTTTCCTTTGATATAACTTTATTACTAGACCTTTATTACTGCATTGAGGGTTAAATAATTATAAAAGGTGACCAGATACCAGTGAAATTTATTCCAATAGGAATGTTTTAACAACTGTCAAAGATATCAATGACGTTTAAATGTTAAAATATTTGGTTTAGTTTTGTATTTCAACATGCACTACAACAACAAAAACATTGATATATCCGAGCTGTGTTTAAAAAAAACGGGGTTGTAAAGAACCAATTTTTGGCGACTAGATCATCACGCGCCTCGATTTATTTGGAACTGGATCAACCACTTAGAGACGATAATTTGAATTATGTGCTCTTCCATGCATAATGAATGAATGAATTATCGTTTTATTTAAATTTTAATTCCTTATCATTCTTATCTGGTCACTCTTTGCAAACAACCTGCAGTGTTGCTTATGCGCTGATGTAACTTCTGACTAACTTTCTTTCAATTAAGAATAACTTTTAAGTGATTTGTTCTTGGCATACTTTCAGGCAGCATTGCAACTTGCAAAATCCCAAATAGTTGTGGCACAGTAGGCTGCTGTCTACTGTGTAAATTTGCTCATTTATTGAGAATATGACCAACAGCACAACTAGTCAACCACAACCGCAGACCACAACATGCTGCAATGCGCCTGAAGACACGCTTCGTTTTCCATAAAAAAAATGAAACTCTTCGAGTAGCAACGCACAACGCCATGCATTGCAAATCAATGCTGACAAATTGTGTTATTATGAGCCGCTGGTGTCTGCACTGATACTCATTGCTGCTGGCAAATGACCATAGACACAAACGTGTCCTTGATAACTGTACTTATACATATTTAATGCGGCGACCAGGCGTGAAACCTAAATGCGACTTATGCGTATAAGTTTTCTTGTCAACAAAAACAACAATGGCAGCCATATGCTGCAAGCACAAACTTGGCCGTCAATATTGCACGTGCCGCTGTAGTAGCAACAGTTGTCGCCTGGTTATGTCCTGTCGTGAGTTTGTGCGCACTTGGCATTCTTACTCAATCGGTGTATATGTATGGCTGTGTGGTTAGTTTGTATGGATTGTCGTTGTGGTGCTTGGGCTGGCTGAGACTTACCTGTGTGTCGGGCGGTTCGGTGCGCGCAAATGTTGGTATGGCGGATGCTCTGTATTCAGCGCATTTCTGCAAGGAAATCAAGCAAATGGAAATTATTAATAAAATATCCTGAACACATAAAGGCAACAAGCGCAATTTAATAAAATTTTATCAATTTTTTTTTTAATGTTAACTTGACGCGTAATAATGGCTGATTTAAACAAGAAACTGTCACTTTTTAACTTGTTTTTGAGCAATTAAACGGCATTGACTTTGATAGAAAAAAAGAGTTTTGTAAACTTGTATGGTTTTTCTGTTTATTATTTACTCGCTTATAACTTAAGGCTTCGCAATGACTACTCGTAAATATGTTTTTGCATTCATATTTTCGCACTTACATATGATATCATAGGAATGTTACGACTTTGCGATACGATAGCCTCCACATAGCAATGACCTTCGGGACCGAATATCGTTACAATGCCATCGCAAATCATTTCCGTAATGGCTTTGGTAGCAGTCACTGTGTCACCCTTGGTGTCATTCCAGCGCAATGCCAATTTTACATTCGGCAATATGGAGTCATCTTTGTTGATCTAAAATATATAAAGAGATATTTATAGAATATCATATCAATTTCATTTTAAAGAATTTTATTTATAAATAGAATTTGTATTGTTGCATACCTCATCCAATGCCATTGTTAGCGCACCAGATATGGCGAGACCCTGTCGCTCTTGCAGCTCACCGGTTATGGCCGTTAGATAGCCAACAGTGAGTATGGTACGATTACGACTGTCGCGCAGTGACATGACACCCGGGACAATAAATACTGCCACCGAGAGCAATAGTAGAAAATTAAAGGGCCAACGCGTCATGGCCCCTTAGGCCGGGGCCGATCAGCGCGACACTTATGGGTAGCAATTTTTTTCGCTGCAATTAAAATAAGAAAACAAATTATTATTATTATTAAATTATTTATTAATTAATTATATTTTAGTAGAAATTAAGATCTTGTAAAATTTTAGTAAACCTGAGAGAAGAAATATGGAGATAAGAGAGAAATATGGAGATAAATATGGAGAATAGATTGTCTATTGCTTGATTGATGCTTTATTTGGTTGATTAATTGCATTGTGGACATAATTGAATGAATCAGTGATTTGCTCAATTAATTAATTAACTTAACTAATAAAGGAAAGATTACTTTTCTTTGTTTGTTTGCTAACACGATGTTTTGTTTGATTGATTAAGTTACTGCCTCATTCATTTATTGACTAATTGAATGAATTTATTTATTTATTGTTAATGGTTATTCATTAATTGGCCCATTGATTACATTTATTTGTTGATATGTTCATTATTATGCATTTACTGACCCATTGATTAAATTTATTTATTGATGAATTCATTATTATTATTTATTATTATTTATTAAACAATTGATTAAATCAATTAATTAATGAATTCATTAATTTTTATCGTTTTAATTTGAAAAATCTAGTTATTGATGAATTCATTATTATTCATTTATTAAAAATTGATTGAATCTTTTCATTGATTAATTCATTATAATTCATTTAATTACTAATTGATTACATCTATTTGTTGATGAATTCATTATTATTCATTTAGCAACCAATTAATTTAATCTTTTTATTAATGAAATCATTATTATACTTTTATTAACCAATTGGTTAAATATATTTTTTTATGAATTCATTTCTTCAATTATTTTATTAATCAAATGATAACATTAATTTATTGATAAAATCATTACTATTCATTTATTAATACATTGATAAAATTAATTTATTGATGATTTCCTTATTATAATAATCGCTTAATTTATCAATTAATTTGATTTTATTAATTTTTTGACTAAATAATTCTATTGATTGGTTTACTAAATCACTTATTTGATTGATTGATTTCCTTGATTGATTTATTTTGAATACTTCATTGAATGGCTTCATTAGTTTATTGACCAAATTATTCAATTGATTGAACACTTAATCACTTAATAGCTGATTTAGTGTTATTAATTTTTTGACTAAATTATTCAATTGATTGATCACTTAAGTACTCAGTTGATTTGCTTAGTTAGTATTGTAGTTTCCTGATTGATTTACTTCATTAGTTTATTAGCTACATTATTCAATTGATAGATTTACTGAATCACTTAGTTGATTTGCTTGATTTATTGGTATTTTAGTTGTTTGATTCATAAACTTCCATTGCTTGATCACTTAGCCACTTAACTGATTAATTGATTGGCTTTCAATCAATCACACTTAATCATTTAATTAATTAATCGATTTGGTTTGCTTAATTGTTTGACTAAATTATTCAACTGATGGGTTTTCTAATTCACTTAGTTGATTGATTTATTTGATTGCTTGATTTTTTAATAAGTTTATTGATCTAATTATTCAATGAATTAATAACTTAATTACCTAGTTAATTGGCTTGATTGGTATTGTAATTGATTGATCTTTGAATAACTTAATTTATTAATTAATTTGGTTTGCTTATTTTTTAATGAGTTATTCAACTGATTCAATTATTTCTCTGACTGAATTTATTGATTAAATTTGATTGCTTGATTGATTTACTTGAGTTATTCAACTTATTGGTTTTTTAATTCATTTATTTCATTGACTAAATTTATTGATTAAATTTTGTTGCTTGATTGATTTACTTGATTATTTTATTAACTTATTCAATTGATTGATTTACAGAATCACTTAATTGATTTTCTTGATTGGTATTTTAATTGTTTGATTCATAAAATTCATTAGTTTAGCAGGTTATTTATGTAATTGATTAATCACTAAACCACTTAATGGATTAAATGATTGGCTTTCCTCAATTATTTGACTAAATTATTCAACTAATTGGTTTATAATTCACTAAATTGATTGACTTGCTTGATTTTGATTTCTTGATCTACTTGCTTAGTTTATTGACTTAATTATTAACTTGATTGATTACTTAATCAATTAATTGAATAATTTATTGAATTATTGATTAATTGATTGATAAAATTTACTTGATTTTGAATTTATTTACCGATTCACTTATTTATTGATTGGATTATGTTTACACAGAGAATCAGGAAAATTTGCTTTCAAGTAATGTGATACAAATATATTTGATGTGGTTTTCAAAACATTGCTCACTGTCAATCTAAAACATTTCTAACTATAAAATCAATCAGCAATGAAATTCCAAATAGCTTGTCAACTTGTATCCGACTTGTTTCCGACTTTCGAAATAAAATGCTCTTTGTTGATCTTCAATTTTATTGCTTTAGTGTTTCAAATGGGATTTAGTTACAGTGTACGGATTTTTTAAAGCATGTATAGGATTTTGTTAGTATTGCACAATTTTCTTCCATATATATATAAATTCTATACAATATAATTTGTAAGTATATATAAACACTATAATATAAGAAAAATTATATAATATACAATTTATACAAATCAATTCAATAGTCCGGCTATTGTTGGCATTTTACTCAAGTAAAGTTTTATAATTTTTTGGCATTTTCCACTACTGTATGTGACTTTAACTGCCTTGTGCTTTCAATTTCAGTTCACGTTAAGAAATTTTGTTCCAGTTGTTGACATGATCGACCAAATTTTAGAGTTTTTCGTTGTTATCCAAATTGGTTGCTCTTGCATCGCGCAAAAGTTATAGTTTGCTCATTGCTCGCGGCCGAAACTAATCTCGATTTTGTTTCCTCACAGCCCTCTGCAATTTTTGGAACAACCGAGTTGTTGTTA
The DNA here is from genome assembly GCA_963971225.1 of Melieria omissa. NCBI lineage: Eukaryota > Metazoa > Arthropoda > Insecta > Diptera > Ulidiidae > Melieria > Melieria omissa. The sequence continues at coordinate 74,768,432 of OZ020268.1, read as the reverse complement.
ACCAGCGCTAGTCGGTTCAAACCATCGCAGCCGTTCACTTTTTCACCTTTTCCACCTTTTCCGACTTGGCCTCTTCCTTGGGCACCGTCTTGGCCGGCTTGAGTACCTTCTCGATCTTGTCGGGCACCGGCAGCGCGTTCGCACGGGTCGTCAGGAACGAGACCTCGTACATGGTCGGCTGGCTGGAGTAGATGTCGTGGTTCATGGTGACGAACCAGTACATCATCTCGAATATGTCGCGGTAGGTGCACTGCGCTATGACGGCGCCCGCCTCGCGGCCGTGCTGGTGCGAGTCGAAGAAGGTGATGACGCTCTCGGGGAACTGCATGGTGAAGAGCACGGTGCGGTTGTCCGAGATGAGCGCCGCGAACAGGTAGCTGCTCGACTCGGGACTCGGCTTGCGGTACAGCTCGACGCCGACGTTCATCACCTGCACGAGGCGCAGCGCAATGGTGCGCGCTGACTCGCGCTGTGGGTCGGCCTGCAGGTGCGTGTAGAACCACTCGGTCAGCTCGAAGTTGGGATGGTCGCGCAGCGCGCTCAGCGCGTCGGGGATGTTGAGGTTCTGGTTGTGCGACGCGAGAGGAGATGTTGTGGCTCCGGTCGTAGCCGTGGCCTTGGCCGCGGCCTTGGCCTTGGCCGCTGCGTTCGCGACCCGATCGTAGACGCTGTTGCCCTCATTAATGGCAACAGCGAACACGTCGACGGCGCGGCGCGGCAGCTCGATAGAGTTTTGGCGATGAAATCCACGCCCCTCTTTTGACACCTTATCGGCGAGTATGAGCGAGATTAGAGTGCAGGAGTTGGTGCCGGCGTGCTGGAACTCGCCGAACCGCGACTGGCTGAACTCCTTGGGGAACCACCAGACGTTCAGGTTGCCGAAGCGCTCGTGCACCGCCATCGCCACCAACCGATTGCACTCTGTGCGAGGGCGTTGAATTCCTTGCCGAGGAGCGCCTTCACGACTTTTACATATTAAACAGCCAAAACTCGAGATTTTGTTTCCGTCCGCCGCGTGCTAAGAGATTTTCACTTAATTGTTCATCACGCGAGAGCAACACAATTTTTCAGACAATTTTTTTGGGCTTTTTCAAACAAAAAAGATTTGACACTAATAACAAGCTATCAACAAAATAATGCCGACGAAAGCCGAGACTACTGTGTGCCGGTGCGCTGCCGAAGGCGCCTTGGTGCAAAGGAACTCTTCAGCAAGGAAACTACTTTGCTTTTTGTGCTCAGCAGGCCAGAACAGAAAAGTGTTGAGGAGGAGGAGGAATTGAAAAATCCGAGCATCGGTCAGGTCCAATTAATTGCAACGCCTATCGCTTCGTTTCAGTTGGAATCATTTCGATTCATACATTGAATTGAATTGAATTGAATTGAATTGAATTGAATTGAATTGAATTGAGTTGAATTGAATTGCAATGATTTGAAATGAATTGAAATGAATTGAATTGAATTTTAATAGATTGAATTGAAATGATTTGAAATTAATTGAAATGAATTTAAATGAATTGAATTGAAATGAACTAAATTAAATTGAATTGATTTTATGTGAATTTAATTGGAATGAATTGAATTGATTTGATGTGAATGCAATTGGAATGAATTACATGAGTTTAATTTAACTGAACTAATGTGAATTGAATGAATTTGAATGGAATTTTAATGAATTAAATTGAGTTGAGTCTTATTAGGTTAGTTAAATTGATTTTATTTGAATTATTTTTAATTAAAATAGACTGATTGGACTGAACTTAATGAAGTTGAGTTGAATTAAAATACACTAAATAGTGCTGAAATTGCACTAAATTGAATTAGTTAAACCGAATTTAATTAAAGTGTAAATGAAATCGAATTAATTAAAATACATTAAAAAGAAGATTTGAGTAAAATTGAAAAGTGGAATTAAACTGAACTGAATTAAATAAAAAAAACATGAAATAAATTTCAGTTGAGTTGAAATTTATTCTATGATTTGGACAAATAAAAGATTTTACATAAAAAAAAATTATTTTAAATTTAATTTTATTTTGTTAATTGAATTTTACAAATTGATAAAATTAGTTGAATTGTATTCTATTAAATTATTCAACATTATTGCATTAAATTGTGTTCAATTGAATTGAGTTGAGTTCAATCGAGTTGAACTGATTTGTTTTGCTTTGAACTAAAATATTATGCAACAAAAAATTTAACTAAAACAATTGAACTGAATTCAATTGAAATAAATGAATCGAAATAAAACTAATTAAATTAAAGTATAATTAAATTTGTTTCGATTTTAATTAGTTGAATTGAACAGATTTGAAAAAGAATTTATTTGAAATTACATCTTCGACTTTGAATGAAATGAATTTGTTATAATTAACTAATTAATTAATTCATTAATTAACTGAAATTTAGTAAAAGGAACTTAATTCAAATTAGTACTTTAGAAATAATTAATTAAATTTAATTTAATTTAATTAAGTGAATCGAATTTTACTTGATTACTTAGTTTAATTGATTTAAATTAATTTAATTAAACTGAATTACATGGAACTGAACTGAATTAATTGAATTTATCTTAAGTTAATAATTTAAAAGTTATTTTAATTGAACTGAATTAAATTGATGTTTTGCTTATTTTTCAATTCAATTTAAAACTAAAAATATGGAATCTGAATTAATTTTAATTGTGGTGCAGTTAACTCAAATTGAATGGAAATTTTTTAATAAAATCCAGCGCTCAAGGGATCCAAACATTGTCAGGCATTGTGTTGGTTCTGAGAGGATATGAAAATTAAGAATTTTAAAGGAGTAAATTATGATCCCTTGATTTGAACCCATCAATGCCATAAATACTGCAGAAAAATTCCGTAGAGAGACCATGTCACAATCGCACTGTCGCAGCTGTCTGTATGAGCGTTAGGAAGACAGATTTCACAACCGTCTCAACTACTCTGTTTAAAGCGAAAAAAAATGCACAGTGCCATTTTATTTTGTTTCATTTTTCAACAAAACAAAAATTCCAGAAATAAGAAAAGTAGTAAATCCACAAGAAAATCATGAAAATCTGGACCGTTGGTAGAAGCGCTCTGCAGTCGATCTTCGTGCTGATGGTCGGTGTTACGGTGTGTCTGTACTTCGTCTATTGGTGGTTGACGAACTTACGGCACCACATATTCAAGCCGCCAGAGGACATCGAGGAAAAGTCTATCGAGCTGCTGTGGTGGAACACTAGATCGCCGATCACCAACCAATCCGTGTGCACGGCTTCTTGCAATTGCATCTTTTCGGAGAACAAAACGCGACTGCAGTCAGTCAACGTGGTGATGTTCATGCTGGACGAGATTGTCAGCTGGCAGTTGCCACTGCCGCGTGCGCCCGACCACATTTGGGTGCTGATGACTGTCCGCTCGCCGCTCGTCAATCTGGAATACATACATCCGAAGTTGCTGCAGCACTTCAACTTCACAGCGACCTACAGCCAGTACAGCAACTATCCGCTAACAACCACGCACCTGCCATCTATCGATTTGCTGCACAACTCGTTCCTAGCGAAGCCGGCAGTGGTCAAGTCGCAACTGCGCAAACATCTGGCGCCGGTGCTGTTCATGGAGTCGGACTGTGATTCCATGTCCGCGCGCACCGAGTACGCACGCGAGCTGATGCAGCACATCGAGGTCGACTCGTACGGGTTGTGCCTGAACAACAAGCACGCGCATCCCAAAATCGTCAGCGACTATCGGCGCCAATACTACACGGTCTCGCTGAGTCGTTTCGTGGCCGAGTACAAGTTCATCCTGTCGATCGAGGACATCTCCTGTCCCGACTTCATATCGTCGCGTTACTGGGAGCCGCTCACCATGGGCGTGGTGCCGATCTACTTCGGCGCGCCGAACATTCGCTCCTGGGAGCCCACCCAGAAGTCGGCCGTCTACATTTCCGAGTATCCCAACGCCAAGGCGCTGGCCGAGTACCTGAAGAAGCTCGACAGCAACGACGACCTCTACATGGAGTACTTGACGCATCACTCCATGGGGATTGTGCAAAATCGACGGCTCATTGATCGCAATATGCAATTCGATACGCACACCAAGTATCCGCGCGATCAGATCGTCGGGTGCGCGGCGTGCGACTGGTCGTGCAATGCGCTCTTCAGCTGGCGCAACCTGGGCAAACGTCCGCCGACGCGTTCGCTGTGCCCGCAGCAGCCTGTCCGAGCGCCGATCATGGGCGCGCCCAAAGAGAGCCTCATCTGGGAGACGAAGCTGACGCTCAGCCGCCACCAGGCCATTGCGCTGGACGAGCTCATACGGCTGAATAAGCCCTTCACGAAGGAGAAGTTCGAGCAGCATGTTGCCAAGCAAATAGCGCTCGCCGAACAAAACCAACAAAAACAACAAAATCCCCCAGACAAAAGTCGCCCGAATCCTGTTTTGGAGGAGAGTCTATTGTACGAATGAGTGCTCGTCACTCATGGCTTGTTGGAACAAGAAGCATCGGTCGAGAAGGCGCAGAGTTGCCAACGGGTTTAGGGATTTCAGTGGCATGCACAGAATTTCATTTTTGAGACCAATGCCATTTGAAACCATACATTTATGCTACTCAAAATTTTTGTCACAAATAAATATTTGGATGGGGGATTTGTAGGCTGCCAAAATCCTCCTTGTGTGCGCTACTGAGCGATTTGTTTTTGTAAAAATGCAAGAAATATATTTTATAAAAATATGTGTCTATAAATTTTGGACTTTTTGCTACCTATTCTCTTTTCTTTGCTTGTCTTGCCGGCCTTGATAGACTCCTGCTGAAAGCTCCTCATACCAGAGGCCTTGGGTTCGATTCCTAGCTCGAGCTGCTGAAACACTCGTCTACTTCTACTGCAATCCACATGAAGCGAATAAGAATTACAAGAATTGCACAAGTGTGGCAAATGAAAAAATCTCCAAGTGTCTAAGAAAAAGTGCCACTGTAGGTCTCTCTACCCCCCCCCGCCCCCTTCACCCAACCGTTTGAAATGTGTGGGGAGATGAGATAGATGTGGTATCACAATGGGTCTCACAATAGGACTCCGAGTGTCCAAAAGCCACCATAACCCAACCTTGGAATGGAATGGAATCAATAGGAGTGAACCCTAGAGGGTCCAATTTCGCAAGCTCTCATGCTAGAGAACCCATTGTGCTTAAGGCTTGAGAGGAAAAGGGTGATAGAGGTGAGTGAGTTCGGGTTAAAGAATGAAAGTAGTAGGGAAGGGATGAGGACTTCAAGACTTCCTGCCTGAATATCTGAATTCTTTAATTAATCACATGGAACCGCGCAGGGTAAGAGAATGGATCTTGTCTATCCTCATAGCATCAGACCCCCAAAAGCGCAATCTTATTCTAGCGAAGGCGGGACATACACAGAGAAAGTGCTCTTTGCTGACAATCTCCTCCAAACAAGAGGCGCAAGTTGGATCCTCGACGATCCGGCGAAGATGTTTCGTTTTTAAATTCAGAAGAAATACCTTTGCTTTCCTGCTCGGAACCAGCAGAAAACAATTGAAAGCAACAACAATTGAAACAAGAGGCGCAAGTTGGATCCTCGACGATGCGGGCAAGATCTTTCGCTCTTAAATTCAGAAGAAATACCTTGCCTTTCTGTTCGGGCCTAACACAAAACAATTGAAAGTCCTGCAGCTTCCCCAACTAGACCAACGCTCGCTTTGTAAGATGTTTAAATAGGATTTGATCCAGTCTAGGGTGCTTGATAGACTGGTACCAATTATTGGTTTTAGTCCGAAGTTAGCGAATTTATCAAAAGTTTCGTTACCTTAAACCATATTGTCCAGGAACCCACATAAATTTTAGTTTATTATGTCCCGCAACTGACCTTACCTTCATCTTACATTCTTGAGCAATCGTCGAGGTCATTCGCGCGTTCTTCAGGGCCTTAAGTGCAGCCTGATTGTCACTACAGACTCCTACAAGTTTCCCATGCCAGTTCTTCTCGATTCTTCATACCGTTACCTTCACAATGGCGAAGACCTCCGACTGGAAGACGGACAACCTAACCTTAGTTGACTTTGTGTGCCTTATTAACCCTCTGTATGTGTGTGTCTTAACTCCTTACGGCCAGCCACTTGCCACTTTACAATCAGTCAACGCTCAACATGGCTGACACCAGCGTCAGTCACGTGTCATCCACGTTATTATTGTCTTAATACACTTTGACCTGCTGTGGCAAATGCCAACGTGCACGCACAGTTCAAGCAAGTCACAGGTTATTGCCGCACAACCATGACAACTTTTCACGGCTTAAGCGAAAACCAGTAAAACGAAAATCCCGTGACAAGATTTTAGTGCCACAAATGTATAACGTGGCAAATTGTTGCCATGCTCACAGCTCATAGTTACTTGAGAGCAATTTTTTCTTATACTCGAATTTTTGTGTTGCATAATCTTGGGCGCCAAGGCTTAAGGCTAAAGTTTCTGTTAGCATTTAATAGCATTAAAGGGGGCTGAGCTTGGGGGGCCTGAACAAATTGTAGCGGAAACGACGTTGTTGGCAGTGGCTTGTGGCAAACTTTGGGCTCAAGTAGAAAACGCTGAAGGTAACAAACAAAAAGCAAATATTTGTATTTATGATTTAATTAAAATCAGATTTTGTTGCGCTGCGTGAATTTCCGAGGAAAGCAAAAGTGACTGACATAACTGACAGATTGTTTGCTTTCAATTAAATATGCAAGTAAGGGAAATGCAAATTTTAGCAACAACTTGTGGACAACTGTTGCAACATTTTGCATAGCCAGTTGATTAAATGACTGACAGTGCTCAACGAATGGTAACAATAATTATTGAAATTATTTTTGTGTTAATACTGCAGAATTGCAGATTTTGCGCTGCAATTGCATATAAATTGAGCAGATTTATGAAATGCGTGACAGTGTGTTTGTAAATGTTGCCGTCAGACAGAACAGTGACACCTTCATTGCATTTCAAATGAGTTTAACGATAACATTATTTCTTGCGTTTACTTCTCACTAACAAATCGAAGCATGAAACAACTCAATAACGAATTGAGAAAAGCAATTCGAATTTAAATTGACATATCAAATGTCACAGCTTTACATGTTGCACACGAAAGAGTCAATCGCTTGCTGCATGAATCAGTCAATGGTTGGAGCAATCAACGCCACTGATAGACAAGACATATGAGGCCAATTGATTTGAGTTGTTGAAGAATTGAACAGGAGCAGAGGAAAACAGGCAACAAATCAAACAAACAGATAAACTTTCATTTTTTCTACAGATATAAACAAATATGAAACTATAAAGCATTAAAGCATCAATTGCACACCAACAACAAAAAAAGTGCAATATTGCACAGAATTACAACATTTTGACATTTCCGCTAAACCCATAAAATTGTTTTCCTTTTTTTAGACAGCATTAAAAAAAGCATCAAAACCAATGAATTTGAGTTAAAAATTCACTGAAAATAGTGAATATTCAACTGACACTTGACGTAAATGCTGTCAAAAAGCAAGCAAACAGCGACAGTGATATGACGCGAAAAAAATGCTTTAAGCCAAATATGAGCACTCAAAAAACATTGTCTGTCATGGGCAGCATTTCATTCGACCCAACACAAACAATAAATCAAGCGGGCACTGCATACGTCAAGGCTCTCAATGTTAGTGTACGTCATACCTGCAGCATTTGCATTTGCTGTGCTTTGCATGAAGATAAAATGTGCAAAACTGAACTAAGAGCAATAGTGAAATTGATGCAATACGTCATGCCGGGCATGCATTGTGCAGCTTATGACGCGGTCCACATCCGCCATCGCGTCAAAGTCTAGGTTGTTTTTTTTTTTTTTTTTTTTTTTTTTTTTTTTTTTTTTTCAGTAGGGGAAAGCATTAAGAGCTAAACGAGTGCGCGACTTTCACACGCTAAAACCCCTGTGATCTCAGTCCGTGTTCCTTCATCGTGGCACCACCGCAAGGTATTACTTCACGATGAAGGCGGAAAAGTTAGCGTTCAGCTACGTCTGGACATGAGTATGAATACTCAACCGAAAGTGTGTGTATGAGTGTGTGTATGAGTGTGTGTGTGTGTGTGTGGAGAGACAGTGGCTGCACAATCCGGCTCGAACGTGTTAAAACGAATCGATTGCAAGTTTTGCATATTTCATTATCATAAGTACCACTGGACAAACAATAAATCGCAACTATGCACCAGCTGCTATCACTTTGTTTGAAGCATATTTTCTGGCGCCTTTGATAGGAACAAATGTCACTTTAGTTTGAAGCAGAGTTTCATACATAATTTACACGCATTTTGAACTTAATTTACAACCGACTCGAAAGGATTTTATTCAGTTATTTTGTTAAAAGGTCAAAGATGTGTGGGTGTTGCATGGAAATTCTTAACAATGGATTATTGATTGTTTGGAACCACTTTTCCAATTCAAATTGATTAAATTTGTGAGATATGAGAAAACAAGCTTCATTTTGAAGCATAGTTTTGGGCTAAATATAAACAATGGACTCGAAGGAGTTAATAACTTGAGTCCTTGGAGTGGGAAATATCAATGTAGGTCGCTTTTATTATTTGACTAGTTTGGACATGAAATCTGGTTGCAGTGGAAGCTCATTTAATAATAAAAACACCGTTTTGTTTCAATCCCCATTAAGATTTTCAAAAAGCGTGAAAGTATGAACTGGTATATTAGTATCTCTTCCCAGCTTACAAGTTTGCAAGTTTCATACTCATACAAGTTTAATACAGAAAACTAACCTAAAATGGGCTGAAGGCAACACAAAACACGTTTCGACTACCTTAGACCTTCGTCGTTCTAGAGAACTTCTCTCACTGTACAGGGCCCATACGAGGCTGGATCAATAAGTACTCGTATTAGGAATGAATTGGCAAGTTTTTCACAGTTTTTTTTTAATTATAACGTAATCTTATTGCGACTATAGGAACCATGATTGGCGCACTGACTTGTCACCAAAGACACCCACGCAAGGTGGTTAGGTTTGCTTCTGTCCATAGACTCATTTCTGAAAAAAACTAAATGAATATAATTTAAGCTACTAACTCAATCTTCTCACCATGTTTTCGTGGGATCAAAATGGCTCTAAAGCACTAATTTGCTGTTTCAGTCTGATTTCCCTTTACCACTTTAACGAAGAGTTTTCCTAATGACTTATCATACAAGTTCCATTCAAGAAACTAACCTAAGATGATCTAAAGATAACACAGAACGCATTTGGAGTTCTGACCTTCTGGAGAATTTCTCTCACTTAAACGGGACCGGGATATAAGTATCATTCAAGGAACAAACCAAAGATAAAGTGAAGGTAACACATAACACATTTGGACAACCTTAAACTTCCGTTCTTATAGAGAACTATACTTTTAACTATAACGGGACCAGATAGATCCAGTCGGATTTCCCTTCACTACTTTAACGAAATGTATTTTTAATGACTCAAGAAAATAACCTAAGATGGACTAAAGATAACACAGCAGAAACTTGGAGCTTAAACTTCCGTCCCTTTAGAAATCGTCTCTCACTAAAACGGGACCAAATGGATCCAGTGGGATTGCCCTTCACCATTTTAAAGAAGCTTTCTAATGATTTCTCATACAAGTTTCATTCAAAAAACTAACCTATGATAAACTGAAGATAACACAGAACACATTTGGAGTTCCGACCTTCTGGAGAACTTCTCTCATTAAAACGGAACCAGATGGATCCAGTTGGATTTTCCTTCATGCTTTTAACGAAGTAGCTTTCTACTTACTTCTGTCTCGCATTATGTGGAAGAAGAAGGACTTACATGGGAAATTTCTTCTTCCATAATCTGGAGTCTCTTGCCCCAGAGGGCCTATTTAAAGTTTACTATGTTCCCTATGGAACTCAAACTGGTTTAATGAGTGAGCGAACTTAAGCTTGTCTGTGGTATCACAATGGGCTTTCAGGGCCTAAATAGGCTTCACCTAGGTAACTTTTTCTGCGACAATCTAGGGAGTCTAGTAGATAGGACTATTCACAGTCTAACAGGCTTCGTTAGGAGATCAAATTGGTTCAATGAGTGAGCGGATTTAAGTTCGATAAACAGTGGGCTTTTTTGGCACAAGTGCGTTCCATTTTCTAGAAGAAGGAAGACTCACCTGGTCCACTTCTTCTTCGACAATCCGGGGGATCTGACCAAAAAAACTATTCACAGGCTTCGTTAGGAGACCAAACTGGTTCAATGAGTGAGCGGACTGAGGTTCGATTGAGCGGACTTAAACCACTTAATCGAAATGGGTTTTTTGGATCAAGTGGACTCCGTCTTCCGGAAGAAGGAAGACTCACCTGGGTCGCTTCTTCGTCGACAATCTGGGGGCTCTCGCCGATAGGACTATTCACAGTTCACTACAATTGACTAGGATTCATAAAGAGCTCAAACTGAGAAATGTGAGTATCCTTAACTTCGATTGATTGTGGTAACACAATGGGCCTTTATGGCCTAAGTGAGCTTTTCCTTGGTGCAACCTACCTACCTACCTATATGTACTCTATGTAAGAAATTTTTGGAAAAACAGATTCATGGGTTTCCTAAAACAACTAATAACAATTTTTGAGAACCAATATATCCCATTTTGTATCCGTTTTGCTAAGTATGACCTCGAAGTAATGTCATTTAGTACCACATTAGCTCCAAAATTGGTTGGCCTATGCTTTTTTACAGTTTAATGCCGAATCCGAACGGTGGTTTTTGGCAATTTTCCTTTCACACTTGTAGGTTTTACCATTTGCCACATTTGTGCGATTCTTGTAATTCTCAATAGCTTCATGTGGAAAGTGTTGGAAGTAGACGAATGTTTCATCAGCCCGAACTAGGAATCGAACTTAGAACCTCTGGTATGAGAAGCCAACGTTACTTGCTGAACGATCAAGGGTTGCAATAAATTTGAGGTTCTGGAGTACAGAATTTAAAAATCGAACACTAAATCATGTCCAATGGTCATGCAACTAGCGCGAGTCTTAGCAAAACAATCAATTTTAGATTATTTAGTCCTAAATTAGTGGCCGCTTAGTCATATTTACAGTAACTAAATAAAATAATCTATGTAATTTATCTTAAGATTAAACAAGTCTCTGCTCCAACTAAAGAAAATATGCAAACTTCTTTAACTTAAAATGTAACGTGTCTCTGTTCCAACTACCAAATAAAATAGTGATCTATCTCGAAATTTAACAAGTCTCTGTTTCAATTAAAGAAAATATGAGATCTTATTCTATTCAAAATTCAATAAATCGCTGTTTCAATTAATAAAATATGCGAACTTATTCAACTTTAAATTCAAAATGTCTCTGTTCTAACTTTTTTCCTCTCTCTGTTCACTCTCTCTCTCCGTTAGCTCTAGCAAAACAGATCTCCCAGTATGACATCACAACCAAAATAAAACACTTTATTGAGATCTCATTAAAACCATTCAAACATAATTTTCCGTCTCACTTTGCTCAACTAAACAAAGTTTCTATCGTCGTTTTTAAACAAGCCAGACGTCAATTATTTATTATTAGCTAATTTTCACCTCAAACCAGGCAATGAAAACTTTCACCCAAACTCAAATGCTACTTAAAATGTAATTTTCTCATTTTGACGCAGTGGCTGCTGAGCGCATAAAGCAATAATACACTTCAATGAGCCTAAAAGTATGCGCCAAAACACTACAAAGAACACTTGTGAAGCGCTATAAATTTTTTTGAATAAACTTTTAAGAGCACAAAATACGAAACAGCAGCACATGAAAAGCATGAATAAATAAAACATAACCAACTGTTGTGCAATGCTTGAATGCAGTTTGAGAAGGAGGCGAGAGAAGTGAGAGTAGCAATAAATGAAAAGTATGGTTGAAATAAGGAGAAAGCAAAAAAAATGAACTACTAACACCTAAATGTATGCTACAACTTGAGATCTTTTTACAACTGCACAAAGTGCAATGGAAATAGTCCAGGGGCGTATTCAAGCAATATTGGGTTAGTTATTTTGAGCTTTTGGGGGAGTTTTTACGGTGGGGAGTAAATTAGTTAAGTTAAAAATTAAATCAAATATTAGAGAAACAATTACATTCATCAACAGCAAAATGTCATTTATGGTTTAAACATCAGTTGGAGGGTAACTAGGAGTCACTGATTTCAATTTTTAGTAAATTTTTCCAAAAAGAGAGCGTGTGATTTTTTGGGGGTTTCGTGACTTTTTTGATATTTTAGACCATAATTTCTAAACGAATTTCTAAATTTTAAATTTAAAAACAATCTTTCATTGCTTAATGATGCTTTGTGTTATGTTTTTCGGTATCTCTATAAATTACTTTTTATGCTTTGCACCTCGTCTACGTTTAAAAACGGTCCTGTTCACCTTTTGAAACGTCTTGAACTGAATCGAATGAACTTCAGTCAGCAGAGTGACCCACAATTCAAATCAAACACCAATCGAGCAATGCTCAGATTGCAGCTGCTGACAATTGGCCCGCAGCAAACAGCTTCAACTTGAGAGAGCAAAAGTGACAAAAACAAGTCACTAAAGTGGCAAACATGACTGTCGTTTTCAAAGGTGACCTGCAATTAAAAGCACTGAAATGTTTGCAACAGCAAAATGAGGAAAGCCTTTTAAGGACCCACGGCGACAAGTGAAAAGCAAGAGTTGGCTTTAAGCGACAAAAAAAAAAATTAACATACCAAAGGAAGCACTTAACGGTGATGGAAAACAAGGAGAATAAAAAATAACAAAAACACCGCAAAATGAAACAGTAGAATGTGCGATTCTAATGCCGCATTGCGGACTAATGAAACGACGCAGGCCAACAACAAAGCGAGAACAATAAGAACAATAAGCGTTGAGTGTGTGCGTTTGTTTGTTGATGAAAAAAAATACAAAAATGTAATTTTTCTTTGCTTCTGTGCATTCGCGCAGTCATAAACTAGGCAACTAGAACCGTAGAAGGACCAAAGCCAACAACAACAACCACAACTGAGAGTGAAAAGTAGAAAGTGGTAGCGAAAGCGCAACGAGATAAAACTTATGGTCGCTGTGCGTGCGAATGGCAGCCAAGCTGCAATCATTCATACACACACACACACCTACCCACGCACACATTCGTAAACTACGCATATAAATATATATGTGTGAGTGTGTGTGTGTGTGGACTCCAACAGCTTGTCTTACCAGCTGGAGCGTTTATCTACTCTCACACCGTCAACTGAAGCGGCACCGTGGGGCACTAACACGTACACCCACACTCAAGGACATACACACTCACACACATATATATATATTTAGAGTACCAGCTGACTGTATGGTACGCGAAATGCCAGTGATGCCACTTTTAATGCTACTTCATTCAAGTGATCAACACTACAGCCAAGTTCTTCCGTCAGTCATCCAATACTGCCACTTGTGAACGCACTGAAGCAAGCATCAAGTGCATCCATCGCCAGTCATATAAATCGATTCAAGAAAAGTTTATGTCATAACTGCTTATGGGCGCTTAAGTTTTCTCCCCTTTAAAGCCATGGAGTTTAAAATTAGATGTGAAAAATAACTTAATATAAAAAGAGTAGAGAAAAGAATATAGTTTAGAAAAGAACTCAAAGACTCAAATACACTGAAGAGGAATGAATTATTGCGAAAAATTATTATTACAAAAATTACTAGAAAAATTGAAAAATGTGCTTTAATTAACCCAACACAGACTGACTCATGGGCACTTTTATTCAACTAGATCAAAAATTCTAAATTTTATGTAATTTATGGAAATTTATCGGGTCCTTCAAATGTATGTCGAGGCTTAAAAATTGAAAGTGGAAACCATATAAAGAAATTGTTCATACATTCCCTAAAGTATGCAACGATTTTTGTATAAACAAATGCGCTGCTGTGTTGGTTTCTGGTACTAGAGGACATTTTCACAGGACCCCCCCGAAAGGGGTCCTTCGAATCTGTGTCAAGGCTTGGAAATGGAAAATGAAGACCGTATACAGAATTTACCAAACATCCCACAAAGTATGCTATGATTTTTGTATATTTTCATATACCCTTTAAGTGTTTAGGATCAGATAACATTGTAACAGTCCACAAGAATCGAGAATGCAGGTCCTTCCAATGTATGTCAAGAGCTTACAAATAGGAAATGGAAGTTATATATGGAGTTTATTACATAACCCTTAAAGTATGCTACGGTTTCGAGAAGATCATACGATCTTCAAAGTACTATCAACATAAAAGAGAACATTCGGACAGTCCTCAAGAAATGAAAATTCTGGTCCTTCGAGTGCAGTGGCGGATCCAGGGGGGAGGTTTGGGGGTTGAAACCCCCCGAAATATTTGGATGGACTGAAAAACTACATACAAATTAAAAGGCATTTTATAAATATTAAAGAATTACTTTTTAAAACCCCCCCGAAATATTTTTCTTGATCCGCGCCTGTTCGAGTGTATGTCAAAGCTTAAAAATAAAAAGGGAGCCAAAATATGCTATGATTTCCATATGATTTCATATGCTCTAAGTATGTAAAACCAGAACACATTCTGACAGTCTACAAGAATCGAAAATTCGGGTCCTACGAATGAACGGCAAGAGTACAATGAAGAATAGAGGTAATATATGGAATTTATTACATAACCCTTAAAGTATGCTATGCTTTCGGTATGATAATATGTACCTCTAAGTTCTACTCTAAGTTCTACTCCACACGGAGTAATTGAGCAAATACTTAAGTGTAAAGACAGTGAAGTGTAAATCTGTGAAGTAAAGTGATTGTTGGTTTTTTTTATTGACTGCGTTTGAGAAACTAAGTGTGTTTTATTTTCAAATTACGCAATCCAGAGATACGTACTAGCCCACTAGAACTAGCATTCGTAACAATATCATTCTTAGTACTGAACCAAATCTAGCTATGTTCGTTTCTCTATTTGTTCACTAACATAAATAAGTAGAGATCTAAGATCTATGTAGAGGGAAGAAAAGTAAAATGAGTAGAGTAGAGACATGGCAATGAAATGCGGTATGGATGGTGCTTGGAGACCAACAAAGTAAGTCACTCACTTTCAAGAAGTAAGGACTGTATCAAAAAGAAAGTGCACACTTTGTTTGAAGTATAATTTGGATGCAAATTTTGTTGATTAAAGTTTACTTATAATCAAAGAAGGTTGTTTTGCGAATCACAAACCCTTTTATATTGATTGACCATTTGGTATATTTATCGATGGGTCAAAAATGTACTTAGGGAGTGGTTGGGAGATTTACTATAAATGCCAGAAAAAAGAGCCTGTTCGATAATCAAGTCTTAAGATACCACTGCCTACAATTCTGACTAACCTAACAAAAGTACGATATACGAAAAATACAACCTACCTAACCTCCTTTTCTAGCTTATTTTGTTGTCATTAAAGTTTCTAATGTAAGTTTTTTATATTTATATTTTTTTTTATTTATTTATATTTATATTTTTAAATATTTATATTTTTTATATTTATATTTTTTTTATTTATTATACATTTTATACAAAAGTATAACAATCCATGTGGCAGTAGTCCATGCCTTAAATAAGCCAGTTACAACCGATAAACAAAAATTTATATTTTTACACGTTCCTTTCTGTACAACTTGAACATCAAATCTCAAATTCATTTCGCACTCAAAACTTTATTACAAAATTTGTTCACCACAATCCTACGTTCCTCTTCTACTGAACGTATTGCAAATTGCCGCCCACAAACTTGCACCCTTTGAACGACTTTAATCAGCACAGCCAGCACAAATGTCACCATGACAATCACAGTTTCTCAATTGTGGCATATTTTTGCCGCTTGCTCGACCTTTGCACATTTCGCCTCAAGTCGACTGTTGTCTTTCGTCAAGCCATCATTAAATGTCCTTCATTTTCCATCGACTGCACAGCTTTCAGCGATTACGCCTTTGTTTTTGTTGTCAAACCAATTACAATGTCACTGCGCTCATGCAAAAGTCAACTGTACGCTACGTACTGGCCGTTGCCTACTATCGAGGTAGTACTGTACTGTTTCTTTTTCTTGTTCGTATGCGGCTGCCCTTCACTTTCACACGCCAGTAGATAACTGCAGCAGCGACAATTGTTATTGTTGTTGCTGTTGCTTTTTAATATTGTTGCTGCTTTTGCACTTTTACTCCAGTTGTGCGCAATTATTGCCGTTGCCGCAGCAACCTGCTGCAAATGGCAAAATCGCGGCGCACACGTTGTCAACGCCATTTATGGCGCACAGCCGCTGGCAATGCGGCAGCAACACGTTGCATCGAAAGTGAAATTGTGCGGCATGTCAGTGGCGTCTTCGTGGTCTGCGCGTTTCATTTCTGCACTTGGCTGCCACACCAACTGACACTGGCACTGACACTGGCGCTGGCTATGAACACTTCGCTGTCATCTCAAGTCCACTCAATGCGCATTGACTTTGAAACCCAAAAGATGCCAAAATATTTAAGTAAAAATAAAAAACTGCACAACAAAGCAATGGTGCCAAATTTAAGTTTGCCAACAAAATGCATTGTGCGCAGAGCTTTTGTTAGCAACAATGTTAAAGATCGAAATATTTAGTTGGATTTTAAGGTTTTAAGTGCTGCTGAATGAGTTGATTGAATGAATTACACCAACCAACCAACTAATTGTTAACCTAAACAAATTCTAGGCTTCCTGTGTTCAAAATTTCATACGTTTTCATAGACTTTCTAAGTTTCATAGGTCATTAAGTTGTCATAGCTTTCTCACAAAGGCAACTTCAAGCAACTAAGAAAGTTCTGAAGTGACCAAATGGAAATGATACTCGAATTGTCTATCAAAATTATACAATAAAAATCTTTCAATCTTTTAGGAAGACAGCTCCCTAGAGCTCAGAATTAAATATTTGGCAGCGACTCTGGTTTGTTGAGATTGCAGTGACAGCTCCAAAGAGCCAACTTAGGCCAACATTGACCTCAAGTGGTTACATTGAAAAAAGAACAACAAACTTCCCGAGAGTTAAACTGAAACCATTCGGAATATTTTTTTAAGTTAAATTTTCCATTCTATTTTCCCATTTTTTTTAAGTTTAATAGTTGTGGTATTACAGGCAGCCAAAGGAGAAAAAAAATATTCTTCGAAGCTTAAACTATATCCGAAAGTTTGTTTTTGCAGCCGACAACACACACAACAACAACAACAACAACACTGCACAACACAAAAACAAATGTTCTGACAACGGATTCTGGTATAGGGGACCAAAAAACAATATACGTGTATAGGCGTTTTGAGAGTTTACGTCTGAATTTTTTTAGGAGGGTCAAAGTTTTCCCCTTTTCGCGCATTCTCATGATAAATCGGCATACGAAAACCATGTAAAATCACATTTTAGATATATGATGTGTTCAGCAATATGGTGTGAAACAATACGAAGAACATTTTTGTGCAGCATTTTAACTCTGTAGCTCCCATTTTTATGGGTCAATTTGACCCTTTTTTCTAAAATGCCACAAATGTCCTGTAAAACAGGACTTTTTAAGGACAAAATGTGCCACAATATTCGCCATAAAATTCTACTATAGGTCTCTGAATACATCAAAGCTCAGAAACTAACTTGAACGCCAGAATTAAGCCCAAAATGAAAATGTGTTTAAGTGTTTATTTCGTACTTAATTAAAATCGGTACTAAAATGTCCTACATGATGTTTCTTATGCAAATAATAATAATAATAAATAAATAAAATAATAATAATAATAATATGCTCGACCGAAGGTAATATTTTGGCCGAAGCCGATTCCTAAAAGTATGCAATTTACAGCAAAAAGCTGTCAGAAGAGCCTGACCGAAGGTTATATTTTTTCGGAAGCCAACGACCGAAGGTGATATTTTGGCCGAAGCCGATTAATTGGGTGAAAGACTGACATTCGGCTTAAACTGAAACCGAAGATGAATAACTTAAGTCAGAGTTCCTTAAAAAAGGCAATTCGCAGCAAACATTTTGCGTTAACGCCCGATCGAAGATGATATTTTGGCCGAAGCCGTTTAATCGGCTACAAGAAGTTGAATAACTGAAACCTTTATTTCTAAAAGTATGTAATTTACATCAAAACAGTTTTCGTTAGAGCCCGATCGAAGGTGATATTTTGGCCTGAGCCGATTAATTGGCCACAAGACCGACATTCGGCTTAAACTGAAACCGAAGATGAATAACTTAAGTCAGAGTTCCTTAAAAAAGGCAATTCGCAGCAAACATTTTTCGTTAACGCCCGATCGAAGGTGATATTTTGGCCGAAGCCGATTAATCGGCTATAAGAAGTTAAATAAATTAAGCCTTTATTCCTAAAAGTATGCAATTTACAGCAAAAAGTTTTCGTTAGAGACCGCTCGAAGGTGATATTTTGGCCGGAGCCGATTAATCGGCTACAATACTGATATTAGGCTAAAATTGAAGCCGTAGATAAATAACTTAAGTCTTAATTCTTTAAAGTATGCGATTTACAGCATAAAATTGTCGTTCAGTGCTGTTTTTTGTGAATATTGCATACTTTTAGGCGTTATGGCGCTTTCAGGAACTATTTCAACTGATTTACGTAACAAATAGATTAAACACAATAATTTTGATAGCTAACACTTTTGTTATCACTACGCTTAGCAGATTATTGACCGAAGCCGATTATTGGTCGAATATGAATTTTTTGGAAAATTTTTGGATAAAAACGAAAACGAAGCCGATTCATCCGGGCCGGGTTCTAGAAGCGGTGGAAAAATAGCATATGTGTGTTTGTGTGTGAATAAGTGAATGTGTGTGTATGTATTTGTATTTGTGTGTGTGTGTGTGTGATGTGTTTCTGTGTTCCTGCTTTCAATTAATTAATAAACGTTCTGTTTGTTTATTACAAACACAACAACAACAAAAGTATATAATCCAAATTTAATCCGCACGCATGCACGACGCAAAAGGCGCAACAAACCAACATCGAAATCAATGGCAGAGAGAGCGCCAGCCAAGAGCGCGCCAGAGTGAAAAGAGCAACAACGTTCGCGGACGCTGAAAGCGAAAAGATAAACAAATTTGTTAGGCGAACGAATGAGCGGCAAGTAATGCAAAAAATGCTGCCAGCGTGTGTTACTTAGTATGGGATTTTGTTGTTGTTGTTTTTATTATTATTATTATTATTTTGTTGTTGTTGTTGTGATTGTCTTTTGGCTCGATTGTAGGTAGTGGCGCACAACCAAAGCAAAATCAAAACAAAAAACACAGAAAGAAATATATATAAAAAAAAAGAGTCAACCACATTGGCAGCCAACAGACGCGCGCAGCAGTTGTGTTTTTATTTCGTTGTTGTTGTTGTTATATGTAGTTTGGTTTTTTTTTTTAGTTTCTTTCAGCTTCATGCCAAAAACTGGATTTTCTAAAAATAGACCGTGGGGAAATACTTGAAAGCGCGCCACATGTGCCTGCACGGCCACACTCGGCGCAAGACAAACAGCAACAAAAACAAAAACAACAACAACAGTTGCAGTAACAACAAGTTGCTCATACAAGCGCAAGACACACACACACACACATAGACATAGAAGACACACGGCAGTTATAATAAATATGAATAAACGCATTGGCGGCCGTCTGTCCGTCGAGGCATTCGTTTGTCAGTGCGTTGCATGTGCGAGGCGCAACTTTGTTGCAGTTGCTTTGGCTGCACAAGTGCTGCATGCGGCGCACTCTTGGTGCTAACGCAGCTCGCATGTGTCGAGTGGCGGCTGCGCTGAGTCGAAGCGGGGCCAAAGGCGCAACCACGCAACGGCGCAAACCATTTCAAGTTTGCCACCGTTTGCGGCCACAACAACACAACATCTGACCCCACTTATGCACACAATCCGATTTGCATGGACTTTGCCATGTATGTGTGTGTGTGCGTGTGTGCAACAAATCGTTTAAAATTTTTTGGCATCAAATTTTTATATTTATTTTCATATTTTTTTTATGCAGTTGTTTCATATTTCAATTGCATTGTTTTTGTAGTTGCAACTCCGTTCGCCTATGTGGCCCAAAAATGAAAAAATTTCGGCGCTCTTGTTTGCCTCTTTTTCATTGCTGTGTCTAACTGCCTTTGCAGCATTCGTTGTCAACGTTACCAGCTAATATTCTGTCACTTTGGTTTCAGGCCATGGCCCACAATTGTTGCTTTATTTCCTCGCTTTCATTTAGCTGCTTTAGGGCTTTTTTTCATATTAAGTTTTGTTCTTTGCAGTTTCATTTTATTGCTACGCTTATCACTGTTTCTGACGCTGTGGTTGCTTGTTAGGTTTTTGTTGTTATTATTGTTGCTGTTGGTTTTGTTATTGTTGCCAGCAGCAACAGCAATAACGGCGGCAACAGCAGCTGCTGTTATCACATGTTGATTTGTCTAGAATCTCTCGCCCATCACCATAAAACAATATATTTCTTGCTTGTTCTTCTTTTTCTTCTTTTTCGTATTTTCTGTTGTTTTTGTTCCTATAAGCTTTTATATTTTTTTCTTATTAACAACTTGTTGTTGTTTTGATGGCATGTAAATTGCTACCCACAGTTGGCTTTTGCTGCTTGAACTGTGACTTTTGATGGCTAAACGCCTAAATGTATGCTACTGATTTGCTGGTCAAATTAGTTAGCTGTTTTTTCTAGCTTGCAGCTATTTGCAAACGTGTCGTTGGTTGGCGTTCATTGATCTGAACGCAATTTTATGACGCCTACAAATATGCTAAACATTTTTCATTTTATTAGTTTCAAACATGTTAACACCAGAATGCCCAAGGCAATTAAAATTACTCTATAGAGGTCATTTGAGGTTAATTTTGTTGCATTACTTTTAGAAGAAAAACCTGGTATTATTTTCATTATGCTTGAAGCCAAATTATATAAAAAACTGCTAGTATTCTTTATGCGATTTCTAAGCCTATTTTGTTACATGTTTTCTTATGGATATTTTTAAGGTTTGGATTAATCGGGTTTTATAGTGTTTAAACTTATTACCGCGAGTTTAGTTAGATTATATTAGTTAACATATTTGCTTTAAACTGTCAAGAAAAAGCAAACGACAAAGGCGAGGTTGAACAGTAACCATTAGAATAATGCTCGGGCAATCCAGTGAAACACTTAAGAGATTTGTTCTGGAGAGAGGAGAGGTTTGTCCTGGAGATACTAACGCGACACTGCTTAACAGCGGCTCACGCGCCAAGAGTGGACATCACCGAGACGCATGAATGCAGAAAATGCAAAGAAAATTATGTCAGAGAAACCTTGGAGCTTTATTAAGACCCTGCTTTACTTAGTAAGAGACCGCTTTCTTCTCTGGGTTAGAGAACCTAAACTCTAGGGTCCAAGGGCAGCATTAAGCCGTTGCTGAGCTTCGCTAGAAACACTCACATTCTTTCGGACCATTTTTAGGTATGATGACCCACTAAAACTCTCTAACTGATACCTCTACAGTATAAACGGAGTTTATGAGCCCCCGGGCCGATCCGAACTGATATGCCAACCAACCTACCCTCACTCATTTGGCACAGTTTTTTTGTTACATCCCTGAAAAGGTCTTCCCTAGATGGGAGAGAAAAGTAAGCATTAGAGCCAACCTTCTGCGCCAAGATAGACCTTGATGCAAATCAGTCATGTTTCCGACAGATTGGCTAGTAAACCAATTAGACTTTTTCCTATGGAATGTAGGAAATAGTTTAGGGATAGTTTCAAGATTTTAGGACATGTCTAGGAAGTGTTCGAGTGTTTTATTCCTTGTTTTATTTTAGGAGAAAATGCTAAGCATTAGAGACAACCCGCCTGGCCAAGATAAGACTTGACTCACTAAAAGCCAATTGGACTATTTTCTAAGGAATTTAAACTTGTCAAATCTAAGGCAGAAAGAATGTTTCATATTCTTTTCTGCACCTTCTGTAAAAAGTTGTGGCGGTCCCCAATTTCGGTGCATGAAGACCAATTGGTCAATGGTCCAGGATCGTCGCCGTCAATCTATCTCAATCTAAAAAGCAATTGGACTATTTTCTAAGGAATTTAAACTTTTCAAGGCTAAGGCAGAAATAATGTTTCATACTCTTTTCTTTTCTGCACCTTCTGTAAAAAAGTTGTGGGAGGTCCCCAATTTCGGTGCATGAAGACCAATTGGTCAATGGTCCAGGATCACCGCCGTCAGTCTAGAGACATTCCTAGGGGTTGTAGGTAAATAGATAGGTGAAGCCCACTTGGGAAGTAAAAGCTCATTGTGATACCAGAAGGAGTCAAGAATAAGGTCGCTCACTCATGGAACCAGTTGGAGCTTCTCAAGAACCTAATAGACTGTGAATTGATTTGTCGGCTAGATCCCTTTCAACCTAGACAAGATCCCCTTTAGCCTGGGCAAAATCCCCTTTAGCCTAGGCAAGATCCCCTTTAGCCTAGACAAGATCCCTTTAGCCTATAAAAAATTCCTTCAGCCCAGACAGGATCCCCTTTAGCCTGGGCAAGATCCCCTTCAGCCTAGACAAGATCCCTCCAGCCTAGACAAGATCCCCTTCAGCCTAGATAAGATACCTTTCAGCCTAGGCCAGATACTTTTTCTGTATAAAGCTGAACAAGTGCAACGAAGGTGAATGAATTGATGAATTGATTGATGAATTGGTCAATGGTCCAGGATCGTCGTCTTTATCATTTTCTTCCTCTTCTTCATTCATACAACTACGAAAAAAAGTCGTTTGAAAGTAGCTTAAGCCATTTAACATCAGTGCCAATTAAACAGTGATTAACAGTGGTCCTAAGCTGATCCATATTTGTTATAGCGTGACCAAATCGGTCAAGTCACACTGCGGCTGGAGAGAATACGCCATCTACTGTCCGCTATAGGCAGGAAGTACTCATGGCAGACAATGTAATTGTACTTTTTACAGTCTCTGTGACCCATAATGAATCAGCAGTCGCATATTAAATTTGATTCAAGATGTTTGCCCCTGAATTGTGCAATTTTTCAGGTATTTTTTCAGAAAGAATTTAGAATTAAGATTTTAGAATTTTAAGTAACTACAAATTTTTCCCTGTCTGTCAAACAAACAGAACAAGCAGCACAACAGAAGATTAGTTTCGTCCTTATTGCCAGCCTCCAGGTAGTCAATGAAATGCCAAGTCCCGCTAATTTAAGATGCTTTACTAAACTTGTCGAAACCTATTTCAAATATTTGTGAAATTCTGTTTTGGGAAATGTTTTCCACAGACCAGATCATTTAACTTCGACCTATTCCTCTATCTACCCTCTTAAAAACAGCCCCTATGCTTCTTCTTCTTCTTGCTTCTACCTTTAACTTATTTTTCTTTTACTTATCATTTACTATTCGAAATTTCCATTTTCAATCAAATCACAACTTAAATGTATCAAAAAGTTCCAGTTAAACGTGAATAATTTAATTAAAAAGCAATTTTTTATTAAACTCAAAAATTGTACATTTCAAGCAACGTTTTCGCTTTAATCGAGCAGCAATTTTTAGCACATTTTTTGTCAAGCGCGCTGATAATTAATTTTCGTTAGCAGCTATAGCGGATAAACTAGAAAAACCACACACACACAACCACACATGTCATACAAAATTACAAAAAAAATATTGACAAAAAGCCACAGCAATTTGACTAAGAGTGCAAAACAAAAAAAATAAAACACCCAAGTCAAAAAAAAAAAAAATAAAAAAACTAAACAAAAACAAAAATGTAATTTCCAATAAAAATTGCAGCAGCTGGTGAGTGTATGCATGTGTCTGTGTGTGTGTGTGTGGGCATGTAAGCAACATCAGCATTTATGATGGAACGGCAGCGACAGACAATGCGGCAGCCAGCGGCCACTAGCAGCAAGCCGTCGCCGCCAAACCAATAAATGCAAACTGCTAAATGAACAAATTAAATCAACAGCAGCAACGGCAGTGTCGGCGGCAACTGGCGACTGGCAGCTGGCCCGGTCGGACCAGACCAAAGCAGACCAGCAACTGGCCAAGCAGATTGCAAGCGACTGCTGCCAGCCAGCCACCCTGTCACCCGTGCACAAATTAAACAACATTTACAACATACACAGACACACATAACAACAACAACAACAAATCAAAACAAGCTCTTACATTGGCCGCACGGATGCGCCACAGTCGACCGCTGCCAACCGAAGATCGATCGAGTGATCAATCGCACTGCTGCGGCCCCAACTTAAGACGGTGCAACGTTTTTGCAACAACAACAACAAAATAAAAACCAAAACAAAAAGCCCACATAGCACATTGCGAAATTGTACAGCAATTAAAGTTGTGATTCATTTCAAGCCGCAGCCACAGCCTCAGTCGGTCGTCAGGGCGAAAGGCCGCCCGAATTGTTGCCGCCACTGTTCTGTGAACGCAGACGGCCGCTGCTATTAATGACTTTAAAAAGCAATTGAATTTAATGAGCGCAATTACACTGCGGCTAATTAAAATCAACGTTTAACATAGCATTGCATACTTGGCGGCAAACAAAAAGTAAACAAAGCCGCAGCAAAGAAAATAAAATATAAAAAAAGCGTTTTGTTATTGTTGTAGGAGGAAATAACAAAACCAAAAATAAATAGTTGCAGCAGAGAAGTAGAGCAGCATGCAAATTTTAAGAAAATTTTCAACATAAATACGGCATAAGCAATTTAAGCGCCTTAAAGTATGCAATAAAATGCAAAATCCATTGGAATAAAAAAACTTGCAATGACGCACTAGTCTCCCTCACTACTCATATCTACCTACTTATTAGTACACTAATGAATCGAATAAGTAAGGCTTAGCGCCTAAAAGTATGCCATAAAAAGTATAATGTAACGTACTTTTTTGATTTTGTATGCACCTTTGAACTAGTCACACTTTTCTAAGAATTTGACGTCAAATCCAATACAATGCGTTGTTCAGTGCGCCTAAAAATAGGCAATAAAATGCGCAATTTACAAAGTCAGTTCAGTTTAAGGCATTACTTTTTAAGACAATGAAGCATATGTCTCTCTACTCATATCTGCCTACTTATAAGTGTAATTGAATGGAATAAGTGAGGCTTAGTGTCTAAAAATATGCCATACAAAGTATAATATAACGTAATTCCTCAGTTTAGTGTGCACACAAAATCTCTCTTTTCTCTAAGAGTTTGACGTCAAATCTTATGTAATACATTGTACAGTGCTCCTAGAAATAGGCAATAAAATGTGGGAGTTACTTCAGGGTACAAATTTTTGAAATCACATTAACCACATTATAATGTTATTGATGCACAGGCAAGTTATGGTACCAAAAGCCTAGTCATTAGTGTAATTGAATGAAATAAGTGAGTCAAAGCGCCTAAAAAGATGCCATAACATAAGCAAATTTTACAGAACTCTTGGTTTTTGCAGGCAGTTTTGAAATTATCACAATTCTCCATCACAATTTCACAACAAAGTCCATATAATACTATTTTCAATGCGCCTAAGAATAGGCAATAAAATGTGCTCGTTAGTTCAGATAACATATCGAATACCTCTTTAGCTTCAGCTGACTTTTAGACGCGCTAACGATTGCATAGGCAAGTCATGATGCCTATGTAAAGCCAACTCATGGTAAATGTAGTTAAATAGATTAAGTAACCCTTGACGCTTAAAAATATGCAATAAAAAGTACAGAACTGACATAATTTTTCCATTTTGTGTGCCTTTTTTAATTAATTAGTCCTCTCAGTAGGAAATGGCAAACCTCTGAGAGTAAAATTGCCTATGAAAAAGCTCCCAACTCGAAGTTCGGAATTGGCATAAAACTGTAAACACGGATGGTTGCGGGTAGCTAGGCCTTAGTCTCGTAATCGGGATGTCGTGCCAGTAAAGAAGAAGAAGAAGGAGAAGCCTTATTCTCTGAAACCATTTCAAAACAATTTACATATCAAGCATTTTTCAATGCGCCCAAAACTAGGCAACACAATGTGCTACTTGATCTATCTAGCAAGTTGATTCCATGTTTAGCTTCAAGTGACTTTTGAACCCATCAGTGATGCAAAGTCAAGTCATGGCACCTAAAACCTGCTTTTAAATGTAACTGAATGGAACAATTGAGTTGATGCGCCTAAAAAGATGCCATAACATGCATAAGTTTGATGTAATTCTTCAGTTTAGAGGGCAATTTTGAACAAGTCACACTTTTTCCTAACAGTTTGATAATAAATTACATGTCATGCATTATTCAAAGCGCCTAAAAATATGCAACATAATGTGCTTGTTAATTCAGGGTAACATAACGACACTGTTTTCAGCTTTTGCTGACTTTCGAAACCATAAATTCGGCATAGACAAGTCATGGCACCTAAAAGTAGGACGTGAAATGTTATGATTTAAAAAACAATGCTTTGCTTTGGCAAAACTTATTGAAGTTAATATCTTTTTATACTTCAAAATAGCTTTTTCAACTTTAATTTATCTAAAAACTGAAGAGTTTTCAATACTTTATTTCATGCAACCATGCACCTAAAAGCATGCAACAACATGCACTGCATTTACTGCATAGAAATTGAGGCCATTTTATTTAGGCAAATATTCTGTATTTTTACTTCATGTAAAATACACAAAACGAACAGTGTTTGAAACTCTATTTCAACAATAATTTCGTTTATGTTAGCACCAAAAACTATGCAATATTTGTTTATGCAGATAAGCGTGCATTTTTGATTATATGCAGAATTTGTGTGTCAGGCAAACACTAGGCATGCCAACACTGATTACTGCTAATTTTTTAATGCTTAAGCGCTCATAATTATGCTAAGCTTTTGCCACTTTCCAGCATAAATTAATTGCACAATAATAATAAAAATGCAAATGACTTTTTAACGCCAAATGCGCCGCAAAATGTGCTAAACTATTTAGCAACCAACGGAGCGAATTTGCATAATTTTTCACGCAGATTTCCGAACATGTGCTGTGTTGATACACAATAAATATAGAAAATTTTATTTTATTTTCATTTGCATTTTATAAAATATTTAATACCAAATTCAATGTGATGACAGAGATATGTTGGCTTCCCAAAACCAAATTTCGTTAAACTAAATGGGAAAACTTACAACTGATGAATAACCGAGTCGCATTTGAATACCAGCGACAATTTTGAGCCAAATGATTTGTTATTTTTGCTGTTGTTGTTGTTTTCGTTATAATGTTTATTTATTTGCACACAAAACGGCGACACGTTTACACGACCATCATTTCAACTGACAATTATGCAAGCGAACGTGTGTAGGTTTGTTTATTTTGCATTCATTCGTTTATTTCTAATGTTCAGCTAAGTTCAACTTTTGGTATGTGTCAGCAATGAGTTTGAAGCGAGTAGTGTGTGGGTGGGGCAGAGAATAGAATTCTAAAATTTTTAGAAATAATTTCTTAAAATTACAAAACCAGAACCAGCCGGAAATTTCAAAAAATTTCACACTTAAACATTGCACAGCATAGTTCAAAATGTGCATAAAATTATGGAAATCGTTCGGTCCGGGGGCCATGTAGGCATTAATTTGATGGTCCAGGAGCTAAGCATTGCACTAGAAACTGTTTGGTATCACTTGACTAAGGCTGGATACAAAAAGAACTAGAAAAATTCTGGGTGCCATACGAGTTAGAGCAACAAAAAAAAACCCATAGATCGAATTTCCATCTGAGAATCACAGCAAACGCGATCCATTTCTGAATGTTGATTGGTGATGGTTGGTGATTGAAAGTGAATCAGTTACTATAACATTAAGTAAAACCTGTAGTGATTGAATCGCATTGAGATGACACAAACGATGACAAAGACAGGATTGACGAACAGGAAGGGTTTGCTGTGCATTTGGGGGACTGGGAGGGAATCATCTATTATGAACTTCCCTAAACTCTTAACGCGGTCTTGCACTGTCAACAATTGGACTCTCCGAAAGAAGTAATCGAAGCGGTGAGTTTCTATGAGCTGAACCCTTGAAGTTTCTCAGATAGTCTGGCTCTCCTTTAGCCGATCAGTGGCTTTGAACAGGAAACCCATATTTGACAGTTCGAGTCATATTTGACATATTTGACAGTTCGAGTCGAAGCGACAGAGCATTATACCGAAACATTGGAACAAAACATAGCAAATTTGATAGCAACAAAATCTATCGTGCTCTGAAGATAATGTCAAACAAAAAACCAGTCGTGATCGAATTGCATTGAGAGGATACAAACGATGGCCAAGAGTGGACTGATGATCAGGAAGGGTTTGCTGTGCGTTTGGTGGGAATGGGAGGGAATCATCTACCAAAAGCTGCTGCCCTATGGCCAAAATCTTAATTTGGATCTCTGCTCTGTCAACAATTGGACCGTTTGAAGAAAGCAAAAGCCCAGAAGAGGTCATTTACTATGAGCTCTCCTCCAAAGAACTCTTAATTTGGAGCTGTACTGCCATCAGTTTTAGCCAGGAGTAGAAGAATTGTGTTCCATCAGCACAACGCCAGGCCACACACTCATCGATAGTAACTTGTCAGAAGCTTCGGAAGCTTGGTTTGGAGTAGAGTTTTTTGCATCCTCCTTAGAGTCCGAACCTGGCGGTAAGTGATTACTATCTGTTTCTGTCCCCGAAGAATAATTTTGCTGATGAAAAATTGGACTCAAGAGAAAATTTATGGAAAAACATTGGGACAAAGATTTCTATAAGAATCCCTAATTTCTATAAGAAATTCCTAATCAACACGTTAAAATATTGACTTTATAAATTTTTGACCTAAATTGAACCATTTCTATACATATTGTTACGAAAATCCAAGTTTCCCAAGGTTCGTTTGGATTGGGTTTGAAAATAAAACAACTTTAATTATTCAGCGCAAAAACGCAGTCAGAAATCAACAATCACTTTATTTACAGATTTACACTTGTTCTACTTTACACTACTACTATTGCATGTTTCCCCATTGCTTGCTCAACACAGACTCGACCCATTGCGCTGCACATTGCTGCTTTTATACCAGTTTTCTTATCGCGCCGAAGTTTCTTGTAACTTCCAATTGGAAAGTGGTCGACCATTCTCGCACAGCCCATTTCTTCGAGAACCATCCTTGCCATATCGGACTATACCAAGCGAGTTATACCAAATTTGCCATACTTCAAAGTGCATGCCTAAAAGTATGCTTGGAAAAGCGTTCATGTACAGCACAGAGCGCCCCTTCGTTTCAATATGATTGTTTGTCCTGACTGACTGATTAACTGACTGACTCATTGTCGCATATCCCAAACCGCTGAAGCTACAAACATGAAATTTAAACTGTAGCTACATCTTGGGGACTTTTGAAAATCGGGGTCTGAAAGGGGACAAAACATGGGTTAAGGTGTTTTATGAAGAAACGCACTTATTGATTTTAAATTTGTTAAAAACACTTACAAAAATAATTCGACTCGTATTTTTTATTTTTAACGTGTCAACAATGGGTTAAGGTGCGTATATGGGAAGACTAAAAACAAACCATGAGCCGATGAGCCCAAATTTGGTGGGCGATTGACCTCAAAGTTGGTGAAAACACTTGAAATCAAAAATAATTTGACACATGTTTCTCATTTATATGAAAATCAAAACTTAAAGGTGTGAACCAGGGGTTAAAAATTAATATGAAGCAACATAATTTTTTATGCCTTTTTACTTCAAACTTGGTGATAGCAATTAACATGCAAAATAAGTTTATTCCGTTTTGTTTTAATCAATTCTAACGGGGTCAGCAATGGGTCAAAAGTGTGTATGAAGTTACATGATTTTTTACGCCTTTTGACTTCAAACTTAGTGAAAATATTTAAATTTTTTTATTTTTTCGAAAATCAAAAACTGACGGGGTTAACGACGGGTTAAAAGTTTATATGGAGAAACTGAAAAAACATGAATTAATGAGTCTTTTGACTTCAAACTTGAAAGGGCTATTAGTGAGAAATAGTTCAACACGTGTTTTTCATTTTTTCCAAAAACCAAAATCTAACGGCGTCAACAATGCACAGTGATTCGACTCCATACAACCGCGGGACAAAATTAGAAGGAGTGGTCCGTTCTTCATAAAACTTGGTATACTAGTTAACCATAGTCTGCTGAATTGAAATCTCCATTTGGTTTTTCTTAGACTGTTGTAGTTTGGCAATGGCTGAGACTTAAATTTGCAAATTTCGTAATTTTTGGAGAGCTATAGCACCAAGTGTGTTGGCTAGATTTTTCAGATTTTACATTTAATCGGTAACGTCAACATTGATTATTCCAAAGAGTAACATAAATTGTCTTAGGACCCTCAGGTTTTGCAATAAAAACGATAATAATAGAAGTATGTTTTGCATTTTTGCAGATTTTATCATTTGTGCTGATTGCATACTTTTAGGCATAAATTAAATATATTTTGTCGAAAAATACGTGTTTAGACCACTTTTCAAATTGAATTATTTTCTGAGATCGGAAGATATCGGAGGATGTAATTACATTATCCGACAAAGAAAGAATGCTTCTTAAAATAGAAAAAAAATCCAGGAACATACTTTCACATACTTTTTAGATATTTTCCTCAAAGTTTTGCCAATTTTCAGATTTTTAATTTAGTAAAATATTTTAAATTAAAAGTGAAGTAAAAGCCTCAGCTTTACAAATTTTGAGAAAAGATTAAAACCGAAAATAGCCACATCGTTTCTTAACCTATATTGAAAGCTTAAGCAACTTCTTGGTAACCATGTATTTTTTACAATTTTGTTACTCAATAGACTAAAAAACATAAAATATGAGTTTCAATTTTTTTGAGAAAAAAGTTTCAACTTTGAGCCGCTTTTGCACAGACACTAATTAATTTTTTGCACAGATTTTTTGGGGTTTTCTTAGTTGGAGTTTTTTCTTTCAAATGACATCAAAATCGTTAAATTCTGAGACCATACAGTTTTTGAATTTTGTCTATGGAACGAATCATTGTGCAATGGGTTGAAAGTTTGTATGGAGAAACAGGATTTTATGGGCCTTTTCACTTCAAATATGGTGAGAAATCAAATAAGAAATAATTAGATACGTTTTTTTTCATAAAAATCCAACAGAATTAACAGAGGGTTAAGGAAAACTTAAAAACCTAAACAGGCGTGCAAAGCCTCGGAGCCTCGCTAGTTCTAAATAAGCTAAATAAAGCCTACAATTTCGAGCAAAAAATAATGGATTGCTTTTATAACTCGCTCGAAGATTTTTAAATTAACCAAAAAAATATAAATATAAATTATATTTACAAAAAATAAAAAATAGAAAAAATGTAAACATAAATATTAAAAAAAAATATTAATAATCGCTATCGAACCAAAATCTTTGAACTAAGAGATAAAAAAACTGGAAGAAAACATTGGATTAGCGTCGATCGACATAAAACTGAATTCGTACATATGTAGATATGTGTGTCTATCTGTTAGTTTGTCTGTACATATCTCCACCGCTACAACTGCCGCTGTGACTGTTCGTGGCGCTCATATGATCGCGCCAACAACTGCACACACTCACACACACACTAACACACGCTCGCGCACAATTACTGCACGGCGCACTAACACATGCCTCAAGGCCATTTAAAAATACGCAAAGCTAAAAATAAACGCCGCAACAGGCAGTGGCTGCCACAGAGCGCCGAAAGCAGGCAAACTGACTGAAGCGGCCGCAACGGCAATGGCGCTGACTGAGGGGGGCCGCGAGGGCGAACAGCAACAGCAGCACAATTGTGCTGACTGGGCGGAGGAATGGCGACTTAGTGTAGTGCAAACAGCGGCTGACAGCGCCAGTCAGACAGTCAACCAGCCAGTGTAGATATTGTAAAAAAGATTGTTATTATTGCACTTGTTGTTGTTGTTTTATTAACAAGACACACAAATACACACACACACAAACAGACCGACAAACAAACAGACAGACACAGACACAGTTATGCATACGCTAAACGACAAACAAACAAACACATTCATTCACACACACACACACACACACACACATACACATGCAATGCGACAAGTATAACAAATAAAATAAACACAAATTTGTTGAACAACGTTTCGCGCAACGCATAAAGGCGCAAGTGTTGAAATAATAATAACAACAACAACAAATCTAAAGTTATTTTTCGCTAAAATCTGTGCTGCTGCCTCTGTTGTCTTCTTCTTCTTCTTCCGTTCGCTTACTATCTCAAATACGTTAATTGAAATGTATCCAGATACTCGAACTGGCGCACACATACAAACGCACAGCCACCGTCGACCCCATTGGCCGCAGCGGCCGACTGTTGATACAAGGAAGCGGCGGCGGCGCGTTCGCAATCAGTGCGCCGCGCACCATTTAAATCTGTGTACGACAATAATATTTCGACTCGGTTCGTACATGAAAACAAATATCACGTTCATCGAGCTATTTTTGTAGAATTCTAGTCAAATGTAAACAAACAAAATTCTCTTCATTCCAGCGTTGATTTTTAAAGCACAAAATTAGAAACGCAAATGTTTTTATTAGTCATATGGGTCAGTGGAAAGCTGACGCCTTAATGTATCCTTCTGACCTTCTTTCTCTAGTGAAATGACCCCAAAAGGCTCCAGCAAGTCACCGTTGCTGAATCAAGTCATGCTTGCACAGTCCAACTCCTGGAACAACGGAGGGTTGATTGTCTCCACCTTCTCGAACAACAAACCGGCATCCTTGATCAGTTGTTCTGCTTTTCTCCAGTCCTGAAAGTTATGGCACATGAAACCGGTCCCGTCCCTTACTCCATGGCATCTCCAGACGTAGCCAAAATAACCTCACATTCAGAGCAGGATCAGAGTTGACATTTGTCACAAATCGCCTAATAACTCTCGCTCAAAGTTCTTCAAGCAATCTATCAGTCTTTCTTTTGTCCAATAAAAGCTCTTTTTTGACCTTAATAACGTCTTGGACAAGCAGACAATCTCACAATCCTATGATCTTCAACACCAAGTGGACGGCAACTCGGTCACATTTATATAGTCCCATATTGCCATACAAAAGGGGATTTTTAGGGTTGAACCCCTTCCCCAAAATCTGTATCTGTCAAACAATTTAGGTTGCAAATATGTTTCAACAGGTATTGGACTCAGCGGCAACGCTCACGCCGGCCTCCTGGCGTAATACTTAGCGGTGGTCCCAGCAAGATTAACCGTCCAATGAAGAGGAGAATTTAGCGGTTTAAAGCACCGCACTGATCTAAGGCTTTCGATGGTTATCTCGTCTTAAAAAACGGGTATTAGACTCAAAAGTTGTAAGTGAATCCCACAGTTTGACCTAATACTATTTTTTATTCTCTCAATATCAGATCCATGTTCCTTATTTAAAAGTACTGACATCTCTTTGTCCTGCAGATCGGTGATCCAGCGCAAACCGCTGCAAGAGTACTTCTCCCCGAGAACAAAGCGTCCAAGCCAATCCATGAAGTTTTCACTTGCCTGACCCAGTTTAGGTAAGGTTAGAATGGCTATCTGAACACGGGACCGTGATCTGAAAAACACACTTAGACCACAAAATTTGATCGTTGTGTTACTAAAAGAAAAAAGTGATTTGCAAGTCGGAGTTCCGATTGATGTTCTGATGTTCACTGAATTGAGGTTACCCAAGTTGTCGAAGAAGGGAGATCCTAGAGGTTTCCAAGCTGGTCTGTGATGTTTACTGAACTAATGTTGTCCACATTGTCGAAGAGAGTAGATGCTTCAGATTTCTACGAAAGTTTACTGGACTTAGGTTGTTCGAGTCGTCGAAGAAAGGAGATCCTAAGAATTTCCAAATAAGTTTACTGACCAGAGGTTGTCCAAGTTGTGAAAGAAGGGAGATCCTAGGGATTTCCAAGCTAGTCTATAATATTAATTGAACTAAGGTTGCCCTCATTGCCAAAGAAAGGAGATCCTTCAGATTTCCAAGAAAGTTTAGTGAATTGAGGTTGTCCGAGTTATCGAAGAAGTAAGATCCTTGGAATTTCCAAACAAGTTTAATGAACTAAGGATTTCCAAGAAGGTTTAATGAACTAGGGATTTCCAAGAAGGTTTACTGAACTGAGCCTGTCTAAGTTGTCGAGGAAGAGAGATCCTAGGGATTTCCAAGCAAGTCTCTGATGTTGACTGAACTGATATTTTACGAGTTGTCTAAGAAGTGAGATCCTGGGGAATTCCAACCAAGTATCTGACGTTGACTGTAATGAGGTGATCTGACTTGTCGAAAAAGGCTAGTCATAGAGATTTCCAAAACAAGTCTCTGATGTTGGCTGATCTAAAGTTACCCAAGTTGTCGAAGAAGGAAGAACCTAGGGTATTGAGGGAACTGAGGTTATCCAACTTGTCGAAGAAAAGATATTTTAGGGATTTCCTAGCAAGTTTACTAAGGTTATCCAAGTTTTCGAAGAATGGAAATCATAGGGATTTCCAAACAAGTATCTTTTGTTGATTAAACAGAGGTAATCTGATTTACCGAAAAGGAAGATCCCAGGGATTTCGAAGCAAGTTTACTGAACTTAGGTTGTCCAAGTTGTCGAAGAAGAGATATCCTTAAGATTTCCAAACAAGTCTCTGATATTGACTGAACTGAGGTTATTCAAGTTATAAAAGGAAGATCCGACGGATTTCCGAGCAAGTCTCTGATATTGGCTGAACTGAGGTAGTCTGATTTGTCGAAGAAGTGAGATCCTAGGGATTTCCAAACAAGTCTCTGATGTTGATTGAACTGAAAATACCCACGTTGTCGAAGAAGGAACAGCTTAGTGAATTCCATCTTTGTCTAGAAAGATCCCTTGAGAGACCCCTTGAAACAATTTGTTTTATTTAAGCAACTTTTTAAAATACAAAGTTATAAAACAAAGTTATATTTAAATAAAGCGTGCAACTTACAAAAGAAAAACAACAAAAACACTTCTAAAAACCGAAAGCGCCACATGCCCCGGGTTCACAAGCTAATGGCCGCAGTAAGTTTTACAAACCGTTGAGCAAAAAGGCCAATTAAGCGACAAACAGGTGAATAAGACACAAACAGACATGTGTACAAATGTAGATGTGTAAGTTGTTTTTGCAAGTTTTGTTTTTATGATGACACATTTCCGCATCATTAAAACACCTTCAATTCACACTTAAAAAACCCATAAAAGACACCAGCCGCATGAAATCTTACAGCGAAAGTTGTGGTTGAGCTATTAAAAGCGACTATTTTTAAACCATAAAGAAGACATTATTTCTACTTTTTTACACACACACACAGTTGTAGCATTTTTTTTATAAACACACAATTGCGCGACACATACAAATTTACGTACAAACAAATGGGTAAAGCTGTTACAAAAAAAGCGACACTACGTTGTGTCAGTTTGCATGTTTCCTATTGTTGTTGTTTTGTCTTTAATAAAAGTTTATATGTTGTAGCTGTTGTTGTTGTTGTTTTTTGTTTTTATTGCACTATGGGTGTGTCTTGAGTTGTCTTCAAAGCGGCCATGTGTGTGCATGAATTAGCTGACGGTGGGTGTGTGCGTGGCGCGAAAAACGCCGGAAATTTAAATTGAAATTAAAGAAAAAATCAAAATCAAGCAAACACCGCAAAACATCACAACGAGCGCTGCAACAATGCGACAACGTAGCAACGTAGAAATATGGCAACAACAACAACAAATTTATGGTTTAATAACTGCACTTGACACCCAGTGAAAATTGTGCCAAGCCAGCAATAAAATTAATGAAATACAAAGCGGCGCACATATGAATGCATATAGTATGTAAATATATATATATATATACATATATAACGGTGCGCTTGTGCATGCGTAAGCGAGACATGTGAGTGTGTAAGCGAAATGCACGAAATGTAGGCAAAAAAGGGACAGTCACAGCTGCTTTGTTGTTGCTGCTGCTTCTTCTTTTTTGTCATTCCACATTATATTAAATGCTTTGTTTTAAATTTTTCGCAATTAAAATAATTTTGTGAAGCTCCACATTTGCGGAAAAAATTGAAAAAAATATGAATAATGAGTTAACAATTTCTGACTTAAATTTTTATGCAATTTCATGCAAATTCAATTAAGTGATTTAGCAGATTTTTACGAGTCATTTAAATTGTTATGCAATGAAAGTCAACATTTATGCAGCCAGTCAAGAGGGCTCAAGTGTTGCAAATTAAAATTAAATGTAAAAACAAAACTGAAAAGTAATTACATGTTTTACTCAAATAATTTTAAGTGTCTTTCGTGTAATTTAAAAAAGCAAATCATGTCAATGTGAACGTTGAAATAAGTTTAACATTAAATCAAAAAAAAATACATTCAATTAGTGTTGAAATTTATTCAAATTGATTATAATTAATTTTTATTGTAAGCAAAGTTAGATAAATTTAGGATAGCTGTCAAATTCCAACAGCTTGAAATGTGTATAGAACACTGTTCAACATTTCCGAGTTTGTTACACAAATTTTTATGAAACATTTTCCATCACACTTCTACCACTAAATTCTTCAAGACTTTCTCACTCACAACTGTCATAAAAACCATAAAACAAGAAACAATTTGCAACTCGCCGTCATTGACACCCAGCTAAACATAATTTACGTTCTGACAGCTTGACATAAAAATATTATTTAAAATGCTACCGAGTACCAAAGTGACTAACTAAAGTATCTACTTATAGCCCAAGAATGTCACAAAATTGTCAAAATTTTCATGTACAAAGCCGTAAGCTAAACACTCAATGAATGGTCATTGTCAAGGTTGATGTCGTGCCACCATCCATGGCTCATATTCATGTCATCAATTGTGCAGTTCAATGTGAGTGACATTTAAAGTCATTGAAAATGTAAGCAAACTTGCAAAAACAAAAAAAAAAAACATGTCAATGAATAAAGTGAATTTGAAGCGCGACAAAATGGATTACTGTGCACACAAGTCAAGTAAAATTGATTAACATTAATTAAAGACATACAAATCGAGCGGCAAATAGAAATCTAAAACAAAACAAAAAAATGCTAAAGCAAAAAAGTGAGCGAGTAGCGTAACCAAGTGACATCGAATAATTTATATAGGGTTGACAGATGTAATGAAGTTGTCGATGGAATTGAATTAATTCGCAAATATGATCGACTAATTGGGACACTAACAGACATTGAATCGCTTTGGAATGTGTAGGGTTTTGAAACGATGGCGTTAGGTGGCATCGATAAAATCTAAGAATATAGCAAAGAATTGATTTGAGAAGATCCATTTCTTTATCCTTTTCCTGATATGTTTAACTTTGCTAATTAAAGATCTTCCAATTACAATAAGTACTCTTGTGAAGGTGTAACGCATGTAAGGGGAACGGGAATTAGTAAAAAAACAGCGCTCCAAACCGATCTTAGCGAAGTTCCTAACCATCCTGCTGTCACCTTCCTTACACAACAGATGGCGCTATGACCGGTAGCTCACAAGATCGAAGGCGTCGTTCCTAAGCGGCGGCAGATGGCAGCCGCACCACTTAGGACTACCTGCGATAGTCTAACCAACTACACTTAAATAAAAATACAATCGATAAACGTAACCAACACAAGGCAATTTCTTGTGGAGGACCTATGCTCCCGAAAGGTGAGAACAAGGAAAAAAAAACAACTCCAAAAGGTATATCTACCTAATAACTAAGGTCTAGCTGGCCTCGATAGTCAAGCGGGTAGCGCGCTGGCTTCTCATACCAAAGGCTCCAGGTTCGATTCCTGGCTCGGGCTGGTAAACAACTCATCTACTTCTATCGCTATCCACATGAAGGGAATGAGAATTACAAGAATCGCACAAGTGCGCTCTTGGCAGGCAATGGCAAAACCTCCAAGTGTGAACGAAAAACTGCCAATCGCCGTTCGGATTCGGCGTTAAACTGTAGGTCCCCCCCCCCCTTTCCCCATCCGCTTGAAATGTGTGCTGTAACCTATGTTGGCAAAACAGTGTTGCATACACAGTTCAAAAACGGGTGAAATATGTGGTATCACAATGGGCCTTTCAGGCCTCCGAGTGTGTCTCTTATAGAGGCAGCCACCCCAACCTAACCTAACCTAACTAAGGTCTATGACCCAGCTACGCTCTCATAATTTATGATACCTTTTCGCCATCCATTAATTTCCTGTTGAAACTTTTCTATCCGCGCTTAATATTTGTATTTCCAACCACATCTTATGTAACCTAAACTACAGGAAAGGTGTTATTATATGCTAATCTCTTTTATAGGTGTGATTAAAACTTACAATTGAAGTTCTATGCTATCTTAATGTATTCCATCCTAACTAAACCCACCGAACATGTAAAGTTTCTTTCTATCTAATCTCTGCAACCCCATCACCCCCAACACAACCTAACCTAAATGTTAAGTTCTGTCTTATATACGTTTTTTGTATTCGAACCACACCTAAGAAATATTAACCTCAATGCATATTCCCATTCTATCCCGATCTCCTAAGTAACACCACACTCAAACTTATCTACATGTAACATTCTCTGGTATAATAATCTCTCCCCTTCTAACCACACCTATCATAACCCATTTTATTTATAGGTAAAATTTCATTCTATCCAAATCTCTTCAGTAACAAAACACATAACATAATCTTAACTATATGTAAAGTTCGCTCTTAACATAACCTAACGTACATGAAAAGTTCCATTCTTTCCAAAACTCTTCAGTTCCACCACTTCTAAGATAACCTAATAACATGTCAAATAAATTTCCAGCCAAATCTTTTCAGTTCCACGGCATCCAACATACACCAACCTACTTTTAAGTTCCATTTTATGCAAATTTTGTTTCTTCCTAACTTCATTTAACAACCCCTAACCCATAAATAAGGCTTCAATCTGTACAATACTCTTCAGTTCTACCTTTGCTCTGTTCTATTCAAATCTCTTCAGCTCCACCACATCTAATATAACCACATCTAATATGAAAAGTTCCATTCTTTCCAAAACTCTTCAGTTCCACCACTTCTAAGATAACCTAATTACATGTAAAGTAAAATTCTAGCCAAATCTTTTCAGTTCCACGGCATCCAACATACACCAACGTACTTTTAAGTCCCATTTATGAAATTTTTTCCATTCTAACCTCACTTAACAATACCTAACCTACACATAAAGTTCCATTCTATCGAAATCTTCAACCAAACCTATATGTAAATTCACATTTTAATCAAATGTATTCCATTTTAACCCCATTCAACAATCCCTAACATATAAATAAAGTTCCTTTATATCCAAATTTTGTCAGTTCCACCACATCTAATGTAACCTAATTACATGTAAAGTAAAATTATAGTCAAACCCTTTCAGATCCACGGCATCTAACATACACCGACATCCTTTTAAGTTCCATTTCATGAAATTTTGTTCATCCTAACCTCACTTAACAATCCCTAACCTATAAGTAAGGTTACATTCTATCCACATCTCTTCAGTTCTACCTCTGCTCCGTTCTATTCAAATCTCTTCAGTCCCACAACACTTAATATAATCCAACCAACATGTAAAGTTCCATTCTATCGAAATGTCTACAGTTCCACCACATCTAATATAACCTAATTACATGTCAAGTAAAATTCTAGTCAAATCTTTTCAGTTCCACGGTAGCTAACATACGACAACCTCC
The DNA here is from genome assembly GCA_963971225.1 of Melieria omissa. NCBI lineage: Eukaryota > Metazoa > Arthropoda > Insecta > Diptera > Ulidiidae > Melieria > Melieria omissa. The sequence goes on along the minus strand of OZ020268.1, from coordinate 74,728,805 downwards.
TTTTAACTTCCATTTTATACAATTTTTGTTCATCCTAACCTCACTTAACAATACCTAACCTTCACATAAAGTTCCATTCTATCGAAATCTTCAACCAAACCTATATGTAAATTCACATTTTAATCAAATGTATTCCATTTTAACCCCATTCAACAATCCCTAACATATAAATAAAGTTCCTTTCTATCCAAATCCCTTCAGTTCCATCACATCTTATGAATCCTAGTTACATGTAAAGTAAAATTCTAGTCAAATTTTCTCAGTTCCAAGGAATCTAACACACACCAACCTTGTTTTAAGTCCCATTTTATGCAAGTTTTTCATCTTAACCTTACTTAACAATCCCTAACCTACAAATAAAGTTAAATTCTATCCAAACCTTCAACCAAACCTATACGTAAATTTCCATTGCAATCAAATGTATTCCATCCTAACCTCACTTAACAATCACTAACCTATAAATAAAGTTCCTCTCTATCCAAATCTTGTCAGTTCCACCACATCTAATATAATCTAACTATTTGTAAAGTAAAAGTCTAGTCAAATCTTTCAGTTCCACGGCGTTTAACATACGCCAACCTCGTTTTAAGCTCCAATTCATGTAATTTCGTTTAATCCTAACCTCACTTAACAATCCCTAACCTACAAATAAAGTTAAATTCTATCAAAATCTGTTCAGTTCTATCTCAGTTTCATTCTACCCAAATCTATTCAGTCCGACCATATCTAACATTACCTAACCTGAGTATAAAACTGTCATAATAAATATTCCACACTAAAACTACGACAAAAATTATCTTAGCACCTTCTCGCATCACTTTCATCAATCTAAGAATTCCACAATTTATGTTCAACACCGCCCACAACTATTAATCTGTGTACCAAAACAAAACACTGTGTCAATAACCTTTGCCAATAATTCCATTCGTCCGCGACACGTGCCAGCGAAATTATTACAATTAATCATATTCAATATGGAGTCCCCCCTGTGGCACAAACACACACACACACTCATATTCCTAGGCACACCACAATCTTAAGATGCTTACGTAAAAAAATTACAAAAAAAAAAACAACCAAACGACACAAACACTCACCCACCGCATGTAAACATCTAAGCCAATATATCCACTTAATGTGCTATCGACCCAATCAATTGCGTACAACAACATTGAAACAAAAAAAAAACAAAAACACTGTGAAAAGTGTTCAAGCAAACATTGGCGCCTATAAATTCCATGGTTTTTGTTTTTCAAGCATTCCATTGTTTGTTATTTGCCAACGCCTTAACATTAAACAAAAACAAAAATTATTTCAGTTTGCAACTGGCCGATTTCGATAGTGTCGACTGTCGGTGAGGCGCCTAATCGCGCCTGTGGGTGTGTGTGTGTGTGTGCACACTCGCGCCACATTGTGGGCGCTCGAGGCGAAACGTTAATTGAATCGAAAGCCAAACGAAAGAAAAATTCACTTAATTATCGAAATGGCATTTGGCGCGCATTCAATGCGAACAAATACTGCGTCAAAAATATTTTAAGTGTCTGCACTCACCCTAACGAAGATGACTTGCGATTATGCATTTTTGTGGTAGTTAATAATTGTGAAAATAATTTTTAATTTCTTGACGGAAATCACTTAGGAGAAGGGAGGCTTTGTGCCCTGAAGAAATCTTTATCAGATTTGACCTCAATGATGGCAAATTGACTTTGCAAAAGAACCACTAATTGATTTGGTTTTTCAAGTAGCCGACGACTCTATGAAACTGTAAAATTACTTTCTAAGATGTTCATGTAAAATTGGAAATCGTTTGGAAATGTGTTAATAACATTAAAAAAAAGCCTTTGGTTTGCAAGTTTAATCTTTCCCACTTTTTTTAGGACTAAATTTTACTATAGCACTAAATTGTTTTTGTTGCACATTTTGGTTGTTATTGCATTCTATTGCATATTTTTTCCATATATATATTTTTACAATCAATAAATGTTAAATTGAATTAATTTTTAATGACATCTTAAGCGTTACTTGAGACAACACTTTGGCCTTTTATCGTTGCCACTTAAGTGGCAATATTTGTTGTTGTAGTAGCTTGTAGGCGGCATTATTACACTTTCATATAGTTTATTAGAGAGAAACATTTATTTACATATATTCGTTTTTAAACAACACACCCAACAATTACTAACTTTGCTGACAGCTTAACTATAACAACAATAACAAAGCCACCACAGGCGATGACACAACGTGCACGTGTCTCGTCCATTGTTGTTGCAAATTGTCTACAGATGTTTACATTTGCTTATAAGTACATAAACGCTTATTGTTGTTGTTGTGTTTTCAGCTTCAAACGTATAAATGCCATTCGTGTATGATTAATTGAGATTTCAAGCGAAAACCCAAACTCGTAAAAAAAATTATTATTTTTGTATATGTTAAATAATTGCCAACTTATGAGCATTTCAGCAAATTCAATGGAAACTATTATAGCATTTGTTGTTATTGTTGTTACATATGGCATGTCAATGCTATTATTTATTTAACATTTTAATTGGGATTAAAAACATAGTTGAAGGTTTAATGAAATTTCGAGTTGCTTTGGTTAGAAGTTAGAATTTGTTTTTGTTTTAAGTATGATTGTTGTTGTTGTTACTGGGTAATGTTGATATGGCTTTAATGTGAAATATTATGAGTATTATAACACTATTTGTTATGGTTGTAGATATTTTTAATGAATTGTTATAGTTTCACGTTATTGATTCAGCTGTTTGTGTAATGTTTTAGTGTTCTGTTTGGATTTCTTTGATATCGTAATTATTGTTGCATAAATTGCATATTTAAAAGACATTTAAAATTATTGAAATTGGAAGTTATAAATTTAGTCATTTAGTTAAATTAATCAAATTACATTATTTAATAAATTGAAATTAAATAAATTCTAAATTAAATGCGAACGTTTTTCGATTTTCTTTGTTCTGCTTAAATGTTGCCTTTTTTATTTTACCCGTTAGTTATTTTATAAAACATAAAATTCTAATTTTTAATTTTTTAATTTTCTATTTTTTTTTTATTTTTTTATATTAGTTAACTTTTTTGTTATCTTTATTATATCTTAACAATTAATTTTTTAAGTTAAATATAAATTATATATTAAAGTACTAGCTGACCCGGCAAACTTCGTCTCGGCCAAACGGTCCGTTTGAGTGCGATGCCGTAACTCACATACAGCCACTTTCTTGTATATATATATATAGATTTAAGTCATATGGGCGGTGCCAAGCCCCCTTGTTCACCACCGCACCATCCCGTCTGTCGGAAGGAAAAATGGTAGGTTCGTACTTAGTTTCATTGCTGTGCCACTTAAAGTTCAGCAAAATATTTGGGTCACAAACAATGCGCCACGCCCCTTGTCTGACGCCCATCAAATCTTATCATTAGAATGACTCATGTATGAGACGACAGGGTACTAAATTTTAGTGTTGTATGACTTATAACTCCGAATTTATTCCATATTAAAAATTTGAGTTGCATGAGTGGTGCCCCGCCCCCTTATCCAAAATTCACCCTATTCCCCCTGCCGAAAGACACGACTAAATAATAAGTTTATACCAAGTGTCATTGATGTGAATGCTATAGTTCAAAAGCTACACCGGAATTTAAAAAGTGCCACGCCCCTTTCCAACGCCCATTAAATTTTATTTGTGGAACGACACGTTTACGCCATGACACTGTTCCAAATTTCAATGCTGAGCGACTTATAATTCCGAAGATATTCCGTATCAAAAAGTTGGGTTGTATGGGCGGTGCCACGCCTCCTTGTCCAAAATACACCCTGTTCCCCATGCCGAAGGACGTGACCAAATCGTTACTTTGTACCAAGTGTCGTTGATGTGAATGCTATAGTTCAAAAGTAACACCGGAATTTAAAAAGTGCCACGCCCCTTTCCAACGCCCATTAAATTTTATTTGTGGAACGACACGTTTACGCCATGACGCTGTACAAAATTTCAATGCTGAGCGACTTATAATTCCGAAGCTATTCCATATTACAAAATTTAGTTGTATGGACGGTGCCACGCCCCCTTGTCCAAAATCCACCTTATTCCCCCTGGCGAAGGACACGACCAAATCCTTAGTTTATACTGAGTGTCGTTGATGTGAATGCTAAAGTTCAAAAGTTACACCTGGATTTATAAAGTGCCACGCCCCTTATCCAACGCGCACTAAATTTTACTAGTGGAATTTTACGCTTACGCCATGACACTGTACAAAATTTCAATGCTGAGCAACTTATAATTTCGGAGCTATTCCATATTAAAGAATTGAGTTGTATGAGCGGTGCCACTCCCCCTTGTCCAACGCCCATTAAATTTTATCGATGAAAAGACACGCCTACACCATGACACTGTACTAAATTTCAATGCTGTTCGACTTTTAATTCCGAAGATATACTATAGGGTGTTTTTTTTAGAGGTTTGTTTTTCGAATAGAGATAAAACTGGCATTTTGTGGTCAAATCTGGCAACTCTAATGTCATTTATGTTCAGTTTGGTTTGCCATTTCATCATGAACAGGTTGACAAAAGAACAACGCTTGCAAATCGTGCAAATTTATTTCGAAAATAATGGTTCAGTTCGCGAAGTTTACCGCAAGCTCCGTCCATTTTATGGTCGACATAATCGTCCATCAGAGCAAAATCGGTCCATCCATCGGTTAACCATGGGTCGTTTTCGCACTACGTTTACTCTAAGTGATAATACGCATCCGCAGAGACGTCGAACAGTGCGCACCGAAGAAACAATTGCCGCTGTAGAGCAAAATGTTGAAGAGGACCCGAATGAATCGATTCGCCACCGTGCACAGCAATTGGAGCTTTGTCCATCAACTTTAAAAATTGGACCTGTAGAATTGACTTTATTCGAGCCAGCCGCGGCGGCCACATGCCCGAAATCATATTTAAACATTAATGGCATAAAATTATCCTTCTAATAAAGCCAAATTGATGGACATTAAAACGATTTTCTTGTGTTTTATTTCAATTCGAAGTTCTATACCTCTAAAAAACCACCCTATACTATGTAGTGATGTGTTAAGTAATCAATTTACTATTATTTTTTCTTTATTTGTTATTTTTTTATTTAGTTTTTTTTTATTATTTTGTTAATTAGATAACTGTGATTGTTGTGAGTCTGTGATATTTGTCCGAATTAGAAATGTTCGCTGACGCTGTCAGCTTATCATGGCCTCATGGTGATTCATGTACACTAGAAAATTTGTTTTGCGAGTTATTTGATTTTAATTTGTATTTTTACGAGCCATAAAGTTTGCCTCAGTTAAACATTTCAAACAGATTAAAGCAAATATTGTACTAAAATACATAATAGTTGTACTTAAATACAATAATAGTTCTAAATTAGGCAGAATTCATACCTCAGCGCATGCCAGACTTTTCACCCGAATGGCTAATTATCAGATTTGGAAATTCCCTAACTCTTCTCAACTCTAAAAATTGCCTATCTTAATTTATTCAATTGACTGGAAATATTTCCATTTGGCTATTTTTAAGCACATATCGAGTGCTTCCCTCAGAGTGTCAAAAATAGAAACTACGCGCATCGCATTAATCGACAAAAGCAACTTAAGCCTATTTAACTAATTAATGAATTATTTTTGTGATACTTTTTGTGATATGATTTTTTCAATAAGTAATTAAACGATATGTGGAAAATTATTGAACTGTGAACGCTTCTTTATTGTATATTTGTTGTTGTACTACTTGCGTAACGGTACCAAAAAACTGAACTACAAACAAGTTGAATAAAATTTTGCCCAATCTTATCAGACGATATTACGTGCCATTGTAAACAAATTAAATGTACAAGTTCCATGTAGAGTGGAGGAGACACAAACACAAACACAGACACACGCGCAAAGAAAGTGATTACTCATTTGATTGGTTGTTGTTGCGAATAGGCTGTGTACACATAATTAACGCTTTTAATATAATTCAATTGTTTAAAAATAAAGCGCCAAGTACACAAAAGAAGAACTCAAAATATGGTCTGGCAGTGATAGAGACAGATAGCGAGTGAGTGAGTGAGTGAGTGAGTAGAAGAAAGAACTTCTATGCCAGTAGCTGTAAAAAAATGAGCTAATAAAATCTCATACTGAGCTGGAATGCTTAACAATAATGCTTGAGGGGGAACATTGAGGGGGGCGCAGTAAAGAAAACGAATAGAACAAGAAAGAAAAACGAATAGAATGAAGCAAAAATAAACACAAAACCGCAAAGCGGCGTCAGAAATATCAATTACAAACAAAATAAAAAAAAAATGGTCTTGGTTTTGTTGTTGTTGTTATTGTTGTTGTTGAAAATTACAAATCAAATATGATAATACATATATATGTAAGTACATAAATAATTGCAGTGGCGTTGTAATTACCAGAAGCAGTGATAGCTACCATCACATAAACAACAAAAACAATAACAACAACAATGACGATGCCACGTAATAAATTGTAATATAAACACAATAGCGAAAATATGAAAACAAGTCGAACAACAATAAACAAACCAATGCAACAACAATCACAATAATGTAAATAAGTACAGAAAGCAACAACAACAACAATAATGTATATAAAAACGAAATCATATGGAATTGAAGTCTGGAAATATGAAAACACAAACAAGTGACGTTCATTCAATTAAACAACAACAACTACTACTACAGTAAGAATATAACAAAATTAAATTAAGAAGGATTTATTTAAAATAATAAAAAATATAACAAACCAAAATTAAAGTAACGTGAAGTTAGGTTAGGTTAGGTTGCGGTGGCTGCCTCTATAAGAGACACACTTGGAGGCCTGAAAGGCCCATTGTGATACCACATATTTCACCCGTTTTTGAACTGTGTATGCAACACTGTTTTTGCCAACATTTGTTACAGCACACATTTCAAGCGGATGGGGAAAGGGGGGGAGGGGACCTACAGTTTAACGCCGAATCCGAACGGCGATTGGCAATTTTTTTCGTTCACACTTGGAGCTTTTTGCCATTGCCTGCCAAGAGCGCACTTGTGTGATTCTTGTAATTCTCATTCCCTTCATGTGGATAGCCATAGAAGTAGATGAGTTGTTCACCAGCCCGAGCCAGGAATCGAACCTGGAGCCTTTGGTATGAGGAGCCAGCGTGCTACCCGCTTGACTATCGAGGCCGACAACGTGAAGTTAAATAAAATAATAAATTTTAAATGTTATAATGAAAATAAAGTAAAGTAAAATCAAATCAAATAAATCAAAATAAAATAAAATAAAATAAACAAAATAAAGTAAAATAAATAAAATACAATAAATTGAAATATAATAAAATAAAATAAAATAAAATAAAATAAAATAAAATAAAATACAATAAAAATAAAATTATAACGTTTATGATGTTAGAACTTATATAAAACAATATTAAAAAAACAATTAAAAAATTTTGTAAATATTAAAAAAAAATTATTAAAAAATCGACAAATTTAAAAATAACAATATAAAAAAAATTAACAAAGACCCTAAAGTAAAATAAAATAAACATCGTTATTTACTTCACGTTGTTTCAGTTCTTTTTAATATTAAAATAAACATTATTTTTTACTTCACGTTATTTTAATTTTTTTTTTTTAGTTTTCGAAATTTTTAATTAAATTTTTTTTAATTTTTTAATTTTATTTTAATTTTTTTAATTAATATTTATTCCAACATTATAAACGTTATAATTTCATTTTATTTCTTTTCATTTCATTTCACATTATTTTATTTTATTTCATTTCATTTCATTTCATTTCATTTCATTTCATTTCATTTCATTTCATTTCATTTTATTTTATTTTATTTTATTTTATTTTATTTTATTTTATTTTATTTTATTTTATTTTATTTTATTTTATTTTATTTTATTTTATTTTATTTTATTTTATTTTATTTTATATTATTTTATTTTATTTTATTTTATTTTATTTTATTTTATTTTATTTATTTTATTTTGTTTTATTTAATTGTATTTACTTTTATTTAATTTTATTTAATTTTATTTAATTTAGTTTTATTTTTTTTGTATTTCCTTTTATTTTCCTTTATTTTATTTTATATTATTTTATTTTATTTTATTTTATTTAATTTTATTTTATTTTATTTTATTTTATTTTATTTTATTTTATTTTATTTTTATTTTATTTTATTTTCCTTTATTTTCTTTTATATTATATTATTTTATTTTATTTTATTTTATTTTATTTTATTTTATTTTATTTTATTTTATTTTATTTTATTTTATTTTATTTTATTTTATTTTATTTTATTTTATTTTATTTTATTTTATTTTATTTTATTTTATTTCATATTGTATTTTATATTTTATTTTATTTTTTTTATCCATTTTCACAATAACTTTGGTTCAATATAACTGAATAAGTAAATCAATTTAATCCCACCAAAAAAATTTTGTTTCAACCATATCGGTGCATATGAAAGATAATTGACTGTTCATAAGCTAAATGCTAAATGCCACACAATTCGACGGTAATTTGGGTATTTCTGAGCCTCAATCTTTCTGCCATCTCTTTGTTTCGTTTAGATTTTTTTGTGGTACTTTCGGAAATGGTTATTTGATCAATGCAAAGCGTATACGATTACTTACGCGATGTTGTTATTGTTGTGGCGCACGCTTCTACAATATGGACGAGTGTTATTGTTTTTGTTAGCGTTGTTGTATTTATTTTTATATTCGCAGTAATAGCTCGGGTTGCTGTTCTTGTTATTGTTGCTGTTGTTGTTGATGATGATATTGGTTTTGTTGTCGTTGTAGTGCCGAATAATAATAAAGAAATGCCGGCGATACGAAGCGCGTTGTTTACATTTATCCATAACTGCAAAGACAATGTAGAAAAATACGATAAAGAAACACATTGAAGTGAATATGGCAGTCAAATTGTGAAGAATGCAAAGAAGGACATGAGAAATTGTAAAAATATTAAAAAACATGCAAGTAAATAAACATTGTATGCTTAAATAAACAGAACAGATGCAGTCACATACATATACACATGCACGCACGCACACACACATACAACTGTGACAGACGCTGTTGGCCACAAAGACGCGAACGCATTTGGCGACGTTTAAGTGAATGCAAAATAAATTGAATATTGTCGATCAATAAAATGTCAAAGAACGTGCAAAGTGCATAAATGACAAGACGTGTGTGTGTGTGTGTGTGTAAGTGCGAGTGTATGTGTGCTCTGTTCGTCCGCAAATGCTTGAAATGCAAAAGGTGGCAAAAGGTTAAGACGTGACATGTGCCACAATGCAAAGGCGGTCACGAGTCTGCCATAACAACAACAACAACAATTGCACACTGCATGCACTGATATCACCGATAAGCGCCCGCACACGTGTGCCCCATGTCGACTATGTCTGTCCATGTGTGGTAATATTTAAAGTGCCGCAGAAGGCTGTGTAAATAATTCATTCGGCAACGTGCAATTACTGTAGGAATTTACAGCGATTTATCGGTGGATTGTTATTCCACAAAGGGGGATTCGAAATTCGGGAGAAGTTTTCATTACATTAAAAAAGGTGAAACTATTACTACTACAAATTATTAAAAACTTGCTTGAAAAAACCTCCATTAAAATTTTCCATAACTATAGGTGAGATAAGGTTAGTTGAAATAAGGTTAGGTAAAGTAAGGTTAGGTTGAGTTAAGTTAGTTTTCGTTGATAAAAGTTAGATTAGGTTAGACAGGCAGCTTGCAAATAGCTCGACTAGTACACTCGGAGTCCTTTCAAGGTTCAATTTAAAGCTCCCAGTTATTTTGTGTTCGATAATAGTGGAAAAAACACAAGCTTCGGGCAATTCTGGTTATATCCGCCGGAGGTTGTCGTCATGCTGAGTTGTTTATAGAACATATACTATAATGTCATGAAGTGGCGCAAACAGGGAGGGGTTTAGGGATTCAAACCCCCACCAAACAGAAAAATTGCTGGTACGAAAAGTGGTTTCGAACGAGTTTCGGTTTAAAATTTGTGCGCAAAACCCCCCAAAATGAAATTCTGTGTGCACCACTGCTGTCATGTCTATATTTAATAAATTGTTTTTCTCAAACCATAAAATACTACATCTTCATATTTCCATGCAACCCTAAACTAACCTCAAATCTTAAACATCAAAAGTCAACATAGAGGATTGTCTCTGATTCCGTCAGACTTTCATATAAAATTGAGCACGTCACAATATTTGGAGGAGAAGTTCTTAAATTTTTTCTTACAGTGCGTAAGAAACTAAGTTCGTAGGTAGAAACTTTCATAAACACTGGTAAACTCGAATTCATCGATAATCCCTGCTGAATTCTTATGGACCAAAAGGATTTGCCAAAGTGAATTACCTATTGGATCTCTTTTGTCCCATAAAGACTAATAACTCTCGAAAATTCCTCAGAAAAACGAAAAGACACGTATTGAACCAATAACCGCAAACCCAATTATGATGTCTTCTTTTATATTTTTTAAATATTTTTCTTTTCTTTTCTTTTCATACTCGTAAATTACTAGAACTCTTAGATCATCTCTCCCTTACCTTCCAAATAATGCTCTAGGAATAGAAACTGTTCAAGTCGCAGAAAGAATTTCAGTCCCAAAAACACTTCTCTCTGATCTTTCAATATTCCTTAGAGAAAGTTAAAGATTCACGTTGAATAAAAAACCCAAACCATAATCATGATCTCTCCAACAAAATTCTTATTGTCTTTCTTTCGATACTTTGGTACTACATCTGTGCCGGATCTTTCAAAATTCCTTAGAAAGTTTCACGTTGAACAGAGAATTCAAACCGCAACTACGATTTCTTCTTCCTAATTGCAACTGTCTTCCATTATTTCAATACTTTGATAGTCATGAAATACTAGGGAGACTCATGTGTACTGCATCTATTCGAGATCTTCAAATTTTCTTTAGAGAAACTAAAAGGTTCACGTTGAACAAAGAATTTAAACAACAACCATGATCTCTTCTTCCTTATTCTTATCTATCTGTCGATACTTTGGCAGTCATAAAATACAAGGAAGACTTATATGTAATACATATCTGCCTGACATTACTTACTTCCTTAGATTACTAAAAGTTTCGCATTGAACAGAGAATTAAAATTATAATCATGATATCTCTAATGTAATTATTATTGTCTTTCTTTCTTTCTTTCATTCGATACTTTGATCTAATCTCTACAACTTTACTCATTTTACTTTGTTTTCTTTCGACAAATTGGTAGTCATGAAATACTACATAGAAGACTCATATGTTCTGCATTTCTTCCTGATCTTCCAATATTCCTTAGAAAAACTTAAAGTTTCACCTAGAACAAAGATTCCTAACCACAACTATGATCTCCCTTTCCTAATTCTGCTTGAATTTTATTATTTCGATACTTTTTGATACTTTGATAATCATGAAATACTAGGAAGACTCATATGAACTGCATCTCTTCCTGATCTTCCAATATTTCTTAAAAATTTAAAGGTTCTCGTTGAACAAAGAATCCAAACCGCACCCACGACTTCTTCTTCCTAATTGCAACTGTCTTTTATTATTTCGATACTGTGGTAGTCATGAAATACTAAAAAGACTCATGAAGTACCAAAAATACTCACTTCATCTTTTCCTGACCTTCCAATTTTCTTTAGAGAAACTAAAAAGTTCATGTGGAACAAAGATTCCTAACAACAACTATGGTCCCTTCTTCTTAATTCTAATTGTCTGTCTTTCTGTCGATACTTTGATAGTCATGTAATACTAGGAAGACTCATATGTAATACATCTCTGCGTTACATTACAAACTTCTTTAGATTACTAAAAGTTTGGGATTGAACAGAGAATTCAAACCACAATCATGATCCCTCTAATGTAATTATTATTGTCTTTGTTTTTTTCTTCTTTCGATACTTTGGTCTGATCTTTACAACTTAACTGTTATTGACTTTCTTTCTTTCGATACATTGGTAATCATGAAATACTAGACTCGTATGTACTGTATATCTTCCTGATCTTCCAGTATTTCTTAAAGAGACTTAGAGTTTCACGTAGAACAAATATTCCTAACCACAACCATGATCTCCCTTTCCTAATTCTGATTGACTTTCATTATTTCGATACTTTGGAGGTCATGAAATACCAGGAAGACTCGTATGTACTGCATCTCCTTCTGATCTTCCAATTTTCTTTAGAGAAACAAAAAAGATTCACGAACGATTCATGAACAAAGAATTAAAACAACAATCATGATCTCTCCTCCATAAGTCTTATTGTCTTTCTTTCTATGCTTTAGTACTCATGAAATATTAAGAGGACTAATGATCTTTGATCTTTAAATATTCCTTAGAAAATTGGGGAAATTGATTGCCCTGCACTTCTCTCTAAAATCGGATTTAATGTTCCAATCCGGAACTTGCGGCATGCGAACACCTTTCTAATTGCTTTTTGCCGGTCGAACCATGCTCGGCAGACTCCGCTTGCGCTCTGCCAAAGAACGACGTCCTCACTAAATTAAGATCTTTTTTATAATTACCATTACCAAATACTCTTAATGTTATCTCTTAGTCAGTAAGTCTTATTGTACATTTGGCTAAATAAATAAATAAATAAATAAAACCAAAAGTTTCATGTGGAACAAAAAGTTGACAAACAAATTCAAACTTTTTAAATGCTGAATACTATACCTTTCCACGCGCTCTGGTTTTTCTACGAATTTTTTGACACAAGCACAGACACTGACAAAGTACAAATAGATATGTCAAATGCTACAAATGCAACTCTGAAAGAACAAGAAATTCTTCTCTATCTTCGATTATATAAAAACAATGAGCAACAAGGCGCACCGCAGTCTCGGAGAAATTCCCTTCTCTCATTATATAAATGCATTGTTCATGTATGTCAGCAGCACATTTCCACCTTTTATGATCTTAATTATTGTTTTGTCCACTTTAAAGTCCTTTGTGTTGCTCACATGTCGCTGCCAGGTCTCTCTGCGAAGTCATCGTCCTGTTGCCATGCCAATCGAATTGTGCTCATTTCATAGGCAAAATTTAATTGCACACTCAACGCAACTGTCTGCCGGTTGGCCGGTCGGTGTCTGTTCTCAAGTCAAAAGACCACGTGCGCCCCCAACGCACACACGTGTTTGCATAACTACCACATTGATAATTTATCTGCCTATGTGCTTATATGTGTGTGTGTTTTGCTTGCTGTGTTAATACGTGCGGCTGTGGGTTGTGAATTTCATATACAAATTGAATCACGTGGTTTAATTTTTTGCCGTGCACGCGCTGAAGCGTCATTTTGACAACATGTGTCAAATGGTTGACAAAACACACTGACGACAGAAGCAAATATTAACGACAAAAAAACAACAACTGAAAAATTGTGAAGTGAAATGAAAAATATTTGTTACAAAAAGCTGAGCGAAATTTTAAATTTAATGCCATGAATGTTAAGCGAATTTGTTGTTGTGAAATATTTATGGAATAATACCTGATGGCCAAACACTTAATTGACTTTATTTATTAAGTGATTTAAATGATTTTTTTGGCGCCACTTGTTGAGCAGACAGCGCAAAAAATGCTTGAAAAAATGGCTAATGAAGTTTATTCGCTTTTTTAAGAAAGCAAAAGCTTAAAAGAGAGAATATTTTCTCTTTGGTTTTGTGGTTAGGGTTGAAAAATTGTTGATGAAAATATTAAAAAAAATATATATATTTACTAATTAAGTGCAGCAGAAAAGCTAACTTTCAAACAACGTGTTTCAATACTGTGGGATTGAAAGCTAATCGGCTTTAAGAAATTCTATAGTGTAAGAAATTCTACGCTTACTTGAGTAGTTGTATTATTGATTCTACCTCAATCTGACATTGAAGCACGAAGCTATAAAGCGACCCTTGAAGTGATGGGAAAAAGAGAAATTGAACCCGAAAATTGACGAACCACTTTAGATGGACAATTCAATGTTGAGCGATCACGCTCTATGTGGTTCGTATTGAATATGGAGGCACCAGCAAAAAAAGCTTTCCTGGCAAAAGTTAACTGAGCAAAAACTTGAAAGAAGAAGAAGCTCAAATGGCTGATGCAACTCTGGTTAGAAACATTTTACTTGAACGTTTTCGAAAAATGCTGATTGATAAAACAGGACAAGGGTATCGATAGTCTAGTGGGCCTTAGGTTCGAATCTCAGCTCGGACTGGTGAAGCACTCGTTTACTTCTATCGCTATCCACATGAAGCAGATGAGAATCAAAAGAATCACACAAGTGTTGCAAATGGCAAAACCTATAAGTTTGTAAGAAAAAATCCCCTACCTTCCTTCCCTCATCTGTTTAAAATTTGTGTTGTAAAAATGTTAGAAAAATCAGTGTTGCAAGCACATTGCAAACGGGTGAAATTTGTGGTATCACAACGGACCCACACAGAGCCCTAAGTGTGTCTCTTACAGAGACAGCCACTACAACCTACCTACCTACCTATATCTCTCATGAAAACCTTAAATAGGAGACGATTTTCTTTGTTTAGTTTCGCAAAACTGAGACAGGAGCCACAAAGAAGAGACCTTTGAAGAACGTAGTTTAAGCTGACTGAGATCCAATGATATGGTTTGTCGTCTAACACAGAAAGTTTTCTATAAGTTTACCCTTTCATATAAAAATTCTGTATCAAAGTGTTAACTATTTTCTTTCATTTGTGAAAGAACCAATTCCAAAGAGAGCATTGACATGGCTTTTTGTCATCAAAAGAAGGAGGCACCCGTAATGCAAAGACCTTTGAAGAACGTTGTTTAAGCAGACTGAGGTCTAATAATATAGATTGTGGTCTAGCAAAGAAAGTTTCCTATAAGTTGTCTCTCTTGCATAAAAATACTAATTTAAGGTTTTAGCTGTTTCCGTTCATTTGTGAAAGAACCAAGTAGAAACCGAGCATTGACATAGCTTGTTGACATCAGAAGTAGGAAGCACCCGTGATGCAAAGACCTTTGAAGAAAGTAATTAAAGCTGACAGAGATCCAATAATACGGTTTGGTGTCTAACAAAGAAAGTTTCCTATAAGTTGTCCATCTCACAGGAAAATACCCACTTGAGGATTTAGCTGTCTCCGTTTATTTGGGATAGAACTAAATAGAAGGAGCATTGAAATTTTTTAATGTCACCAGAAGTAGAAGAAGAAAGTGGTTTAATCGGACTGAAATCCAATGATATGGTTTGTCGTCTAACAAAGAAAGTTTTCTATAAGTTTTCCCTTTCATATAAAAATTATGTATCAAAGTTTTAACTATTTTGTTTCATTTGTGAAAGAACCAATTCCAAAGAGAGCATTGACATGGCTTGATGTCATCAGATGAGACTAGCACCAACCGGGCAATGATGTGAAAAGATATAAGTAAAAAAAACGAAATCAAATTATATGATTTCTTACCCCTAACCTACATCTTTCCAACAATAAATTTCATCTTTTTGCCCAAAAATCTATAGCAACTTCTTTCGCTTTGCTCTCTCTCTCTTGCGACTCACGTATGATGGCTACTTAAAATTTTTAACAAGTCAACAAATAACGCTAAAGCCATAAAAAAAATATATATTTTTATACGCCCGCATTCCTGCACAGTTATGTTTGTTGATCCGCTTCGAAATATGAGATTATAAACACGAGTTGGCCAAATCATCCAAATACCCAACCAAGCTAGCAATCATGTGGTTGTATTAGTTTGACTACGAAAGCAACTAACAAAGCTCTCATAACAATAAATATCGAGTTAATCAGCCAAAGTGTGGTGGCTGACTTCATATCAGTCGCGTGTGTGCAACAGTCAGTCATGAGAAAATCATAAATAAGCTGCCATGTTTATGAGTTGTTCGTATTTTGTTTGCCAAAAATAAAATCTTAATCTCTGTTTGTTCAATATGGCTTTACTTGTCAACAGCAACACAAATGTCAAATGATTTAGTGCTGTCACATCGATGACGCACACAACGTTAAACTGTCTAAACAGCTGGCAATGTTGCAGTTAATTAACGAATGCTGCTAATTAGGTAACAATTTTTCAACTAAACACTTGACGGTAATTTGATTTTTCGATTTTGTGATGAATCAACTGTACACGGCAATTTGTGACAGTTTGTGTGACAAAATGGTAAACAACAAATAAACAAATTTGCATTCAGTGCAGCAATCGATGGCGCAATGCAACTGCAGACTGAAGTGGAAATAACTCCTTAACGAAAGTGTCGTTGAAAACTTTGAGCAATTATTACAAGTGTTGTTTTACTGTTGCGTTGCGTTGTTTGGTGCAAATTGTAGGCACGTGTTGGCGCTGTTAATTGCTGACATATCGTGGCGGCGCTTGCAGTATCATTGCGCCTAGAAATGGAATGTAATTGTTGTGTTTGATTTATGCAAAACCTATTCAAATATGCAAAATCGAAACAGTGGCAAATATGAGGTTTTTAGAAGACAAAGCAAAGTTAGCTAAGGAAATTAAAATTACCTGTATGTTAGAAAACGACAAGTTAGCTGCAAAGAAAGTTTGACAGTGATGCATAGAAAAGGATCACTTTTGAGTAGATCCTGACCGATTAAGGGGCTTCGAATCAGAAATACAATAATTTTTTTAATTTTATTTCATACTACAAAGCTGAAATTACTTTCCAGCCACTTCAATATTATCTTTTCATTATCATTAGAGCCCTTAAAATTCAATAAGTATTTTTAAATGTATCGAAAATAAAAATGTAACGCAATTAAGGGGTTAAGGCTCATATATGAGAAGGCTATGAAAAAAAATATGTACCGATTAATGTCTTGCATGAATATATTCATTTTGGCGACTACACTACTGTACATACTGTACGAGTACTTGGTATTCGAAGATTGTGTACAACGAAACGAATAGAAACGAGAACCAGCGAGCGTCGCTTCTCGTTTCTATTCGTATTCAGTGAATAGCGAACACTGCAGTGCTCGTATTCGGTGAGAAGCGAACACTGCAGTGCTCGTATTCCGTAATCGAGAACTTTGCGAAGCATTCGAAAATCAACAGTTTCATCGAATATTTTTATGCGCAGTCACTTTTCCATGTGTATCCTCGTGTTGTGGTTGAAGTGGGTTATTAGTTAATACGCAACATGGAAATTATTGAAGAAAGTAGCACAACAAATAAATAAATATTATTATACAACATAAATATTTCTAAATAATCTTAGGAATAAAAAAACGAATATATTCGAATATTCAAGTAGTTTGTACTATTATTCGAATGCTTTTGTCCTCGTTTTCCCGCTTTGAGCGAATATGAATAAATAGTGTACGTCTACTCGTTTCTATTCGGAGCTTACTCGTACTCGAAGAGAGCTGTACTGGTATTCATTCGGACTGGTCCGCAGAGATGAAGTGAAGTATTCTATTCAAAAGCATTTGAATGTTTTCGAATAGCAAAAATGCATACTCGTGCAGGACTCCAGTACCGATGGTCCTATTGAATTCAAAATTAGTGAAAACATTTGAAATAAGATACGTGATTTTTATTTGTTTTTTTAAATAGAAATCTAACGACGTGAATCGAGGGTTAAAAGTTTGTATGTAGCAAAATAATCCGTTTTTTATTTTAAACTAAGTAAAAGCACTTCAAATCAGAATTATTATTATATTTTATTTATTTTTGTATTTAATTTTTATAATTTTGTGTGATTTTAATTTGTATTCTGTTATTTAACTTTTATAAGTTTGTGTGAAAATACAATTCTGAAATTACTTTCTAGCCAACCCAATATCTTCATTTCATTATTATTAGAGCCCTAACAATTTGATGTGAATTTTTCATATTTTCAAAAATCATGTTATCACGCAATCCAAATAAAAAATAAAAAAAAATAAATAAATAAATAATAAATAATAATAAAATAAAAAAATAAACAAGTCTTTATTACTTGTTTTTAAAACAAAAGCTAACCGAAGGTAAAAAGTTTGAGTGGAGAAAAATGATTTAATCAGTTTAAAAAATAAATAAATAAATTAATAAACAATAAATAATAAAAAAATAAAAAAAATAAATAAGTTTTCATTACTTGTTTTTAAATCAAAAGCTAACCGAGGGTCAAAAGTTTGAGCGGAGATTTGAACAGTTTTTTTTAACTTCAAACTAAGTAAAAGCACTTCAAATCAGACATAATTTTTTAAATTTTACTTCGACTACAATTCTTTGTAGCCAACAAAATATCATCTTTTTATTACAGTTAGAGCTCTAAAACACTTTGATAATCTACCAAGATTGATGACAAACAGAGCAGTTGATGACAAACCATTAGCAATTTTAGCGAATTCATTTCAAGATTTCTTCTTTCTAACAAAATATATTCAAAGTTCCTAGAGTAATTTTCGTTGTAATTAAATTTTGTCTAATATTTTGACATTAAAAGCGCAAGATTCTTGGAAGCCTTTGCTGTTGCAACAACTTGACATTCATTTCTTATCTTAACTTGGCGGCAAACTTTTACGTCTCAAGACAGCTTTGCTACGTTCTTCATTTTTTTTTTGTTTCTTTTCTAAGCAAAAGACAGCAAACTATTTACAAGCTAATTAGACAACATTAAGTCATGCATGCAGCCAGTTATGACAGCAATTCTGGCTTTTCTCTCTTGCAATTTCGACAACAAAACAAAAGAGTAAAGAAAGACTAACTTTTTCGCTGCAATTAGCGTTGCAACTAAGCAACAAAACATGCGCACACTTTGAAGACGTTTTACCTTCCTTACTACACTTTTGCATTCTACATAAAAACCACTCAACGACAAACCTACAAATGTCCTGCGGAAAAAATGTATGCACAAAAAAAATAGAAAAATTAGCGTCCATAAAGCGTAGCGCCGCCAATTACCGCTGTTGGCATTTGCAAAGTTCAGCGAGGAAAACTAACAAATTCCTGTGTAAATAGTAGTAAAAAGTACGCACTATGCACCCACACACGCGCTACAGAAATTTTTATTACAACCACAACAACCACACAACTGTGGACGCTGGAAGGCGCGGAAAATGTGCCTTGGCAAATTTGTTAGCGATTAATACTAATAACCGCCCATTGTGGCAACCCAACCACCCGCAGCCAAGAGCCCATCACGAATTGAACGCACAATTGTTGCTGTTGCTGTTGTTGTTTGATTGTTATTGCTGCCGCAACTCGTTGAGTGTGTTGGTTGTTTTATTTGCTTTACTGCTCGACTGTAGTTAACAAGTTTATTTGCTTATTAAACACAAATTAAGTGGACAAGCCCAAAAATTGTCACAAACACCATAACAACATGGCACTGCATGGTATTGTACAATAATATTGAAGGATTGAGACCGTAACGCAACGGCGAGTAATGGCTGTCGCAGCGAAAGCGAGAGCGAAAAGTCAAGAAAATTAACGCAAATTATGGCGTTTACATTGGGATACAGCGGAATGTTCGTCGAATGTCGAATCGACATTGAATTGTTGAGTTTATGTGACAAATATTTGCAGTTTCTTGTTGGGCCAAGACGAAACGAGGTAGTGGGGATCAATTTCAAGGTTTCAAGCGATAGGTTTTTACATATTTTTGCAAGAGAACAGTAGAGGTTGAAAAGAATTCAGCGGCTGTCCTCAAATTAATGGAAATGTTTTGACCTGTAGGGAGGCTTTCATACCAGAAGATGTTCTTCAACACCTTTGAAAAAGAAAGAAAAGAAAAGTTTTTAGTACTGAATGGATAATTTATTCGTATAACTATGCACTCAATATGGGCGAGGAAGAGGACAAAAATGGGCTGCACCTTCTATGCACTTGAAGGAAGAAGAAGAAGAAAGCGGAGGAAGAAGGAGAAGAAAGAAGAAGAAGGAGTAGGAGAAGGAAGAAGGAGATGGAAGAAGCAGAAGAAAGAAGAAGAAGTAGAAGTAGAAGTAGAAGTAGGGAAGAAAGATTCGCGTGAGCAACTTCTTCTGCAACAATCTAAGGAATATGTATATCTGACAAGACTTTTCGTTAATAGCTCAGACTGGCTTAAGGAGTGAGCGGACTTTAGTTCGATTGTTTTGTGGTATCACAACGGCCCTTCACGACTGAAGTGAGCTCCGCTTTTCAGCAGTCACTCCTACTTATCTATCTATCTGTACCCGAGATCGCAACCAGTTACCATAGAATAAGCAGTACCGAAAAGAATTAAACATTGAATCCATACTTAGAATAAGTTGACTCGACAACGAATTTATTCTTGGAATTGAAAAGTACTCAGCATTGATTTGATCATTTTCAGTTTCACTCAGTAGCGAATTGATACTGGAACTCAATATCAAAAAGTAACCGGTACCGGAAATTTTTATTCAATCATTATTTTTCCTTGAAATGGAAAAGTACTCAACATTGACCCAATAGTTTACTTAGTAGCGAGTTGATACTTTTACTCGGTATCGAAAAGGAACCGGTAACCAACCAACAAGAATTATGCATTGAATCAATTCTTGTACTAAGTAAACTGAGTATTAAATACTGTGTACTACTAAGAGACTACTATTAGATTCGACCATTTACACCAAATTGAATACATACCAGTGTTCGGTATCGAAAAGCAACCAGTACTAACAAGAATTATGCATCGAATCATACGAGTATATGAAGCAAACTCAGTATTGAATTGATACTTGTACTCGGTATTGAAAAGTGATAATCATAAAATTGATCATTTACACAGCATTGAATAGAAACTTGTATTCGTTATCAAAAAGTAATGATAATGGTTACTGGTTAATTGTCCCGGCAATTTTCCATTGTATTATACTTAGTATGAAATTGATTCTTGTACACAGTGTTGAAAAGTATTCCTTTAATCAAAAATTTACTAAATTGCGAATTGATAATTTTACTCGCTATTGAAAAGTAATCAATATCAAAGAGAACTTCGCATCTAAACAAAATTTTAAAATCGTATAAAACAAATTGATAACTTATTCATTACCTGATTAATACCTGCACTCGTTATGTGAAGAGTAATTGGTACCTTACAGATTTTGGCATTGACTCAATATTTAAATTTAGTGTAGAAAAAATATTTGGCAATAAATTTATCATTTACATGGATTCGAAGTGATACTTGTATCCGTTATATGAAAAGTAATCGGTAACTCAGTAACGAATTGATACTTGTACTTGGTATGTGAAAAGTAATCGGTACCTCATGGTTTGCATTTGAACCAAATTTGAATTTAGTGTAGAAAATTACTAGTCATCGATGTCCTAAAATTCTCACTTATACTTTTGCACTCAATAAGAAAGCGATCCCTGTACTCTCAGCCTCAAGTCAATATTTGTATTCAATATTTGTTGAAAATATAATAATGATTTTTATAATAATATTTTTTTTAATAATTTTCTTTTATAATTTACACGGCATCAAATTGGTACTTGTACTCGCAGAAGTAATCAGTATCTAAAAAAAGTAGTCAACATTAAATTGATAATTAACTCACTACCTTAAAGTAATCAGTTTCAATTTGAAACTCGAACTCAGTATTCCAAAGTTCTTTGAGCTGAGAAGAACTGATTCGAGTTGTATTGTACTCAGTACCGAATGGACACTTGTATTCACTATATGTCGAATCTATATTTATACTCAAAATAGAATCGATACCTGTACTCAATATCCTAAAATTCTCACTCATCAACTCAATAAGGAATCGATACTTGTACTGAAAATGGAATCGATACTTGTACTCAATATAGAATCTGTACTTGTAATCAATATGCTAAAATACTCACTCATAGACTTGAAATCAACTTGCACTCAATATCCTCAAATACCCATTCATACACGGGTACTAAATAAGGAACCTATACTTGAACTCAATATTCTAAAATACCCATTCATACCCTTGAACCCAATAAGGAATCGATCCTTGTACTCAATATAGAATCTGTACTTGTAATCAATAACTTAAAACTCATTCAAACACTTTTACTCTATAACGAATTGATTCTAATACTCAATACCCTAAATTTCTCACTCATACATATATACTCAATATGGAATCATTACTAGTCATCGATGTCCTAAAATTCTTGCACTCAATAAGGAATCGATTCTTATACTCAATACCTAAATTTCTCAGCCTCAAATCAATATTTGTATTTGTAGTATTTGTTGAAATTTTAATAATAATTTTTATAAAAATGTTTATAATAATTTTTTTAAATAATTTTCTTTTGCAACTGGCGTCAACGGTCAGCAGCAGGAAGCAAATTCGTATCATGCAACAAATCATGCCCACTTTTGCCCACACAGCCGAATGTCAACCTGCACAAAACAATCGCTAACAACCAGAAGCAGCAATAAACAACAGGAACAACAACAATAATAACAACAAAACAATTTCCGCTCATTTGACAGTACAGCAAAAAAATAACAAATTAAACCAAAGAACAGACAAAGCAAAAAACGTCCACGTTTGAAATAGCAAAACTGGCAGAAAAATTAAATGAGCAAAACCCTGCAACAGCGGCGACAACGGGTTTAAACGTTTAACGCGCTTGATTTGACTACTTAGAAGCGACAGACAGCAACGCGAAGCAACAAAAAAAACTTAAGCGCAACGAACATCGCGCGCTTCTGTTCTACGATGTTTTCTACGCACCGTGCAAGCGTCCTACGACATGACTTTTCTGCTTTGCTTTGTTGTTGTACATTCAGCTGTCACTGCCGCTATGACTAACTGCGGCAAGTATAACTTGCCACTTGGTTGCTACCTACTACCTTCCTGCCACAATTCCTACACTTCGACCAACTGGTCAGCGGCCAGCTGCCTTCTGGCTGCTTGGCAACCAACTCAGACGGCCACTGTTGCCGTCTGCCGTGACAGTTTTTGCAGTTAAGCACTTCCGCTTTTTAATTTCTGCACAACGTGCAGCCACAAAGCCCACAGTGCTGCCTAAGCTGACTGGTTACATAGTGGCGGAAAATCTAAAACAACAGCAAGAACAACAACAACAAACGACACTGACAGCATTGGTGTAAGGACGTTTTTTTCCATGGTCACATTTGCTTTTAGCGTATTTTTATTTATTTGATAGTTTTTCTAGTTCTTTATTACTTATTCTCTTTTACTAAAATTTTTATTTAAACAAATTTTCGTTTACATTTTTTATTTAATTTTTTATTTAATTTAATTTAATTTAATTTTTTTAATTTATTTTACTTTATTTTGTTTCATTTCATTTAATGCTTTTTATTTTATTTTATTTTGTTTTATTTGGTTTTTCATTTTACATTATCTACTTTTTTTTATTTTATGTTTTTTAGTTTTATTTTATTTTATTTTATTTTATTTTATTTTATTTTGTTTTATTTTATTTTATTTTATTTTATTTTATTTTATTTTATTTTATTTTATTTTATTTTATTTTATTTTATTTTATTTTATTTTTTTCCACGATTTATTGAACTCCTTAAGGGTTAAATATTACATATCGGTTGTTTTACAACAAGATACATAAAACTATTGCAGGTACATGGTATTTTCTTAAGCATATATACAATTTAACTTTCAATACTTAGAAACGAACGAACAATTGACGTTGTTGACAATATAACTGATTTTTGTATAGTCAAAAATTTGTCCGCTAATTGAAGCCTCTCCAGTGTCGTCATTAATGTTTTGGGCACTACCCCTGTCGATGAAATGATGATTGGTACAATCACTACTTTGTCAAGTTGCCACATCTGTTTCAGTTCTTGGGCCAGTTGCTGATATTTCCTGCTTTTTTCCGCGATACAGTCCTGTAGGTTGTGTGTGTTGGGAACTCCGATGTCAATAAGATGTGCGTTATTTGTCAACTTTTCGAGCAGGATATTATTTTATTTTATTTTATTTTATTTTATTTTATTTTATTTTATTTTATTTTATTTTATTTTATTTTATTTTATTTTATTTTATTTTTTTTATTTTATTTTATTTTATTTTATTTTATTTTATTTTATTTTATTTTATTTTATTTTATTTTATTTTGTTTTATTTTATTTTATTTTATTTTATTTTATTTTATTTTATTTTATTTTATTTTATTTTACTTACTTTTATTTCATTTACATTTTTTATATATTTGATTTCTAATTTTCCATGTCTTTGCTACTTTCTTTGAGTTTTCTTTACAGGAAGTTTACTACCTACGAAGGCCACGTGGGTATTGAAAGTAGTTAACACACACAACTTCACACTGTTTAAGCCTGAAGCATTGAAAATTTCGTTGTTGTTGTAGTAATGGAAAGAATCTATTCAATTAAATTTCCACTGATTTCATGAAAGACCAAAGTAAACGCAACGTCATATTAAATTCTGCTGCAGAGATTTCAAGTAGAAAAGCGACTTGCATGACACTATGAAACAAAATAGAACAAATTCAACTCTACAGCAATTAATGATCTAAAACTATGCAATTCATAATATTACTAAATTATGAATTAATTAATTTTATCGGTCAAACTGAATTAATAACTCTGAATGCAAAATAATTGCTTTTCAAGAGCCAATCGATGTTCAGTTTACGCCCCAATTCAGAGACCACTGTTTACTTAACTGACTTAAAGCAGCGTCTCCAGACTCTGACTACACCTTACTGCTAACCTAAGGTCATGACCTGAGAGTCATTGTTTTCATTTCTCAAAATTTTCATTGAAGCACAGTGCAGTTCCCAGTAATTGTAATTAACTTCCCAATGGCTGACACGTGGAAAAATCAAATAATGGCAAAAGGCAGGTACTAGTAAAATATTGCGGAATTTCTGTGCTGCTATTTGAGTGCGTCCATTGCTACACGTTGGACAATATTTGTAGAAACGTGAGCACACATACATATCTCTGAAGCTACTTATGTTTCCACAGAGGCGGCAAAACTATTATACGAAGAAATTTATTATACACAAAAGAAACACCTACCATCAAAACACCCATGGTGTCATATAAATATAAGAGATATAAAAGAATATAAGAAAAAGCTTAATTATATTTCAGAGTGCAAAGATGACTTGAGACAGTCATCCAGTTTAACTCTAACTGATTACATCCAGAATTCTTGAGTGTTACACAGTGCAAGTCACCGATCTCAACAAATGGGGACCTGAGTGGTAAACCTAATTCGAGTACGCTAAATCCAACAGTGCGAGTGATTTTTTAAAGTTAAATTCAAATGCTGCCTCAGTAGCCCAGCATGAAGTGCACTGGGTTTCCATGCCAGACGCCGTGGGTTCAATTCTCAACTGGCTTGGTGCGCACTTTCTTAAATTTCCAATTTCTTCTGCTTTCTAGAAACTATTTCTAATCCCTTCAGCATTGTCAAGTCAAATCTTTTATCTAAGGACAAGTTGTACGAGCTTTTCTTTCCACTCCAATCAGTTGTAATGCAGCATCTCGTAGCAGATCCCCACATTCCGTAGTCCTATTAGCGCAACAACAACAATAATCTTACTAGCAGTGCCATTTTGAACTAACGAATACCTGTTGCAGCACATACATCATCCAAAATAAGCTTATCAAAGACACAAACCTATACATTTTGAACAACATCTTCTGTAGAGTTTTCCAACAAGAGGTGTTATTTTGAATCACCCAGTATTTCGGTAGCTGTCACTTTTGAAGCTTTTATTCTTTGACATTTTACAAGTAGAAATTACGCCATTACTAAAAATGGAATGATACACGCTTCAACAACGCATTGAAATTATTAAAATTCACTACAAAAATGGTGAAAATCTTGCAGTCACAGTTTGCACAACTAAAGCATTTTTGGGTCGTCGTGAAGCACCTTGTCAGACCGCAATACAGATATTGGTGGAAAAATTCGAGCTGTTGGGACAAGTTAGTAATGTGAAGAATAAAACTCGTCCACGTCGCTCAAGAACAACTGAGAATATTGCTGCTGTAGCCCAAAGTGTTGAAGAACACCCAGGTTTGTCGATTCCTCGTCGTTCTTTGGAATTGGGCATTCCAAAAACGTCATTACACCGTATTTTGCATAAAGACTTGGGTCTTAAGGCTTATAAAGTTCAGTTAACACAAGAACTCAAGCCGACCGATCATCAACAACGTCGTGTCTTTGCTCTTTTACGGGAAAAGTTTCCGGACCGTGTTATCTCTGGAAGAGGTGATCACACTTGGCCACCGAGATCTTGTGATTTAACACCTTGCGACATCTTCCTTTGGGGCCACGTGAACGATAAGGTGTACGCCAACAGCCCAGCGTCGATTCAAGACCTCAAAGATAGAATTCGTGAGGCTATCGAGGACATAGGGCAGCCACTTTGCGATTTGGTTATGGAAAATTTCATGAAAAGGATATGGTCCTGTAAGCGTGGTCGCCATTTGGCTGATGTTGTTTTTCATTATTAACGGCATTCCTTCCTATTTATTATGAAATAAACATCCGATCATTTATCTCAAAAAATGTAATTTTTCTTTGAATACCAAAATAACACCTCTTGTTGGAAAACCCTATACCTAGCAGCACCGAATGCACAGAGAACGTTCTACAAAACACAGTAATAAATTGTTACATACCAGAGGCGGACAGATGCGTACGAGAATTGTTCGTGTATATGCAATCCAATTGAGAAAGAAACTGTCGAGCATTTCCTCTATAGATACTCAATCTTAGGAAGAAGAAGTATGAAAACGCAAGGAAAACCTTTCTTCAAGGAATCGTATCAAGGAAATCTTTGTTAGGGAGATCAGCTAATTGCTGGCTTTCATAAATTTTTCGAACCACAGGGGACAACCGATGGCATCGTCATCACCTGGGACTGTTAGCAGTGTAACCCACTCTGGCCAAGCTAGAACAACTCAATAATAAACTTTCACATACGGAGAAGTCTTCACCTCTAGGCGATCCAGCTGAGAAGGAAACTGTCGAGCCTTGCTTTTGACATGCTCAATCTTAGCAAACAGGAGTATGAAAACACAAGGATAACAAAAAAATCTACGGCAGGAGGATTAGCAGTTTGCTGGCTTTCATCAATGTCTCGAGCAACAGGGGACAACAAAAAGCATCGCCATCACCTGGGACTGTTAGCAGTATAACCCAATCTGGCCAACCTTGAACAACCCAGTCATAAACTTTTGCATACGGAGACGTCTTCATCTCTATGCGATCCAGCTGAGAAAGAACTGTCGAGCATTTTTTCTATATATACATACTCAGTCTTGGCAAGAAAGATTATGAAAACGCAAGGATAACCCTTCTTCTAGGATATCAAGGAAACTCCAGCAGGAGGACCAACAATCTGCTGGCTTTCATCAATCTCTCGAAGAGGCTGTAAAACAGCCGAGGGGACAACAGATGGCATCGCTGTTAACTGGGACTGTGAGCAGTAATGAGCCTCCCCAACCAACCCAGTAATAAACTTTCACATAAGAAACATTTCTTCTAGGGGACAACAGATGGCTGAGCTTAAGGACTGCTAGGGATAGGGAAGCTCATAGGCAGAGTTTCAATCGATTAACCTTACCAGCACAAGGCGTTTTTATGCTCACAAAAATTTCACTCACAATTGCAAAAAATTTCAGAATTTTTTTTGTAGCCCAATATTTCTTGCCACCTCTGTCTTGTGTTGGTGTGTCGCAGCAAATATTTACCGGAAGTTCACGTTTCACATAATGTCTGGTTTGGGCGTCAACGGAAATGTTCAGGACAAAACAGATGGCTGTGTCATTTAGTAGTAAATCCACATACTTGTAATTGTACAAGTATTAATTTCAGGTGAGGGTGTGTGCGTGCGCTACGAACACTTTACGATTTTGTTTGCTTCTATTCAATCTCGACATGTTACTTGGCACTTTGGATACAAACGGACATAATCACGTATTGGCACTCAAGTCAACAGGTACACACAGGCATGCACACACACACACATACACCCTCACATACACATGACACAATGGCGTAGTAGAAAAAGCAGGTTATATTTGCCAAAACAAGCGGCACATATTTAATTTGAGGCCTATTTGACATGGGTACAAGTGGGTATTACGTTCACACTTATGATTTGTGTGCATTTGTGTGAATGTTTGTACCAACCTTTGGTTATATATCAACTTACATGTGTGCTTGTGAGCCTCAATATATCTCTTAAAACAGCCAAGTTTGGACAGCTTAGGGCAAAGCATTGGCAGCTCTTCAATAATACCAAATTAAAACTGACTGACTAGAAATTGAATTGGCTTCAGTGAGCACATTGTGAGCGTGTGCGTGAAATTTAATTTCACTACTGATTAGCTGGTAATTTTGCGCAGCTATGTGTGAGTGTGTGTGTGTGTGTGTGGGAGGATTTTCATAATGCTGCGCCAAAGCTGTACGCAATGAAAAATTACTGCTGACATTATGTTGCTGAATATTGATTTCGAATGCATTTAGCAGCCAATGTCAATAAATTTAGTAATCTTATATATTGAAGCAATTAATCAGCGACTTCTAAGCCTTCTGGTTTGAGAAGTTGTTTCTTTCTTGCAACCGCAACCACAAAACTTATCGTAGCTTGTTTATCTTATGTTGCTTTCGAAGTTTCTTTACTATGGTTGGAATTAACGGTTTGTGGTTGCAATTAATTAAAAGCGAAACGAAGACAACCGAAGCAAAAATTGCCACGATTGGACCAACTTGGTTGCATTAGTTTGGGAGTAATAAACGCAAATATGCATCAAGAAGAACAAAGAAATGTAGAACAGAAAATTTAAGGTATTTAAAATAATTTTAATCAATTTAATTAAACACAAAATGACACAAAAATTGTATCAAATAGGAATAATTAATCAAATTTTTTAATAAAATAAAATATAAAAATAAAATTAATAATAAAATAGCAAGTTTAAAGTCAATTAGCGCAATAAATTAAGCTTCACTTAACCCTTTGTTGGCCCCACTAGATTTTTATGAAATACTAGATTTTTATGAAATAATGTTTATCAAATTATTTTTCATTTGAAGTGCTTTTACAATATTTCAAGTCATTAAATCATGTGTCCCCATACAAACTCTTAACCCATTGTTGACCCCGAAAGATTTCGATTTTCAACAAAATTAGAAACACAAATCGATATATTTTGCATGTCAACTGCTTTCACTAAATTTAAAGTCAAAACACCCATAAAATCTTGTTTCTTCATACAAACTATTAACCCTCGGTTCACCCCGTTTAATTTCGATTTTCAAAAAAATTAATAACAGGTGTCGAGTTATTTCTCACTAAGAGTACTTTCATCAAGTTTGAAGTCAAAATACGAAAAAAATCAGGTTTCTTCTACACACTGTTAACCCTTGATTTACCTTGTTAGATTTTAATATCCGAAAAAATTAAGAACACTTATCGAATTATTTCTCACTAAGAGTTTTTCTCCAAGTTTGAAGTCAATTGGTCCATTAATTCATGTTTTTCACAGCTACTCTAAAAAACCTTAACCCGTCGTTGACTCGAAACCTTTTGATTTTCGAAAAAATTAAAAACACATATCAAATTAATTCAGATGTTAAGTGCTATTATCAAGTTTAAAGTCAAAAGGCCCAAATATCAATGTTTCTTCATACAAACTGTTAACCCTTTGTTTAACTTTTAAATTTTGGTTTTTACAAAAAAAAAAAGAGATGTTTAGTAATTTTTCTTATTTAAAGAGTTTTCACTAATTTTGGAATCAAAATTAAGTCAAATGAAGCCTTTCCGTATACGAACCTTAACCCATTATTGACCCTGTTAAGTGTTTAATTCCAAAAATTTGAAAAGTACGTGTCAAATTATTTTTTAATTCGAGTATTTTTCACCAAGTTTGAAGTCAAAAGGCTCAAAAATTAATGTTTCCTCATACAAACTCTTAACCCTTTGTTTATTATTGTATGTTTTGATTTTTACAAAAATAAAAAACAAGTGTTTAACCAATTTTTTTTTATTTGAAGGGTTTTCACTAATTTTAAAGTCAAAACTAAGTCAAAGAATGTCGTTTCGTATACGAACCTTAACCCATTATTGACTATGTTAAATTTTGAATTAAAAAAATTTGAAGAACACGTATCAAATTATTTTTGAATTCGAGTATTTTTTACCAAGTTTGAAGTCAAAAGGCTCAAAAATTAATGTTTCTTCCTACAAACATTTAACCCTTTGGTTGCCTGTTAAGTTTTGATTTTTACAAAAATAGAAAATAGGGGTTTAGTATTTTTTTATTTGAAGGGTTTTCACTAATTTTAAAGTCAAAACTAAGTCAAAGTTAACCCATTAACCCATTATTGACTATGTTAAATTTTGAATTTCAAAAATTTTAACAATTCGTATCAAATTATTTTTAAATTCGAGTATTTTTTACCAAGTTTGAAGTCAAAAGGCTCAAAAATTTATGTTTCTCCCTACAAACATTTAACCCTTTGGTTACATTTTAAGTTTTGATTTTTACAAAAAAAGAAACATGTGTTTAATAACTTTATATTTTAAATATTTTCATTAATTTTTAAATCACTAGGTCATTTGGTTCATGTTGTTTTAGTCTTTCCGTATACAAAACTTAACCCATTGTTGACCTGGTTAAATTTTAAATTCAAAAATTTGAAAAATAAGTGTAAAAATATTTTTGATTTGGAGTATTTAACCAAGTTTGAAATTAATTGACCTCTAAAATCATGTTTCTTCATAGAACACCTTAACCCATATTTTGCATCTTTAGACCCCGAATTTCAAAAAATACTGTCCGGAACTTAATTTTCTTTAGTTCAAATTTCATGTTTGTAGCTTTAGCGGTTTGGGCTGGACGATTATGATTCAGTAAATCAGTCAGAGCAAAGAATTATATCTTTATAGGTAATCATAGTTCGGATCAAATAAAACCAAGTAAATGTAACGAAAACTTTTTCGTAATAAATTTAATGCCAAAAATTTAAATTTTATTTGATTTTTTTCCAAACACCATAAAGTTGAAAAACATGTCAAGGTATTACAAAATCTTCACTTCTCTCTTTTCACTCTTTCCATTTCTCTTTAACTTCAAATGTCTGGAAATGTTCTTAGCAAAAGTCAAAACCACTGAACGTTGACTTTTCCTTCAGTTCTTAACTATTTTTTACACATTTTCCACATAACTGCTCTATTAAGGTGTCCTTTGCTCGAGTTTGTGCGGTCATATCGAAAATCTTTGCCAATTTTTTTCATTTTCTTGCTTCTTTTTCTCCTCGATAAGTTTCTCATTAAAAGACAAAGTTCTCCACAACCCACAAATGTGCACCACAAGCAACTAAACTTCAGTCAGTATCACACAAACAGACAGCATACTGCAAACCGACCACAAATGTGGGCGTCTTCATGCACAACTGTTGACCTCATTCTCGCATTCCGCTCGACAACCTTTGCCCTACGCTCCCTTATGGCCAGTAAGTAACCTGCATTTAACACACAAAAGCGTCTCTTGGGCTATTTTTCAATTGATGCGATCACAATTCAATTGAAATTCTCCAAAGGAATAATATGTATCACACCGCTACAGCGTCATCGACGCCATTGTCAACGCACTCATCTGTTTGTCTGGCTAAACGAATTTGCCGCAACACAGCCAGCCGGCGCTCAGCTGTTGCTGACAGTTATGTGCGCATTGCCGTTGCAACTAAGTGATTCAAATCTCATAGAGTCCCAAAGTTTGTTGATGTTGATGTAGCAAAATTTTTAGCGCTACTTTAAAGTTTAAACAACTTTCTAGAGCAACTAAATTGTGCATAGAATATGTCAAAGTTGGCCAAAGTATTTTAGCAAAGTTACACACAAAGCGCTGCTAATGCAACGACAAAGTGGATAATGGAGCAGCTGCGACATGAAATTCATATCGTAGAACATAAATTAATTGAATTAGATTGTAGATCAAATTTGTTTGAAATTTTGTGTACAAAAGCTAAGTTATAAAGTGGGATTAGAGATGAACTAAAGATGGTTTGGAGATAAAGGACTAAAGATAGATTAGAGATGGACCAAAGATAAACCAGAGATGGACTAAATATAGATCAGAGATGGATTAAAGATACATCAGAGATGGGTTAGAGATGGTCTAAAGATAGATCAAAGATGGACTAAATATAGATCAGAGATGGATTAAAGATACATCAGAGATGGGTTAGAGATGGTCTAAAGATAGTTCAAAGATGGACTAAAGATAGATTAGATATGGACAAAAGATAGATATGGATAGAGATGGACTAAAGATAGATAGATGGATTAAAGATACATCAGAGATGGGTTAGAGATGGTCTAAAGATAGATCAAAGATGGACTAAAGATAGATCAGAGATGGACTAAGGATAGATTGGAGATGGGTTAGAGATGGATCTGAATCTGACTTCAGCTTAAATCATAGAAAGATAATTATCAACAGTTTCATAAGGTTAAAAAACTAAGTTAAAACTGGAGATAGAAATTTATTACAAAAACTAAACAAAAATTGTACTTGGTTATAAGTAGGAACTAGAGATCAAGAAGAAGCAGCTTTAGAACTGAGTTCAGCCTTCAGCTTTTCAATGAGGCAATCATTTTGGACATGTTTTATTATTTCAAAATTTAGCAAGAAAAAGAAAACGAAGGGATCAAATTTTCAGAGTTTCTTGTTTCATTAAAACTTAGTTATAAGTCGGGATGAAGATCAAACAGAAGAGGAGTTGAAACTAGGTTTAACTCACATCAATGAAAGAAAAATTGAGCAAAAACTTAGTTATAAGTACAGGCTGAAAGTCAAACGAAAGAGGAGTTCAAACTAGGTTCAACTGGTATTAAGGAAGGATACATTAAAGAAATGTCCTTGACATGAATTAGAGATCAAATATAAGAGGAGTTGAAACTAGGTTCAACTGGTGTTAAGGAAGGATACATTTTTTTAAATGTCCTTGGGTATACAAATTTGATATAAGTAGGAATTAGAGGTCAAACGGCAGAGAAGTATAAACTAGGTTCAATTGGTATCGAAAAAGGAAACATTTTTTAATTTTTTGTTTCATGAAGACAGTAAAAAGTAGGAAGAAAAGTAATTACACAAAGGAGGAGTTGGAACTCATTTCAATTGCCATCAATGAAAGACACATTTTAGAAATTTTCTTTATTATAAAAACTTGAGTATAAATAAAGTTTAGAGATCAAGCAAACGAGGAGACAAAACATTGTTGAATTGGGAACACTTTAAAAATTTCTTGGTTCATAAAATTTTAGGTATAAGAAGAAATTAAACATTAAGCAAAATGGCAGTTGTAACTGAGATCAATTTGCATTAGTTGAAAAAATTTAAATTTGGGTAAATTTCTTATTGTAAAAAGATTTAGGTATAAATAGGGATTAGAGATCAAGAAGTGGGGAAGTAGAAGTAGAAGGAGAAGGAGAAGGAGAAGGAGAAGGAGAAGGAGAAGGAGAAGGAGAAGGAGAAGGAGAAGGAGAAGGAGAAGGAGAAGGAGAAGGAGAAGGAGAAGGAGAAGGAGAAGGAGAAGGAGTAGGAGAAGGAGAAGGAGAAGGAGAAGGAGAAGGAGAAGGAGAAGGAGAAGGAGAAGGAGAAGGAGAAGGAGAAGGAGAAGGAGAAGGAGAAGGAGAAGGAGAAGGAGAAGGAGAAGGAGAAGGAGAAGGAGAAGGAGAAGGAGAAGGAGAAGGAGAAGGAGAAGGAGAAGGAGAAGGAGAAGGAGAAGGAGAAGGAGAAGGAGAAGGAGAAGGAGAAGGAGAAGGAGAAGGAGAAGGAGAAGGAGAAGGAGAAGGAGAAGGAGAAGGAGAAGGAGAAGGAGAAGGAGAAGGAGAAGGAGAAGGAGAAGGAGAAGGAGAAGGAGAAGGAGAAGGAGAAGGAGAAGGAGAAGGAGAAGGAGAAGGAGAAGGAGAAGGAGAAGGAGAAGGAGAAGGAGAAGGAGAAGGAGAAGGAGAAGGAGAAGGAGAAGGAGAAGGAGAAGGAGAATCAGAAGAAGAAGGAGAAGGAGAAGGAGAAGGAGAAGGAGAAGGAGAAGGAGAAGGAGAAGGAGAAGGAGAAGGAGAAGGAGAAGGAGAAGGAGAAGGAGAAGGAGAAGGAGAAGGAGAAGGAGAAGGAGAAGGAGAAGGAGAAGGAGAAGGAGAAGGAGAAGGAGAAGGAGAAGGAGAAGGAGAAGGAGAAGGAGAAGGAGAAGGAGAAGGAGAAGGAGAAGGAGAAGGAGAAGGAGAAGGAGAAGGAGAAGGAGAAGGAGAAGGAGAAGGAGAAGGAGAAGGAGAAGGAGAAGGAGAAGGAGAAGGAGAAGGAGAAGGAGAAGGAGAAGGAGAAGGAGAAGGAGAAGGAGAAGGAGAAGGAGAAGGAGAAGGAGAAGGAGAAGGAGAAGGAGAAGGAGAAGGAGAAGGAGAAGGAGAAGGAGAAGGAGAAGGAGAAGGAGAAGGAGAAGGAGAAGGAGAAGGAGAAGGAGAAGGAGAAGGAGAAGGAGAAGGAGAAGGAGAAGGAGAAGGAGAAGGAGAAGGAGAAGGAGAAGGAGAAGGAGAAGGAGAAGGAGAAGGAGAAGGAGAAGCAGAAGAAGTAGAAAAAGTGGAAATGGAAATAGTAGTAAAAGCAGATGTAGAAGAAGTGGTAGAAGTATAAGTAATAGTGCACTAGTAGAACTATAAGTACAAGTAAAAGTAATAGAAGTGGAAGTAGAAGAAGAAGTAGTAGGAATAGTAGAAGTAATAGAAGTAAAAGTAGTAGAAGAAGTAGAAGTAGAAATAGTAATAGAAGTAGAAGTAGTAGTAGGAATAGTCGAATAACGTAGAAGAAGAAGTAGTAGGAATAGTAGAAGTAATAGAAGTAGAAGAAGAAGAAGTAGTAGGAATAGTAGTAGTAATAGAAGTAGTAGGAATAGTAGTAGTAATAGAAGTAGTAGAAGTAGAATGAGAAGTCGTAGTAGGAGTAGAAGTAGAAAGAACTAAAGTAATGGAAGTAATAGAAGTAGTAAAAGTAGAAGGAAGTAGAAGTATAAGTAATATAAGTAGAAGTAATAGAAGTAGAAAAAGGAGAAATAGTAGAAGTAGTTGAAGTAATAAACATAAAAGAAATAGAAGTAATAGAAGCAGAAGTATTAGTAGTAAAAGAAAAAGTAGCAGAAGTAGTAGAAGATGTAGAAATAGTAAATGTAGTAATAGTAGTAGACGTAAAAGTAGTGAAGTTATAAGTATAAGTAGAAGTAATAAAAGTAGAGGTAGTAGAAATGGTTGAAGTATAAGAAGTAGGAGTAGAAGTAGTCGAACTAGTAATAGTAGTAGATGTAAAAGTAGATCTGAAGCTGAGTTCAACTGGAATCAATCAAAGATTATATTTTGTCTACATTGATTTTAAATTAGAAATAGTCAACAAGATGCAAAGAGACGTGAATGTGAAACCAAGATCATTCAATCAATCAAAGCAAAATTTAGAAATTTCGTATGATATAAACACGTTTTAAAGGTGATTTTTAATACATATATCTACAACCAAATAAGAAATATAGAAACCATTCTGAACAGAAGTAGATACTTATTAGAAGTGAAAGAGTCAAGAAGATGTAAAACAGATGTGAGTTTAAGACTGAGTTCAGCCAAGAAAACTCAATTAAAGCAAATTATATAAATTTCTTTTTTCATAAAAAATTTGGTAAAAGTAATTTTCAAACTGGCTACAGCCTACTTAGAAAGCAAACGAAAACCATTCCTAACATCTTAATGCCATAAAGTTCAACATTTTGTACCACAAACAGCAACAACTTAAACACTTAATGCCAATTAATTTCAAATTCACACAATTTTACTCTGCACATCAATCACCAAACAGTGATTTACATCAAAACAAAATGTCTATATAAAACTTACAAACATCGCAGTCGAGTCGACACACACTCAGCCAACGTTGTCGTTTATTTTAGCTGCCATTAAGTGCAATTAAATAAATCTTTATCGCTAACACACTTCATTTTATCGCCACAGACGACAAGCACACAAACACTCACTCACTCTCTCTCACACTATTTCCTTCTCTCTCACCGTCCATACAAATCGACAAATAATGGCTGCCAAATGAGGCTTGGCGCTACGCAGCATTCAAGGCAGTGCGACATTGAGTGGGTGCCACCAGCTGGGTGGCCATAAATGCAAAACGAGCAACAAGTCGGCGGCATATGGCACAATCAATCAGTGCTTATTCAATTAATTGAGAGACAAAATATCATACACTGTAGCGCGCCAGAGTCGAAAGCGCGTGGGAGCGGCAAATGTGATTGATCAAAGGCGCGTCGGTTGTGAGGTGAATGGCTTTTAGTTGATAGAAGAATGTAATTTGCATGGCACATGGAATGTTTTTAGGTGGAATTGAATCAACGAAACGCTGATGGCTGCAGCTCAACGCTGTGAATGAATTAGGTATACAATTAGTAACGGTATCACAGCGATACTACGCACACACATTGGCACATGCGAGTGGCGAGACTGATGGATATTAGAATCCAATTAAATGTTACGTATACGCCGTGTGGTACGAGAAGCGACTAAATGCAGGTAAAAGTGAAATGATTTCACATCTGCTTAATACAAATTTTTATATATTTTCGCATAATTTGAAGCATTTTAAAATTGCTTATGAAAAATATAAAAATATACAAATGATTCAGCAAAATTGTGTGTGTGCGATATAATTGAAATTGCATTAAGTTATCAACGAACGTAAATGATAAATAAGAATATGAGCAAAAATGCAAGTAAATATAAAAACAAAAACAAAAACAACAAACAAAAAAGTTATAAAAAATAAAATAAAAAAATTGCAACCAGGGGAAGATAAACGCAATTCTTATCGGGTTATATTAAAATCGCATTTTCTGATAAGATGTCGTCTAAACAAATTACAACAAAAATGTGAACATATTTGAACGTCAAACAGACAACACAAACAAATAAGAACACACACATTTTGCAAAATAGCCAAAAGCAAAAGGGGTGGACATGAAAAAACACTTCAATTGAAGTGACGGCAAAGTTTAGCGCTGATATATGTGTATATATACTTATATAATAAAAACATATATATGTATTCTGACGTCAGCTTATTACTTCCGTTGAAAGTCGACAATGCTGACGACAAACATGCCATAAAAATTAGCATTGTTTATCTTTTGACGAGGCGCTGTAGGTAAAAAAATGGAGCACCAAATGCCTCAAGCAAGCAACTTTGCTCAAAATAGGAAATGTTTTTTGGTATTTTAAATGGAACTTCACATAATGCTAAATTGAAATGTGAAAATATCAATAGATGCAAAAAAAAACACGAGATCAAACAATGCAGAGATTCGATCAAGGAAGACAAAGGATCAGAAGAAAAAGCAACACTCATTTATAAGAAAGTTTAATCAATGTAAAAATAAATATTGAAAGAGTTTAAAAATACAAACGAATGTAAAACAAAGAAACCTAGAATAATTTCAAAAATTTATTTAAAAATACAATTGTTGTAGTAGATTTTCCTCCACTTATCTATGTCGAAATCCTACTTTGACTTACATTGTCATCGATTTCCTATGTTAAAAATAGTGCTGTGAAACTTTCTTCATGACTAATTCTTTCTTTTTGTACTAAACTTTAGGCACAAAAAAAATTTCATGAAAATCGTTCGAGGCATTCAAAAGTGATATTTGTAATTTGAGGTTTCTGCATGGCACACATTGCATCAGGACCTCGAATATATGTCTTTAAAATGTCTCAATATGTATTACGTGTGATTTCATGTCTTTTCTAAGCAAAGAGTTTGGTTTTAAGAAAAATCTCATATGAAAGAAATCATAATTCATCACAAGAGGCGAAAGAGGATAAGAGGTTTTTAAAAATAAGGTGAGGAATTTTTTTTTGAAATGATTTTAAAAGATTTTTTCAAAGCCAAGGAAGAAGAATAACCTTTCCCAAGACGCTGACAATCTAAAATTGATTTCACATTGTGGTGAGTTTAATTCACTTTTCAAAAATAATCTCAAAATTCTAAAACCTACATAGGGAACCTAATAAAATAAAAGCAGAAAGAAAGTTTTTCAAAAGCCAAAATAAGTAATCTGGTACGTAGGCTGCCTTTTATATTTTTTCAAAAGGGATGGTCTAGTACGTTTTCGAAAAATCTGAGATTGCCATTAAAAAGTTCGTCATTTTTTACCATAAATGTGCTTAGAACTTTTTGATGTTCAAGCGCTATTTGTGTTGTTAACAATGACTTGAAAAATTCACTTCGGTCAAAAACTGTTTTAACTCGTGAACATTTTTGAGCAATAATTTGTAACGATTTCCGATTCCGATGTAACGATTGTAAGTGAATTGTCTTAACAACAGTGCTTCGATCGCCTTCATTCGGCATTTGGTAATGAAGCACCAACCCTCAAGACAATTTAAAACTGGTTTAACGAATCCAAGCGTAGTTGCCGTTCGCTCCAGGAAGAATTTCTGAAACCATCTATGCTGTGCGTGAACTGATAATGAAAGATCGTCACGTGACATGCCGTGAGATAGAGACATCCTTTGGTATTTGTTTCACGGCCGTGCATTCGATATTGCATGAACATTTAGCTGTCAGAAAGATTTGTTCTCGTTGAATCCTGCATACTTGGGAAATCGCTCAAAAAAAGGTGTCGATTGATGCAAAGAAATTATGGAAAAATTCGATCGCGGTGTTTCGAAAGACGTTTATAAGATCATGACAGGTGACGAATCATGGATATATGCGTATGAGCCCGAAACAAAACAGCAATCGACCATGTGGGTCTTCGAACCAAATCCAACAAAAGTTGTTCGGGCACAAAGCACATCGAAGCAAATGGTCGCCCGTTTCTTCGGCAAAACTTAGCGATTAATACTTGTGATTTTAAATAAGGCCATCAGTCAGAAAATGTCTAGAAAATGGCATCAAAGTTCCCAAAGTTACGCTAATGGATACCTCGAAACGTTGTTAGCTGGAATCCTTTGACAATTTATGGTTTCAATTTATGGTTTTACTGGAGATTGGTGATTACTGAATAGTTTGAAGCCTTTAACAATTATAGTTCCAAAAACGAAATTTCTAGTCTTCTTAAATTTAGTTCCAGAAATTTGATTACCAAATTTATAAGCATTAAATCAAAATTATAGAAAGAACAGCTAAGTAAAACATTATCGCTTTGTGGTCTATTACACCGTGACTTGTTCAGATTTCAAGGGATTAAAGCATTTCCATTCATCTTTTTTAAACAGTTCTACACAAACGTAACACTGAAGCAAAATAAATGTTCTCCACTTTGAATAAACCTTTGAATAAAGTAACTAAATACACCTTTTACTAAGCAAACTTTGTAAGGTAAACTGTGATGTGAAGCGTATAATGTAACAAGTTAAAACAAAGTTATTACTCTTTCAAATGCAACCACAAAGTGTGTAAATAGAAGGAAAAACCAGACAGATAAACAGATAGACAGACAAATGGGAAAGCAGCCAACTGAATGTTTTACGCAGTTTTACCATTAAATTTAAAAAGAATATCAAGGTGAAACAAGTTGTGCAAAGGTTGAGTTGAGTTGAGGTTAGGTGAGGTTAGGTTAGGAATAATTTAATGATAAAGACGAAGAGTGAGGGTTGGAGAGTAAACAGCAATCAATAAGAGTGATTTGAAGCAAGAAAGGGTATAGTTGGTGATTTGTTTAATTTTCTATTACTAAAAAATATTATTCTTAAAATATTATTTTATTAAATACATTTATTTTCCTCATAAAATGAAAGTCTTTTACATTTCCCTTCAACTACCACATCGAAAAGCCACAAACCACAAAAATATAGCAACATTTTTCTCTCTTTTTCTCTCTCGCTCTTTTGACGACAATTTTGCCAATGTTGTTGGGAGAATAACAAATGAAAGCTAAAAAGCCAAAAAGAAAAGTTGCATAATAACATTGCAAATTAGTTTTCCCACAAACACGAATTTCGTTGGCAATGAATTGGCTTTCGTGGTTTTGGTACGAACGTGTCTATGTGTGTGTGTGTGTCTGAGTTGTGGATTTTTTCTATGTTCACTCACGCTCAATGCATTTGTATACAGTTAAGCAAACTGTTAATAACCACATTGGTATGTATGTGTAGTTAGTTGCACATACAGACACACAA
Source organism: Melieria omissa (assembly GCA_963971225.1). Taxonomy (NCBI): domain Eukaryota; kingdom Metazoa; phylum Arthropoda; class Insecta; order Diptera; family Ulidiidae; genus Melieria; species Melieria omissa. The sequence goes on along the minus strand of OZ020268.1, from coordinate 74,688,634 downwards.
ATAAGCCACCATTAGTGGGCTTTGGCAATGTGATGGAACCAATTAAGTTGCGTGAAACTTGTTCGAAGCCACAACTGGCATTGACCGAGGTGTGAATTGAAACTAAATTTCTTAAATGTGGCACTTGTATGATTTGTAGGTAGATTTACGTAAACTTGAAGCAATCGAGAAGTTGTTGGAACTATAAATTATTCAAAAATTGCAAAAATTAGAGACGTGAAAAGGGCTTCATTTGCCTTTTGAAAACCTGTAAAGCATTTGAATTACACTAATTTAGATTTTCTACTCAACGGAAGATGCTTTTGAATTATATTTCCGATACATCATCTACTTTCATACTTAAGTTAATGTATATAAAATTCAGTTGAAAACGTTCGAGGGATTCAAAAGTTAAGTTTGCTATTTGAGGCTTTTGTGTGGAAAAAATTAAGTGAAGCCAAAAACGTATACTTTTTGATATTCTTGAACTACGGTTGTTTGTATTGGTATACAAAATTAAGTTAAGATAATGAGATTTTAATTACTTAAAAGAAATTTGTTGAAATTTTCTGCTTGAAAAGAGGAACTTTTGAGTTATTTCTGCGATAAATCGTCTACTTTTGTACTAAAGTTAGAATACATACAATTTAGTGAAAAACCGTCGAGGGATTAAAAAGTTGAGTTGTTAATTTGAGGCTTTTATATGACAAAAAATATGGTGGCGCCTTAACAAAATACATTTTAATATTCTCAAACTACGTTTGTTTGTATTGGTATAAAAAATTAAGTTAAAGTGATGAAATCTTAAAAATTTCAAACATATTGATGAAACTTTCCTACCAAAGGAAGATCTTTTGAATTTTTTCTTTGATAAATCGTCTACTTTTGTACTAAAGTTAACATATACGAAATTTATTGAAAAACGATCGAAGGGTTTAAAAGTTGAATTTTAAATTTAAGATTTTAGTATGGAAAAAAATTTAGTACAGCCAAAAATTTATGCTTTTTGACATTCTTAAGGTACGTTTGTTTGTATTGTTTACAAAATTAAGTTAAAGTGATAAGTTGTTTTAATTTAAAACACATTGATGGAACTTTTCTGCTCAAAGAAAGGAACTTTTTAATTATTTCTTCGATAAATCGTCTTCTTTTATACGAAGGTTGTCATATGAAAAATTTATTGAAAAACAATCGAGGGGTTTTAATGTTGGGTTTTTAATTTGAGGTTTTTGTATGGCAAAAAATTTAGTACAGCAAAATTTTATGCTTTTTGACATTGTTAAAATACTTTTCTTGTATTGGTATACAAAATTGGACTGAAATAATATTGTGATAATTGAATTTGAAAAGCAATTGGAATATATTGATTGAAACTTTTCACTCAAAGAATCATATTTTTGAGTCTTTATTCGATAAGTTGCCTAATTTTATACTAAACTTAGTATATATTAAAATTAGTAAAAAACTGTCGAGGGATTTAAAAGTTCAGTTAATAATTTGAGGCTTTTGTTTGGCAAAGAACGTAGTGGGATCAAAAATATATTGTTTTGGACACCCTTGATAAAAGAATGTTTGTTTAATTGCATTGAAAGACGTTGTTTTACTTTTGTTTGTGGTAATGATTGAAGTCTTAACTTTAATTTCAAAACAAAAACACTTGTGATTAAAAAAAAATTGTTTTTATTTAAAATTTTTTTTAATTTTTTATTTTATAAATAAACATAAAAAAGACCCCAGTGATTTTGGAGATTTGCACTTTTCAGTAAAGCTAAATTCTTTCAGACGTCATAAAAACAACAAATGTTTGTAATAAGCGCAAAAAAATTTCTTAGACTATGATTACTGAATTCCAGAATTGAGTGCGTCGCTCAGAAATAAAAAAAAATTCAATAAAGAAGTTCCAATAAATGATGAAAGAAACGTGACAAAATTTCAATACAATACAATAACAAATTGACACAATTGCTTTGAAGTTATTTTCTATTTTTAAACGCCAATAATTGTTACATGTTTCATTGAAATGAAACCAATTCATTTCAATTGCTTTAAACGCCACACATTTATTTGCTTCAATTCAATAACAAGAACAACAACTACAGAAGTATCGACCATTAGTCACTCACATTATTAAATGTAAGACTACGAGTATATTTGAATGTGATAGAATGTTGAAAATAATTGTACCACACTCAACTAAGTACACTTTGCACAATTCATATAGTGACAGCTAAATATAGATTTATTTTTTTTATGCTACAGACAGCGCCCCTCGCTTCTTCTCGTCCACATTATTTTGCACAGCAACGACACAAGAAAGAGTCAATTATCTGTTGGAGCGTTCATTTGTTTGTTAATTATTATTTTGTGATGAATTTACGATGCTACATAATGAACAACACTGTGTGCCATAAAGTAAACTACACTCGTTTTTTTAAGCGAACAAAAGTAATTTTTTGTATGTTTTATTAATATTTTCTCATTTGCTTATTTATTTATGACGGCGTAATATAGCAATAATGATAACGACAACAAATACAAAAACAAAAATAAGAAAAGTATTAAAACGACAAGTCGTTGAACGAAATATTGTCGGGGAAAAATTATGATGTGTTATATAGAAATGTTGTAATTGTGATTGTAATGTACGGCAAATTCATGGCAGTAACCTTGTCAACAGTAGATGGGTGTAAGAAAGAGAGAGAGAGAACGAAGGCTAGAAATATTAGTAAGAAATATATATTTCTTCATATAAATAAACCAGTGCTATATCTTTTAGGTCATACAAGAAGTATAAAAAAATTGTACAACCAGCATTTAGATGGTCATTGAAAGGGCCTCAGGAAGATCAGTAAAGGAAAGGGCAGAATTATCAAGAAAATTATGCACAAATATACAAGAAGATCATTTAAGAAGCATTAGGAAGATCAGCTAAGAAAATATCGATAAAATTGTACAAAAAGTATGAAGAAGTTTGTGCAACAAGAAGAAGAACAAGAAAATAATCCCAAAAAAGTGTCAAGACAGTCATACAAGAAGTATCAAAACAAGGTTTTACAACAAGCATTAAGATTAGCATTGAAGAAGCATAAGGAGCGTCAGTTATGAAGAGGGTCCGAATACAATAAGAAGGTCAAGTATACAAGAAGATCATGGATAAAGCATCATGAAGGTCAGTTAAGAAAGATAGATAAATTCCTGAAAGAAGTCCTGTAAAAATTACTATTGGAGGGTCGAGAAGCTCATTGAAGAAATGTTAGGAAGGTCATTGATGAAAGATGGTGAAGTTAGTTGAAAGGGAGTTCAGAGAAAGGAAGGATTATCAAGAAGGTTAAGTATACACGAAGATCATTGAAGAAGCAACAGGAAAATCAGTGAAGAAGAAGGTCGAAGGGTCAAAAAGGTCATACACAAGTATACAAGAAGTTCATTGAAAAAGCAGCAGTAAGATCAGTTAAGAAGGATCGATAAATTTCTGAAAGAAGTGCCGTAAAAATTACTAAAGAAGGTTCAAGAAGCTCATTGCAAAAATGTTAGGAAGGTCTTTGATGAAATATGGGAAAAAGAGTTCGGAGGATCATGAAAGAGGAGTCAATTAGATCATTGAAAAAAGATCATTACAGTCATTGAAGTAGCTTCAACAAATCATTGAAAAATTATCAGCAAGGTCAGAAAAGATGGGTCAAGAAAGTCATAAAAACAGTATAAAGAAGCTAATTAAAGATTGATTGATTGAATTGTTAAGAAGGTCATTGAAGTAATTTTAAAAGAATTTTTGAAGATGTAAAGAAGTTTATTGAACGGTGAGAAAGAAGTTCAAAAAAGAAGAGTCAACAAGATCATTGAAAAAAGATCTTGTTAACAAATCTTAGAGCAATGATAAGGAAGGTCAAAGAAGAAGGGTCAGGATCAGAAAAGTCATTAAGGATAAAGTCATTGAAGAAGAGTTCATAATTTTTTTTTTAAGAGAGGTTGGAAAGATCATTGAAAGAAATTGATTGAATTGAAGATTTGTTCAGAAGTTCATTGAAGTAATTTAGGAAAAATTTTTGAGAGTCAAAAAATTTTTTTAATGGTGGTAAGGAAGTTCAAAACAGAAGAGATCAATCCAAACAGTGAAGGAGTATTATTTAACAAATGGTAGAGAAATGATAAGGAAGTTCAAAGAGGTCAAAGGTCAAAAGAGGTCAGGATCAGAAAAGTCATCAAGAATATGTCAATAAAGTCATTGAAAAGTAGTGCATAATTTTTTTTTTAAAAAAGGTTGGAAAGATCATTGAAGAAAACCTTAGAAGTTTATTAAAGAAAGATCAAGAAATTTATGGAAGAATAGTTAGGAAATTCATTTAAGAAGATTGCCACATTGAAGAAAGATCACCTATGCTATTGAAAGAGCATTGACAAGTCATTGAAAATGGATTCAAAAGATCGTTGAAGCTTAAAAGTTTATTGAAGAGAGATCAAGAAGTTAATAGAAGAATAGTTAGAAAATTCATTGAACACCGATTAACGAAAATAATAATGAAAGGATCACCTATGATATTGAAAGAACATTGAAAAGTCATTAAAAACGAATTGGAAAGATCGTTGAAGAAGAGCTATGAAGTTTATTGAAAAGTGATCAAGAAGTTTACAGAAAAATAACCACGAGCCACAAAGTCACTGAAGTAGCATAAGGCCAATAAAAAAAGGATCAGGAAGATTCGAGAAAAGGAAGATCAGATAAAAGAAGATAGAAGATAGTCAGTAAAGTTATACAAAAATGACGAAGGATCACGAGTTCCTGGAACAGTTAACAAAATCATTGAAGAAGGATTAACAAAGGCACTGAAACAATTTCAACAATGGCATTAAAAAGCATCAACAAGTAATTTACAAGGAATGACAAAGATTAGAGAGGAGTCAGGTAAATCATAAAAGAAGTATGAAGAAGGTCATTGAAGATGACTTAAGAAGCTGGTTACACTAACACAAGGTGAATCATAATCAGAAACATGCAAAAAAGGGCAAACACTCACACACTCTTGGAAATTCCAAACTAAAACTCAACAGTCAATTCGATTAATGGTGCAAGCTAATTGTTGACTTCAACTCAATTAATTAATTTAAATACACAAATGCGCCATGAAACCAAATGAACAGTAAACCCAAAATCAATTTTACACTTTGTGCATCAAAGTTAGTTAAAATGTTAAATGATTTTAATTAAATTCCCAATTTGATTGTCACTGAGTGCCATCGAGGCTGCAATAAAGATATTGTCGAACAAAACAAAATCAAACCAAACTGGCAACGAAACTTAACGAAATCGAACGTCAAAGAGTGATTAAAAGAAAGCAACAACAAACTAAATGTGAACTTTATTACAGTAGAACTTGAATGATGAACTGAAGAAACAGTCAGGCGAAAGTAAGGGAAAGTGTATTTCAAATTGAAACTGAAATTAATAGGAATTGTAAGTGAAGGTTAAGGAAAATAAATAAATATAAATAAAGGCAGAGGAAGGACATGGAATTCCGCGCTAACAGACAAATTTTTACACTTCAATAGCAACTTTTTTTTTGGTAGATTTTGCAAGTGTTTTGTCCCACTTGGGCAAAGAAGGGCACAGACGAAAAGTCGCCACAAAGACTGAACAATTCATCTAAAATTTGGATTATTTTGAAGGCGAAAATGCTGAAAACATACACAAATAAAAAGCATAATGTTATGCTTTTCTATTTTAGATATTTTTTAAATATTTTTATTATAGAAAAAGATTATAATTGCAAAGAAAAACTTTGCATTTGCAAAATTTATGTTTTTGTAGAAAAGCAGCAGAGAGAAAAAACTGCAACTTGGAGCAAACATAGCAGCAATTTGTTGGCAATGAATGTGCAGCATTAAAAGGAATTTCATTGAAATCCTGGCAGCTTAAAATACGCGACAACAATGCTGTGTCGCGTCAGTGAAAAGTGTTGTTGAAATCTTACGCCAACGCAGCGTGCTTGACATGCTCGAGCACACCTCACCCGAAAGCGCCCACCTGCCAAGCAACATGCGACCTGCCACCCACCAACGAGCAGCAATTTGCTTTTGCCACACAACTGTCGGCCGTCGGCTGCCTCGCTGTCTGACTGCTCTAAAATATGTGACGCTCTCTAAAATGCGCCGTCGACATGCTAAAACTGCTCGAGTTGCTAGCAACAACAATAAAATGCAAAGCAATAGCAAAATGGCAGCAACACACAGACACACAGACACATGAACACAATTAAAAGATCAATGGCGCTCGTCACTCGAGCAAATTAAACAACGAAATTATGTATGAAATTATGTACGAAATTTAAATAATTGGTGTCGATGACGTTGCCAAAAACAAAAACGCTGCAACAGCCGAACGACCCAATGACGCGGTTTGCACAATTAATTTTTTTTTTTGCTGTGGGATTTTTGGCGTTTTTTTGGCAGCCAGAGTTCGAGTTAATTGGTGACGCAAGTCGAGTGGGTTGGGAGATTTATTAAGTTATGAGAACCTTTGCTTTCACAAAAGCTGGCGATGAAAGAAAAGGGCGCCAAGTTGTTTAAGCAATTTTGAAAATGTCAAATTTGAGGTTAAGTAGGTTTGCATTTAGGGTTATGTAGCCAAAGGCCAAAGAGGTCAATTAAGGGCAAAAGGTCGTGCTGAAAGTTAACATAACTGAAGGCTACACTTATTTCATTAAAATCTTGTTAGCTGCTTTTCGCGGGTAGTCGATGATATACTTTTGTATATATATGTTTACAAATATAATCAAAACTTTTTTGTCATCTTTTTTTTTTGTTTTTGTTTATGCGTGATTTTTTTAATTATTGTTTTTTTGTAATTGTCATTATTTTTAATTATTACTTTATTTTCTTATAATTTTTTGTTTTAATTTCTAATCAATCTTTTATTTTTAATTTTTCTGTTTTATCAATTATTTCTTATTTCTTAAATTTTGTTTTTAGTTTTTCATTAATTTTTTCAATTATTGTGTTCCTGTCAATAAGTTTTTATTTTTGCATTTTTTTTTCAAGATACTCAATTATTTTTACAGTAATTTTCTTCTTTTTTTAGATTGTTTTTATATTATATCATTAGTTTTAATTTTTCAATTGTTGTTTTTTTTAATGTATTTTTACTTTTAAACAAAAATTGCAAATTTTAAGTTATTTTGTATTACTCTACTGATATTTTTTATTAATTTTTGTTTTCTATTATCTTTTTTTGTTTTTATTTATAAATAAGTTTTTTATTTTTTTTTAATTAAATTGTTTTTTCAATTTTATTTTGTTTATAATTTTATTTTTTTCAATTATTATTTTATATTTTGTTTTCTTATTATTTTTTATTTATTATGATTTTCTTATTATTTTTCATTTTCAATCAGTCTTATATTTATAATTTTACAAATTTTTGTTTAATTCTTAAATTTTTTTTTAGTTTTTCAATAATTTTTTCAATTATTATTTTCCTATCAATAAGTTTTTTGTTTTTTATAATTTTGTTTCAAAATATTAAATTATTTTTACTTGGTTTTAATATGTTGTTTTTTTTGGAGAAGGCTGATGCGCTCGCCAAAGCCGGGGCACGACTGCCTACGGTTAGCGAGCCAGACATCCATCCACCCCTCTCCACGCTCAAGACGGAAATAGAAGAGAATATGATTCGTGAAGCGGCGTCCATGTGGGAGAGATCTACATCTCACAGGACAGCAAAAATCATGCTTCGCAAACATAATGTCAACAACACAGAGTTTGTACTATCACTCCGAAGAGATGATTGCAAACTATTGACCGGGATACTCACGGGACACTGTCTCACACCGTCCCACGCTGCCAAACTTGGCTTGGTACCAAGTGATGCATGCACAAGATGTGGTGAAGACAGTGCCAAGGGTACCCTGGAGCATTTGCTGTGCCACTGCCCTGCTCTCTACAGATCACGGGTCAGCTGCCTCGGATCCGCGTCGTTCCCTTCCTTGGAAAGAGTCGCGGAACAAAAAAGCAGCGACTTACTTAGATTTGGCAAAACGTTTTTGACAAACTACATACAGGTCTGAAGCTCCAGAACCTTTCTGGTACCACTATGGACCAACATGGTCTATGTGAGACCCCCCCGAGGGTCAGCCAGCCTAACCTACCTACCTACCTAATATGTTGTTGTTGTTGTTTTGGTATTTTTTTAAATATATATTTTACTTTTCAATTAAAAATTTCATTTTAAAAGTTTTTTATAACTTTTTGATAATTTTTAATTAAATTGTTGTTTTATTTTATTTCAATTTATTGTTTTTCGATTTTTTTTTGTTTGTTTTTAACATTAGACTGTTTCATTGTTTATTCTATTCAATTTTTTTTAAATATTTTTTAAAACTGTTTTGAATTATTTTGGATTTCCTCAATTACTGTTTTTTTTTTTAAAGACATTTGCAATTACTTTTTTACTCTTTCAATATTTTTTTAATTAATTAATTATTTTCTTAATTTCTTTAATTATTTTTGTATCATATCATTTGTTTGTATTTCTTCAGATCTCCTTTTATATCTTTATTTCTAAAATTACTTTTATAAACTTTTATTATTTTATTTGTTGGTATTTCCATAATACTGTTAATTCTTCAAATAATTTTTTTCAATTATTCTTTTCATTTTTTTAAATCATTTGTTTTTATGCTTATCAAAATTGTTTGTTTCCTTAATTTTTTTTTATTTTTCAATTTTGTTTTAATTATTTTTTTACTATTAATTTATTATTTTTTAAATTAAATTTTTGTTCATTTTTTAAATGTTATTCAATTTTTTCAATTATTTTTTGTTTTTTGTTCTTCCAATTATTTTGAATTAATAAAAATATATTTTCAATTATTTTCTTAATTTTTAAAATAACGTTTGTATTGTTTGTGTTGTATTATTTTTATTTTACAATTGGTTTTTTATTTTTTTTTCTTTTTCATTTTACAAATTTTTATTGTTATGTATCATGATATGTTATATTTTTTATATTATATATTTCTATATATATTTTTATATATATTTTTATATATATTTTTATATATATTTTTATAATATTTTATATTATTTTATTTTCTTTTTTGATTCTATTTTTTATAGTTTTTACAATTTTTTTATAATTCTTACTTTAACATTTTGCTTTGAATATTTATTTCATTTTATGCCCTTTTATTTAAAAAATAAATTAAACATAAATTAATATAAAATAAAATAAATTACATTTTGTAATATTTATATGCATTTTTCAAGTTATTACAACACATTTTTACGAAATTTTTATTATTTTTTATAAATTTTGTTATTGGTTATTATTAATTTATTTCATATTTTGTTTTGTTTTTAACCATTTTAACCGATTTTTTACTAGTTTTATTTTAGTGTACCGTAAAAAACAGTAAAATTTATTTATATTTTTTAATATGATATTTATTTACATTTTCTAATATTTTTTTACATTATCCAATTTATTACAACACATTTTTATGACATTTTTATTATTTAATATATTTGTCTTAATCTTTATTTACACTGATTTTGCCATTACAAAATCTTTTGCTTTCTTTCGCTTCATCATACTTTTTTATATGAATTTTATTCTATAAAATTCTGTTCTACGCATTCAGCATCGCTTATTGCCAAATCTTGCGTCGCGCTGTGCTTTCCGCATTTGAACGAAATCTCGTTATCCGCCGCCCGCTCACTCACCACCAGCGCCGCTTCACATAACAACAACGAATGCCTAAGTACACAAAATAACTCAACTCGAGTCTAAATTTAAATTGTAAATCTCGCCTCGCCAACCCGAATGTTGTCCAAATAAAAATGCACAGCAATACAAATGAAAAACAATTTCAAAACCCGCTTTTGCCATTCGTAATTTTTCATCTCGCCTCGACTGCGGCGCCAGTCGGTGCGCTCATAAATGCGAATTCGATGCGATTTACTTGCTTTACTCGATTTCGGTTCATTCATTAATTGATAGTGTAAACATTTAATAGAAAATTTCCATGCAAAACTCGCAAACAATTCTACGCGAAGTGAATTTTTTGCGCTGTCTTTCAGTTTTGCTTGGGCGTTGTTGCAAAAAAAAGGGGCGTGCTTTAATACGATTTCGACACTTTAAATCAATTGACTCGCAACTGCTGTCACGCTACGGCGGCCACAAGTGTCGAACTCGAGCGCCCCACCCAGTGCTGCCGCATTTATTTCCCATCCACACGCTTTCCATTCCTCATTATTTCACTTATTTGCGTGCATGTCAATACGGCCGTCGGCGCGGCTCGTGTGCGTTTGATTTGGCGCGTTGTTTGTCTTTAATTTAACATGTCAGCGACTGATAGATGAGCGCTGACAACTGTCGCCGACAGTGCTGCCACCTGTTGCCGCAATTCCCATGCGTTGTGTGCACTTTGCTTGCTTGTTCTTTTCTTCTGTTGGCTGCTTTTATTTAAATTTTAACAAGACACACGTGTGATGAGTTGTTTTCATTTTTGCGTTGAGCGAAATAAAAACAGCAGAAAAAATAAACCAAACAATACGCAAGAAACTGTTACGTTCAATCGACCGGAAATTGTCGTCCTTGAGCGGCCGATTGTCTCAAGCAGATGTCGGCTGTGTTGTTGTCAAAGCGGCTATTGACATTGTTTTGAATTTCTATTTTGTTTTTTTTTTGTTTTTGTGGCAGAAGGTTTGCAAAAATTTGGTGGAAGTGCAAATGACGATTGAGTGAGTTGCGTCAAATGGCAAATTGTACAAGAAATTGAATGAAATTCTTAGAAGCAGACGTAAGCGGTGCGTATTTTTAGCTGACTTGGGGCACGAATGAATAGAAAATGTCTGTAGATAATTTTCTTAAGCTAAACAGACAATGTAAACGTACACATAGATATTTCATTAAGTAATCTTAAGGAGGTGAAATAAGTAAAACAAAAAATTAAAACATTTACAATAAACTCTGTTGATCTGAAGGACCTTAAGGATTTCAAGAAAAATATGTTTTAAAAATTAGAACAAAACGACTAACATATATGCAATAAACCCTGTTGATCTGAAGCAGGGGCGGATTCAGAAAAATATTTCGGGGGAGAGGTTTTAACCCCCTAAACCCCCTGAATCCGCCACTGATCTGAGGGACCTTCAGGGTTCAACTAAAATTAAAAAACAATTCAAAACAAAACTACTAAAATATATACAATTAACTCTCTGTAGGTCCCCTCCCTTCCCTTTCCCCATCCGTTTGAAATGTGTGTTGTATCACATGTTGGAAAAAACAGTGTTGCATACGCATTTCAAACGGGTGGAATCTGTGGTATCACAACGGGCCCGTTAAGAGGCCTAAGTGTGTCTCATACAGCATGCAGCCACCGCAACCTAACCTAACCTAACCTAACTCTGTTGATTGGTTGTAATAACGGATCTTAAAAAAGTAAAAAAAATTAAAGCTAAGCAATTAAAAAACTAAGTCAAACGCTGCTTGTACTATCAAAAGAAATTCATAACGGCCTGTGGGCTTGAACTCAGAATGCCTACAAAAAAAGAAGTAGATATTTCGAGTCTCGAACAAAATTACACCTGAGATGCCATTCTTCCAGAATCAGATCTCGTATATGTGAATCCAAATGTGGATTCGTATCAATCCAAAATGGAAGATGAAAGCGCATAGATTGGACTACATAGACCTTGACTTCAAAAATCCCCTCGTCTCTTTGGAGAGGTTAGCTGTTAGAAGAACTTGTGATGCCCATGTGTTCATATATTATTCGATTTTCAAGGCTCTACAAGCCTACGTTGTCTCCTCAAAACTTGTCAAACCTTGTCATAGTCTTCTAAATGAACTGGGAGTCAGTATCTTTATAGAGTTACACTGCATCCCAGTGTAACGAGAGTCACGAAGGCTACGAATAAACCAACTGCCTTATCAAAAAAAAGCTCAATGTCACGACTAGTACTCCCCGAGTCATTCATTGAACTGTCCAGACTATATATACTAGAAAGGAAAGCAAGGAGACTAAGGAAATACTCAGGAACAATAACAGAAAAAACTCCAGAAAACTTCTGATTCTAAAGAAGTAGGGCCTTCGCTTTTTCGCTGGATACCTGAACGTCCAGAAACCTTCTCATACTAAAGAAGGAGAAACTCCGCATTTTTGCAGAATATAGTACCTGAGTAGCTAGAAAACTCCTCATTCTAAAGAAGGGGAATAACCGCATCTTTGCTGGATACCTAAGTGCCAACAAAATTCACAACGCTAAAGAAGAAGAACCTCTGCATCTTCGCGGAATACCTTAGTATCCAGAAGCCTTGTCATGGTACAGAAGGAGGACCCACCGCATCTTCACTGGATACCTGAACGTCGAGAAAACATCTCATACTAAACAAGAAGAGTCTCCGCATCTTTGCTGAATACCTAAATGCTAAAAAACTTCCATCGCTTAAGAAGAAGGACTTCCGGATCCCACACTGAATACCTGAGTGTCCACAAAACTGATCATACTAAAGAAGGAGAATATCGGCATCTTCGTGGGATACCTGAGCTCCCAGAAAACAAAAGAGGGAAGACCGGAAGACGGATTCTCACTGGATACCTGAGTGTCCAGAAAACTCCTCATGGCAAAGTAGAAGGACATCCATATCTTCACTGAATACCTGAGTGTCCAGAAAACTCCTCATAGCAAAGTAGAAGGACATACATATCCTCACTGAATACCTGAATATCCAGAAAACTCTTCATGCTAAAAAAGAAGGACCTCCCATCTTCGCTGGATATCTGAGTGTCTAGAAAGCTCTTCATCTCTTCAAACTCTTCAAGGATAAGGACCTTCGTAATCACACTGGATAGGTGAGAGTCCAGAAAACTTGTCATTGCAAAGTAGAAGGACATCTATATCCTCACTGAATACCTAAGTGTCCAGTAAGCTTCTCATGCTAAAAAAGGAGATCCTACGCATCTTCACTGAATTTCTGAGTATCCAGAAAACTCCTAATGCTACAGAAGGAAGTCCTACTCGTTTTCATACTTATTACCTGAGTGTTCATAAAACACCTCATGCTAGAGGATAAGGACCTCCGTATTCACACTAGATACGTGAGAGTCCAGAGAACTATTCATGCTAATAAAGAAAGACCTTTATCTCCTTACTTGATATCTAAGAGTCCACAAATCTCCTGATTCTAAAGAAAAAGTATCTTTGCATCCTCACTGGCTACCCGACTGATCACTGGATATTCGGGTATCAGCTCAATAAAATGGGAATTTTCTCTTCGAATCTGAGCACTTAGAACTAGAAAATTCCAATAGAAAAATATTTCCCCACCAACCTTAGCCCCGTAGAAGATCTGGAACATAGAACCCCAGCAGGTTCTAAAGCTAATAAACGGCCCCTACCTGGAAGGTTCAAACAAGGATTGCGCAATATTAACTCCGGAAAAGTTCTAGAACTTAGAACGAGAGTGCTGTTTAAACTAATAAAAATCCTCAACCTGAGGGGATCAAGCAAGGCTTGCACAAAAAATCACCACTGGTTGCGTTGCTCTTAAACAATAAATAGTATAAGGTAGATAGGACTGGCTCTCCCAAGGCCATAAAGAATCCTTGTGATACCAAAATCAGTGAAGAAATACGGAAGTGTACTTTTTCCAGACACAAGAACCAAAAGAACAACAAACAATGTGCTCAAAAATAGATTACGAAAAGATGGAAAATACTCTTAATCCTTTCGGGACGGAGTTTAATTTTGAAATCCAAAATACTCTCAGTAGAAATGTTCTCATGCTATAAATGTTGGGATTAGAAAATTATATTAGATGCTCACAAATTCTGAAATCACCCTTTTATGCGGGAACACCGAAATCGAAACAATACTTTGCGTATTTGAATAATTGTTTTAAAGGGCTTTTAAAACTTGCTGGGACGTACTATCCCAGTAGTCCCGAAAGGGTTAAATACCTTCAACAATGGAAGCTTTCACTTCAACCCAATATTGTGTATATTTTTAATGCATTTGCATTTTATATTCAAGTTTCCTGTTCCAAGTTTCAAGTTTCAATTTTTGGTTATTTCGAAAATAAAAACAAAATGTTTGAGCTTCAAATTATGGCCATAATTTCTGTATATTTAATAATAATTACCAGCACATGGTGGCAGCCATTATTATTGCAACCATATTATATGACAAATCTGTCAATTTGTTGAAAACCGCATTAATAATGAAAACAACAAAAATAGGAAAATAAATATTAAAAAAAAACCCGAAAAGAGAAAAAACAAAATTTGTGCATTTTACAAAAATATGTGAAATTTTTATGCAGAGATTTTGCAAAATTTTGTACATTGCATCACTTAGCGGCAGCCAACTAATTATTGGAGCACATAATGTGAATGACTACAGGAATGGAACTGAAAATGTCAGTGTTGCCAGATCAGGAGCTTTCCTTCTAGATTTAGGAAATTCTTCGCATTTTAGCAGAATTTTTAGTAGGAAGAATTGTTTAGGAGAAAGTTTATAAGTTTAGTTTATATTTTATGTTAGGGGATTTTTCGGATCCTTAGTGGGTTTTTGGGAGATTTTTGGATAACGAAGTATGTTTTATGATGTATGTATCCAGGCGGAACTATATGCTATCAGGCTCTGTGTGCAGTTCAATCTCGAGCGTGAGGATAGGGGGCAAGACATCGTCATCTGCTCCGACAGCCAAGCAGCCATCAAAGCACTAATCTCATATGAGATAACCTCAGGGTTAGTGCTGGAATGCATCGAGGCATTGAATGCACTGGGCAGGTGTAACCAGGTAAAGATCCTCTGGGTTCCAGGACACAGAGGTATCGGAAGAAACGAGGAAGCGGACAGCCTCGCTAGAACCGCGGCAGCCACGCCCCCCCTGGGTCCTGAACCCTTCATTGGGCTGGGTAAAAGCGCCATAACGGAGTCACTGAGACTTGAGGAAAGAACCAGGAAAACAGAACACTGGGCTAGCGCCCCCGGTCTCAGGCAATCGAAAATCTTCATCAAAGATTATAACCCCAAAGTGAAGAATGCCTCAAACTAAGGAGAAACCAGCTTAGACAGGTAACAGGTCTGATAACTGGGCACTGCAGATTGAGAAAACACATGCATACAATCGGGATAGAACAGGCAAGCGTCTGTAGACTCTGCGAAACAGCGGAGGAGACTCCCGAACACATCATATTGCACTGTAATGCGGCTTGTCGCAGCAGGTTACGTTACCTGGGCCAGTTTTGGCTTGCAGAAGAGGACGTCAAGCACCTAAACCCCCGCGAGTTACTAAGTTTCATTAGGGCGGTAGGTTTAGGGGATGTGCTCTAACAATTGTAGGGGGCACAATAGATCAATCCTGGTCTCAGTGCAACATACCCCCTTATCAATTCAATATGATGTATGTATGATGTATTGGGAACACTGGCAACAAAACATATTTTGGCAACTATTTTAAAAGTCAAAGCACCCAATTGTTTTAAAAATTTTTAAGCTTACAAAATGTAAGCTCGTTCTATCTCGTTCTCACTTATTGCTGTCACAATGGAATCCCGCCAAAAATTGAACTTTTTGTTTAATTCATTTGTTATATGTTTTGTTTTTGTTAAGTTTTTGTTGTTAAGCTAGAGATGAATAAAAAAAGGCTGCATTAAAAAAAAATAAGTTTATATATTTTTATTTTTTTATGAGAAGTTTAATGATGCAAAATTATGCAAATTATACAAACAAATTTTAGTAAATTTTTTTTACTTTTGGGAGGAAATTTCAGTTTTTTTAAGATTTAGCAGAAATTCATTTCAGGTATCTGGCAACACTGGAACCTTTGAAGAATCTGATTAATGGAGTTGAAGATAGTATGGTCAGGTTTATTTTTTGCAAGCAAAACTGAATTTGCGAATTTTTAAATATTAAATTAATAATTAAATTGATTAATTTTGAAAATTAAACAAATTTTAAATAATTAAAAAAATTTTATAAATACCTAAAATGGCCACAGTGCACAGTGATTCGTTCCATAGACAAAATTCAAAAAATTTATGGTCTCAGAATTTAACGATTTTGATGTCATTCGAAAGGTAAAACTCCAACTAAGAAAACCCCAAAAAATCTGTGCAAAAAATTAATTAGCGTGGCTGCAAAAGCTGCTCAAAGTTGAAACTTTTTTCACGAAAAAATGCAAACACATATTTTCTGTTTTTTTGTGTATTGAGTAAAAAAAATCGTAAAAATACATGTTTAACAAGAACTTTCTGAAACTTTCAACATAGATTAAAAATTGGTGTGGGCATTTTCGCTTTTAATGTTTTCTCAAAATTTGCCAAGCTGAGGTTTTTACTTCACTTTTAATTTAAAATATTTTTTAAAATTAAAAATCTGAAAATTGGCAAAATTTAGAGGAAAATATCTAAAAAGTATGTGAAAGTATGTTCCTGGATTTTGGCTTATTTTAAGAAGCACTCTTTCTTTGTCGGAAAATGTATTCACATCCTCCGATATCTTCCGATCTCAGAAAATAATTCAATTTGAAAAGTGGTCTAAACACCTATTTTTCGACAAAAAATGTATTTAAATTCAGTAGCCTAAAAGTATGCAAAAAAATCATTCTTCACATATTTTCCCTTTTAACCCATTCAAATATTTTGTCATCGATATGAATTGTGAAGGAACTACTTAATTATACGTTTACTTTTACTTCCTTGAAGACAAATAGAATGTACCTAAAAATATATATATATATGAGTGAAATGTGATTAGCGACTCATCTCATAGTTTTTAAAGTGTTCAGTGTAAATTTTTTAGGTATGAAACTAAAAATGAAAAACAAAATTTCGGTTAGGGTTTTAGGAGGTTAAAAAATATAACACCCTAAAAGTAGGTAACGGAAAAAGTCGTGAATTTTGAACAATTTGTTTGTTTGGCAATGTCAGAATTCATTCGCAAAAGAGCAGTTTGGTGAAATCGTTTGAAATGGCTGAAATAATTACAAATCGCGAATTAGCTTTTTGCTGGATATCGGCAGCTCCTTCGGAGAAATATTGCGCAGTGTTAAACTTTTTAAAGACTAAACTTAATGTTAATAGTTTTGGTGCACTTAAATTTATTACAAAAGCGAAACTATTTAATGTAGAAATGAAGAACAAATGGAAAAAGTGCAGCTACAAAAAAGACATTTTAGAAAAAAGATATTCAAATTGGCTAACGTGGAATGTGTATTTTGAAGATGATTCGCAAAACGTAAGTTGTATCGTTAATGTTTTTGAATAAGATAAAGTTGTTGTAATTTGTTGACAAAAAACATAACAACTGAGGTCAAGAAACAGGTGATTTCTTAACAATCAACAGAAAACATACTAATTATGGGAATACCCTCTTTCATTTTGATTCCTTCTTGTGTTTTTTGTTGCTTTTTGCTTGGTATTGCTTTCAAAATATTGTTCACTATTTAGAGGTTTGCAATTTTCATTTGGCGAAGTTTTATTTCATTTTTTTTAGAAATTCTAGATTTTCCTACATTGTACTTCACTGCTAGTTGGCGAAGTGACTTTCCTCGACTTAATTTGTTTAGAATTTTTCCATCGTTAAGATTGTACGTGCTTTCTTAACTATAAGTGCCATTATTAATATTTGATTTAGTTTACACAGTTAGATTAAAATTTAATAATTAGAAAAAAGCAGATAAAAATTAGTGTCCGGATTTTTGAGGTAAATAAAATGTGTGGTGTCCGGATTACAGAGTCAACAATAGAAAGCAGTAGGGTGTCCGGATTACCGCGTTGGCCGTATTAGCGAGTATCCGCATTATCGAGATTGTACTGTATATAAAAAATTTATCCACATCTACTGTTAGACAAATTAAACAAATCATATGCATTGTTATAAAAAGTTGTATTAGCACTAAAGTCTATCTGAGTGGTAATATTTACAAACATTATAGCAACAGAGTACTAGCACGAAAGCTGGAAGACGTAAAACAGAGTTTCAAGGATCGTCGAAGAAAACAAAGTTGCGAAGGGTAGCCACGCTACTGGAACACGAAGGAGATGAGCTCAGTTTTGCAGCTGAAAAGAAGAAATGCGACCGTAGAAATCATGACTGCTTATCACCCGCCGATGCCTTGTCACTCTGTTTGGACTTAGATCTTTCGGATGAAAAATACACTGTTTTGCGAAATGCTGTGAATAAAGTTCACGAAAACTGTTTTCCGACATTATATGCATTGCGAAATTTAAGGAAGTCATTAGTCCCAGAAGTGTCAGCTACAGAATGCTCAGCACAAGTAGAATTACAAGAACTACTGAGAACAACGGCAAGCAGTGTGCTGAAGCTTTCCGACAAAGAAAATCTGCCTCAAAAAACCACCCTCATATGCAAATGGGGTATGGATGGCAGCTCTGGCCATAGCCAGTATAAACAGAAGTTCTCCTCCGAAGAGCAGTCGGATGAGTTTATGTTTCTTGTGGCAATGGTTCCGATAAAGTTAGTTTCCACTTATATACACATTATAACATTTCTATTTAGTTATATTTCCGTTATTCATTTGTCAAAGGCTTGTTGATTCAGCAACAAAAATGGATGTGTGGACAAACAAAAGACCTTGCTCAACATTGTTTTGTAGGCCAGTAAAAATCATAATGGCAAAAGAAAATAAAAGTGTTATTACTCACGAAAACGACATAATGAAAAGCAATATAGCAAAGTTGCAGCCTGATATATTTGAGGATCATGGGAATGCAGTGGAGGTCTTCTACGTGATGCACTGCACCATGATTGACGGCTCAGTTGCTAATGCTTTGACGGACACGAGAGCATGCAGTAAGTGTTTCATTTGCAAGGCCAACCCAACAGAAATGAATCGCGTTGATTTGGTCAAAACTCCAAATGTTAACAATTACGAGTATGGGTTATCTACTCTTCACTGTTGGATTCGTTTTTTTGAGTGCTGCCTTCACATTTCATATCGACTGCAATTCAAATGCTGGCAAGTTCGTGCCGAAAATAAAGCCATATATTTGGAAAACAAGAAGCGAATTCAAAACGAATTCAGAGTCAAAATGGGTTTATTGGTAGATCACGTCAAGCCAAGCGGCGGCAACATGAACGACGGAAATACCGCTCGCAAATTCTTCGCAAATATTGAGGTTGCAGCTGAAATAACTGGCCTCAATAAAAACTTACTCTTTAATTTTTCAATAATATTGAGAGTCCTGTCGTGCTGCAGAAACATTATTACGGACCGCTTTTCGGAGTTGCTGGACAAGACCAGAAATGACTACATACAACACTACAGCTGGTACAATATGCCAAGTTCTGTGCATAAAGTATTGGTACACGGATGCGACGTAATAAAATACTTTAATATTCCTATAGGTAATACATATAAATGTCAAATGACTTATTCCCTTCATTGTAAATATTTAATTTTTCAAGGAAGCTTATCTGAAGAAGCATTAGAAGCTCGTCACAAAGACATACGCAACACGCGCTTACATCATACACGAAAAACATCTCGAGTGGCCACAAATACGGACCTTCGGTTCCCCTGTTCTACGGATCCCCTGTTATCATCCAGAAGAAAAATCCAAACAAGAACCGGGTCGCCAATGGATTCAACCGTGAATTATTACATTCATGATGGCGATAAGGATGATAATTGCAATCACTTTGCTGGTTAGAGTGCCAACCGGCCCTACTCCACACCTGACGGTAACGGACTAGACTGACAAAAAACTAACGATTGAACTATAATGCTCTAGACGGTCTCCCGACGAAATACTTAGCGGAAGTTTATGGAACAACTATCCGTCGGACAAGAGGAGATGTTTAGCGGGTTGAAGTCTCGCACTGACTTGGGCTTTCGATGCTTTTACTCCTCATAAA
This sequence comes from Melieria omissa, assembly GCA_963971225.1. Taxonomy (NCBI): domain Eukaryota; kingdom Metazoa; phylum Arthropoda; class Insecta; order Diptera; family Ulidiidae; genus Melieria; species Melieria omissa. The sequence goes on along the minus strand of OZ020268.1, from coordinate 74,668,771 downwards.
AAACAACAAAAAAAACAAAATCTAAACCAGTTTTAAGTTATCTACACACACTCTTGTAATCGGCAAATATTTATACTTTCATTATTTTACTCATAGCGTTTACTATAAAATATGTATTGTAAGCCAAAACAGCTTCAATCATAGGTGTACGTTTATTTCTCTTTGTAACCAAAATAAATTATGAAACATGAAAAACAAAAATAAATTTTATTCATCCCTAAAAGTATGCAATCAGCATGAAAAATTGAGAAAACTGCAAAAATGCAAAACAACATCTATTATAATCGTTTTTATTGCAATACCAGAGGGTCCTAAGACAATTTCTGTTACTCTTTGGAATAATCAATGATGACGTTATCGATTAAATGTAAAATCTGAAAAATCTAGCCAACACACTTGGTACTATAGCTCTCCAAAAACGACGAAATTTGAAAATTCAAGACCCTGGCATTGCTAAACTACAAAAGTTTAAGAAAAAAAAAATGGAGATTTCAGTTCAGCTGACCATGATTAACTAGTATACCAAATTTTATGAAGAACAGACCACTCCTTCTAATTTTGTCCCGCGGTTGTATGGAGTCGAATCACTGTGCAGTGGCTAGAAATGCACAATTAATCAAACCCTCATGAGGCATTTGTGCTTATCGAACCTAATCCTGGCACAATTAGATGCCACCAACTGAACAGCTGCTTGTGCAGTCAACTGCATGCACTCACACACACACACACTCTCACTCATACACCCACACAGAGACACATTGTCCAATGTACAAAGCAATCATTTGGCTGTAGCGAATTTCAAGGCGCCAGCACAGCTGACAGGACACAACCGAAAAACGAGCCAGAACCAAATTGCATTCAATGACAGGGCGGAGGGCGGTGGGCGGTTTTCACCCATCGGGGCGCACGCAAATTATGGTCAACAGCATTGCAGTGTTGCCATGGCAGTGCGTGGTGTTGCGTTGTCATTGTGTTTCATTGCACTGCGGTGGCGTCTGCCGGCTAACTGACATTAAACGTTTGCGGTTTCACAGGCGGTGGCTGCGTATTCATTTTTTTGTTGTTCATTTATCTGCGTTTCTCTGCAATCCAGTTGCTGCAATGCCAGTGGATTAAGTGGATAAATGATGAAAGTATTTTTGTGTTTTTGTTGTTGTTTTGCGCTGTTTTTGTTATGTGATGAATGGGTTTGTGTGGGAAAATTTCGGTTTTGTTTTCTGGTTGTGTTGCATAAAATGTACTGAATGCACAATTCAGCGCATTACTTTTTGCGTTTTAAGCGATTAAATGGATACGCTTAATTCTGTACTTTGTCAGAAAAAAACTTTTGTATTGTGTGGTTTTCTTTTGAAAACGTATGAATAACAAAATAGTATTTGCTTAGTCGTAGGGAAATTAGTTCTATTAGAATAATAAGTATTAAGGGAATTAGAAGGATTTAGACCCTTCAAAGCTGAACTACAGTTCATTGACAAATTTTTTAAAATTTTTATACATTTATTGTAAAATAAATAATGGAAGATCTTTTAGTATCAACACAACTGTGTTTTGACGCAACAATCAGCCATTATTTTCACACAAATAAAAAAACTATTCGATAACACTCAGCAAAACCTGCAGTCAACTGGTGAACAAACGATTTTGTTTTATTTAAAATTTATTTATTTATGTAAAATCGAATGGAATGGAAAGTGTGTGATTGCTGCTTTGGGCAAAATACTTGTCATGCAAATTTTAAACCAAAACAACAACAGCGTCGATTTGCCAAAATGTCACTTCACACACTCACACAAAGAGAAAACATTTCACACAAGTGCAATTGACATAGACCCAGTTGAAAGGTCGACAACTGCTGCTCGTGTCACTGTTGTTGTTCGATTTGTGGTAATTTTCCCAATGTGTGAACCACTTATGTGCGAAATATTTGCTGCCAGTTTAAAAAATTGTATTCTGATATTTTCCAATTCTGGCAAACTTATTGCAATGACATCAAATCCGATTGTTTCCAATTAAGCATTTAGGCAATTAATATTTAGCATAAAAGTTTTGTTGTAATTGAGCTGAAAATTACAAAATTGCTTAGGGACACAGAGACCGAACAGAATTCAAGTGAAAATCTCTTCAACTCTCTCAACTGACAGTCGATTTGGCGCAACTGAACGAGTGAAGCACTTGAAATGGCTGAGTGTGGTGTTGAACGGTTATTGTTGTTGTTGTTGTTAAAGCAAACACTTGTCAGCATTGAGTAGAATGGTCGGAAAATTTCTGTATTTACATGAGCAATTTTCATAAATACAACAACAGCAAACATTTTGTGTTTACAATAAAAAAGCCTAAAGCTGCAAGCAAAAAATTTCAATATTGCAAACATGCGTTTTATTATTAATTTATTTTTGCTTCTGCATGAGTGCGAGTTTGCAGAATTTTGTTGTTAGTAAATAAAAATGTTAGTAACAACTTGCGAGCAGTTGAAATATACATACACTATGATCAATAAATACCGGAACTGTGTATTTTATATTTTCCGCCGTTGCCCGATGCAGGTAAAAAAGGTCGGTAGGACCTTAACTGACGTCTGTGGCAAATTTTGACCGGAATTGCATCATTAGTTTTTGTTTGGCAGCTGTTAGCGTCAGTCAACTTTTTGTACTTCGTCGCATTTAATTAATTTTTGTCTAATGTGTTGGAAAATTTGCAAATAGTAACAACTTGCAAGCAGCTGAAATATATTTTGTTTTATTTTACAAAATTATTTAATTAAAAAATAATCAATTTAAAAGCGAAAATTATTGTAGTAATAAAACTTTAACCATCATCAAAATTCTTATATTTTATTTGAATTTTTCACTTTATTTTTTGTCCAATAAACTGCAATGTGCTACTCTCAAAAATTGCTTATAGCCAAACACAGCCAACTGTTAATTTTAATTCTCATGTTCAACCTTTTGCCTTCATCTGACACTCAATTTAGACCAAAACGGAAATTGCACAACTTGTGCTTTCCAAACTGGCAGTGGAACAAATGAATTTTCGCTTTAAGGCGAAATTAAAATTGAGTTGGAAAATGTTGACTGCAACACGCTCAGTTCAGTGTTGAGTAGGAAGTACGAGTATAGCACAGCATAACTTTAGGCGCTGTGGACAGCTGAATACGTGGAAATGCAGAAACGATGAAGTGCATATTTCTGATTAAAAAGTGCTGCCTTTTTCAATGAAAATTGGCATTGGATGACTAACTATTATGAATTTAATAATTACGAAACATTTTCGAATTATTTTTGTTAAATAAACAAAATAATTCATGACATTAGCTTATAAAGCAAATAGCCCAGAAACTTTAGCCTCAGTATTTACTGTAATTCAGGAGGCTATAACCTGAAGAGATCTAAGAAAGAAATTGGTTTTGTGAAAACGTTCCCTAAGAATAGAGAACCCAAAACTATCAGTACTAACGAGTCTATAACCTTGGGAGATCTGTTTGGTAGATGTTCTCGAAGAGTGGGAATCCTGTTCTGACCTGTTGTTTGGAATTTTTAGCCACAAGTGATACGTTATGTTACCACATGAAGGAAAGGACACTAAAACTAAACATCCGCCGAGTGTTAGAGGGAAGTCATTGAGCCTTTCTTATAAAAAGGCCAATACTGTTAATGTCAATAGTTGACAAGTAGATCAGCTCAACCAGAAAAGAGACCCAAGATGATGAAGTTTTCTCCGGACCAAAGTTGGACACAAGATGCAAAATGTTGTCTTCTTCATTCACAGAATCTCACTTGCGGCAGTACTCGTTGAAAGAAAGTCCCAACTGCTGGACGTGTCTTCCTAAGGTCCACTGACTAGTAAGAACTGTTACAGCAGAGCCGATAGTATCACAATACAAGGCAGAAGTTAGTCGGATTTCTTATGGTTTAGTTTGGTCCAGGTTTCCCTAAAGATCCCACAAAATCGTTCCAACATTCTCTTCTTCATTAACAGTGTTCGTCATTCTACAGTCCAATAACGATTCCAGTAGTATCGATTGTCACCACTAGCCCAGAAGCTTCTTCTTAAGGTTTAGTTTGAGTCAGATTTCCGTAAAGACCCGACAAGATTGTTCTAACGTTCCCTTTTTCGTTCATGGTCTTTTTCATTTACAGTCTTCTTCGTTTTACAGTCCAGTGGCCAGTTAGAACTGCTACAGTCGTTTCAACTCTGTCACGCCACAAGCCCAATAACTGTTCTTCTGCCTTCTTAAGGTTTAGTTTAGGTCAAGTTTCCCTTAAGACCCTAAAAGATCTTCCAACGTTCCTTTCTTCATTCACAGTCTTTTCCATTTTATAATCCAGTGAACAGATAAACAGAAAAAGCCGTTGTGATACACAACAAGACAACAAGCTGTTTGAATCTCTTATGATTTAATTTGGACTAAGTTTTCCTGAAGACCCGACAAGATCGTTTCTACGTCTTTTTCTTCATACACAGTCTTTTTCATTTACAGTCTTCTTCGATCTACAATTCAGTGAACAGTTAGAACTGGTCCAGGAGTTGTTCGGTCCTTTTAAGGATTATTTTGTGTCAGGTTTCCCTTAAGACCCTAAAAGATCTTCCAACGTTCCTTTCTTCATTCACGGTCTTTTCCATTTTATAGTCCAATGAACAGATAAACAGAAAAAGCCGTTGTGATACACAACAAGATGAGGAGCTGTTTGATTCTCTTATGATTTAATTTGGACCAAGTTTTCCTGAAGACCCGACAAGATCGTTTCTACGTCTTTTTCTTCATACACAGTCTTTTTCATTTACAGTCTTATTCGATCTACTACAAGTGAACAGTTAGAACTGGTCCAGGAGCTGTTCGGTCCTCTTAAGGTTTGGTTTGTGTCAGGTTTCTTTGAAGACCCTAAAAGATGGTTCCAACATGCTTTTCCTCATTTACAATCCTCTTCATTCTACAGTTCAGTGACCAGTTAGAACTGCTACAGTAGAGGTTATTGTATTACACCACAAGTCCAGAAGCTTGTCGGCCTTCTTATGTGTAGATAAGTTTGGACCAGATTTCCCTGCAGATCCGAAAAGATGGTTCCACGTCCTTAAAGATGGTTCCAACGTTCTTTTCGCCATACACAGTCCTTTCCATTCTTTTTCAGTGACCAGCTAGAACTGCTACAGTAACATAGAGGCCATTGTGTTGCACAACAAGCCCAGAAACTGTTCCATCTTCTTTTGTATCAGATTTCTCTCAGATTAATATCTTTTATTCATTCACAGTCTTTTTCATTCTTAAGACCAATTAGAACTGTTACAGCAGTTAGTCAGTCTTTTTATGGGTTAGTTTGGACCAGGTTTTCTTGAAGACCCTACAACAGTAATAACTACTAATACTACTGCTACCTACTCACTTTCCTACAAGATCATTGCACTACATATTCGTCAAACGCAGAAGAAGAAGAAGTTTCAATGTTCTTTCATGTTCTCCTATCAATGTAGAAGCTCCACTAAGTCAAAGCTTGCTTCCGCATCGTAACTCACTAGAACTAAAATATTTTGAAAATCCAACATCTACATGTCGCAGGGCTTCTACAACTCTATAGCATCAATTTACACCTCTTTACATAAACAATGCTCCCCATCCATAGTAGTCTACCCCCTTCCGCCCCCATTCAAACGTTTACTTGTTATGCTTACAGCTAACAAAATAGAAAAAAAATCCATTCGAAAACTATTTTAAGAAATTCAAATAACTTTACAACAATGCAAACAATATGTGTTGTTGTAATTCATGCTGTTTTGTTGTTGTTTTTTTCATTTGTATTGCTTGCGGATTTGTTTTGCACGCGCACTTTTGTTGTGTGCTTGGTTTTTTTTTATTGTTGTAGTAGTTATTGTTTAGTTACTGTTATTGTTTCTGCTCGTTTTTTTCTGTTATTGTTATTTTTTTCATATTTAAAGTACAAATTTCAATTTTGCTTTATATATTGTTTTGCTTTTGGTGTGTGCCGCTTCTGCCCACTCGAAACGTGACCAGAAACTTATTATGAAATTATTTATTACTTTTACAATGCTACAGAATAAATTAAAAGTTTATTTTAAGAATATTTTCGCACGGACTGCTCGCTCGTTGGATTTGTATGCGCAGTGCGAGTTCTATGTGGCCGTAAGTAGTTTTCAGCGCGCGCTTGCGCACACACACACGCACACGCACATACACACAACTTGTCGGCAATTGACAAATACGACAGCAGTGGGGGGCCGACACAGGCATCGAACACTAACTCGCAAATGTATAACAAAGTATTTAGTGAAATTATGCTAACAAGTTAAAACCGTGTGATCACTTAGCGCGTTGCTAATTGAATTTGCTGGAAATGGATGCGAGAAAAATTGCTCGTAGCTGGTTTTTGTTTTTCTCTATTTATGATTTATTTATGCGTTTTTTTGTTTTGCGTGTGCAGCGAAATAAGACGACTGAGTGAATGAAGTGGAATGTTGTGAAGGCAAAATTAGAATGTCTAAAGTATATGTGAAGCACAATAAAAAGGAAATAAATATAAATAAATATATAAATTTATAAAAAGTTCTAAAGACAAATGAAAAATTGTCAGCCTTCACAGCTACGAAAATTTTCAAAAATTTTCACCAACGTTTACATGAGACATAAACATGCATTGTGTTGTGTTGTGTTACGAATAATTCAAATATAATTAAAACATCTCATGTGAATTACTTGCCTGCTCGTCATTAGCATTAAATGTGTGTAATGAATTCATTAAATTGCGCTGTTAACAAACAATAAATCACACGCACAGTCAACACCTATGAACGTACAACGCACACTCACACACACACACACAATTGTTCTTCCCGCTCCGCTAGCCAACAACCTGCAACATCACCATCAACAAATAATTCATGAACTTTCTTTGCCGCTCTACTCGCTCGTGCAATGTTAATTTGTTGTTGCATTGTTTGTGGGTTGGACGCGCGTTTTATACTTGAAATTTTTGTTTTCAGTTTCTACGCTAATTTAGTGAATATGTGTGAGCTTAACTGCTGGAAAATCACTGCAGGTGTAAGGAAAAATATTTATATTTTTGCATATCGAACGTGTTTTGCTATGTGCACAACGGGGCGTATACGTAACGTCGAATTGTAATGGTTGGAAAGTGTAAAGAAAAGCCATAGACGTATAAGAAAGTAGAATAAAGTGCAATAAGCCAATTTTGATTGTTAGCCAAGAAATGAAAATCCTCAAGCAGAAGGTTTCCTTAGTTTAAAGGTTTCCTTAGTTTGTATCTAAAGTAGTTTGGAGTTTGCAAAAATTAATCAGTGAGGACTCAGATCATATTTCATGTTGGCTCTACACTGATTTAAACTTTCTCTCATGTTTTTAAGACAGCAAACTTTACAGCAAAATTTACAAAAAGGAAAAGAAGACACTAACAACATGACACGAACAACAATAAAGCATTCCTTGATTCAACTTTCATGTTTCTATTTTCAGCGTTTTGAGCTCTGCTTTGATTAATCAGTAAGTGCAGTTCAGTCAGTCTGGCCTGATTCAAACTTTCTGGCCTAATTCTTAGCCTTGAAATGACCCACGAAAATCTGGCCTAATGATACAAGAAAGAAAAACAAAACACTTACGACAAGACAGTCAGGATTTAGGTCAGAATTAGCTTTGACTAGGTTCAACTTTCATGTTTATGTCCTCAGCGTTTTGGGATCCGATTTGATGAATCAGTAAGGCAAGGCTGACCTGAATCAAACTTTCTGGCCTAACTTCAAGCCATGAAATGACGAAGGAAATCTGGCCTGGTGATTGAAGAAAGAAAAACCAAACACTATCGAAAAGACAGTCAGGACTTAGGTCAAAATTAGCTCTGATTCTGACAGTCAGAATTGAGTTCAGGATTTTCTTTCACTCTTACCTGAATCAAACTCAAAATGATACAAAAGAGGAAAACAAAACACTAACGAAAAGATTGTCAGAACTCAGATCATTATTATCTTTGACTCTGATCTAAATTAAACTTTCTAACCTAAAGTTAAGCCATCAAATGATATATGAAAAGACATTAAGGAACTGGTACACTTCTCCTTCATTTCTGCTTTATTTCTGCCCTTTCTACTTTCCATATTTTAGAGATTTATTTCATCACGTCTCAGGTACAATGTCAGCGAAATCAGTACAAAATTTTCTTTTGATATATCAACACCTTCTCAAACTATCTTTAACAAGTTTTGTCTAATTGTGTAATTTCTTCTTATGCCACAATCTATTTCTCCGTTTCCACAATTTTAGTTAAAAGAAGCAACAAAATCCACTGAAGATGCTGTCATATATCAAACCAAACTTGCCTTTAAAATCACAACATTTCAATGAATCATCATCAACCTACACTTAACTGTCCTCCCTCTCTACCTGCAGGACGTCTTCCATCAAATGGTTCCACCCACTGCCTCTCTCCTGGTTGTTTTCTAAACATTCTTCCCACTTAGGACCTTACGACAGTAAGCTTGCAAATTATTAAAATCCTCTTAGAAATGACAACAACAGCAAATCAACAACCCTCCACCTTGTCAAATTCGAAATTGAATTTCATGTACTTGTTGCTAACAAGCCATGTGTCATCTACCAAAAAAAAAAAGCATAGACTTTGCAAAAAAGAATTTAATCACTGAACGGCTCACAGCTCATTTCCGTCAAGTTTTTTTCTATATGCGGCACATAACACTGTACAAGCATGCATACATATTGTATGTTTGTATGTCTTGAATCCATAAAAATGATAGAACCATCACAACCCTTCGAATTGAAATGGTTTTGACGAGCTTTTGACGTTTGCAGCTGCAGAGGAACGAGTCGAGTGGGAGTCAAAGTGAAAGTGAAGTGGGTTCAATTATTTATTATTATTTCTTTTTTCCAGTATTTACATTCATTCCATCAATTGGTTGTCACACAAAGCAATCTACTTGAAAGTTTTAAATAAAATCATTTAGCATCTTTGTTTAGTTAACTTTTAGTTGCCCCTTTTGTTGAGATTTTGCTGCCACCTACAACGATTCCCAATTGATGTGCAGAGTTCAAATGGCGCAAACGGTTTCGAACAGCGAGTAAAAAACCTAAAAATAAACAATTGAATGTATTTATGGAAATGTTATGCTGCCGCACAAAGCGCAACAGCAAAAACAACAAATCAACGCCCTAGAAGCCTACAAGCAAATAGTGCAGAAAAACATTTTGAAAAATTAAAAAAAAATTTAAAAAAAAATGTTTAAGATTTAAAAAAAGATTGAAAGTAAATTAAAATATATAAAGAAGATTAAAAGGAGCAAAACTAATAAAAATAAGCATAAATAATAAAAAAATTAAATAATAAATAAAAAAATAACACTGCACAACAAAATCAAAATTTTTTTAAATAACAAGGTTCGGACAATGGATTCTGGTAGAGGGGACCAAAAAAAAATATACGTGTATCGGCGTTTTGAAAGTTTACGTCTGAATTTTTTTTTAGGGGGGTCAAAGTTTCCCTCTTTTTGCTCATTCTTAAGGTGAGTCGGCATACGAAAACCATGTAACCTTACATTTTAGGTATATGATGTGTTCAGCAATTTGATGTAAAATACTACGAAGAATATTTTTGTGGAGCATTTTAACCCTGTAGCTACTATTTTTATGGGTCAATTTGACCCTTTTTTTCTAAAATGCCAAAAATGTCCTGTAAAACAGGACTTTTTAAGGATAAAATGTAGCACGAAAATATTCGCCATACAATTCTACGATAGGTCTCTGAATACATCAAAGCTCAGATATTAACCTGAACGTAGAACATTTTAGTACCAATTTTGAATAAGTACGAAATGAACACTTAAACACATTTTCAGTTTTGGCTTAATTCTGGCGTTGAAATTAATTTCTGAGCTTTGATGTATTCAGAGACCTATAGTAGAATTTGATGGCGAATATTTTCGTGGTACATTTTTTCCTGAAAAAGTCCTGTTTTACAGGACATTTTTGGCATTATAGAAAGAAAGGGTCAAATTGACCCATAAAAATAGTAGCTACAGGGTTAAAATGCTCCACAAAAATATTCTTCGTAGTATTTTACATCAAATTGCTGAACACATCATATACCTAAAATGTAAGGTTACATGGTTTTCGTATGCCGAATCACAATAAGAATGAGAAAAAAGGGGAAAACTTTGACCCCCCTAAAAAAAAATGCAGACGTAAACTTTCAAAACGCCGATACACGTATATTTTTTTTTCGTCCCCTCTACCAGAATCCGTTGTCAGAACCTAGTTATTTTTTTTTGTGTTGTGCAGTGTAATTGAAGAAAATAAGAAATAACTAAATAAAAAAGATTAAAGCAGATAAAAAGAATTGAAAGTAATGGAAAAATATTAAAAAACGAATTAAAAGAAGCAAAAGATAATAGTAGGTTAGGTTAGGTTGCGGTGGCTGCCTCTATAAGAGACACACTCGGAGGCCTGAAAGGCCCATTGTGATACCACATATTTCACCCGTTTTTGAACTGTGTATGCAACACTGTTTTGCCAACATATGTTACAGCACACATTTCAAGCGGATAGGGAAAGGGAAGGGGAGGGGACCTACAGTTTAATGCCGAATCCGAACGGCGATTGGCAGTTTTTCGTTCACACTTGGAGGTTTTGCCATTGCCTGCCAAGAGCGCACTTGTGCGATTCTTGTAATTCTCATTCCCTTCATGTGGATAGCGATAGAAGTAGATGAGTTGTTCACCAGCCCGAGCCAGGAATCGAACCTGGAGCCTTTGGTATGAGAAGCCAGCGCGCTACCCGCTTGACTATCGAGGCCGGCAAGAAAAAGATAATAGTAAATAAAAAATAAAAAAAAATAAAAAAATTATTTAAGAAAATAAAAAATAAATGAATATAACAAGATTAAAAAAAATTAAAAAAACACTGAAAGTCAAGAACAAATATAAAAAAAGATCAAAAGAAGCAAAAAAATAGCAAATAAAAAATTAAATAATAAATAATTAAAAAAATAAAAAACTAATGAATGAAAAAAACGATAATAAAAGATTAAACATAAAGAAAAAAATAAAAACAATTTGAAAAGAGGAAAAAATAAATAAAAAAATAATATAATAAATAAAAAAGTAGCTTAAAGTTAAAAGTAAAGAAAGGATTAACAAAAATATTAAAAAATTTTCCTTTTTTTTATATATATTAAATATAACTATAAAATAAATAAATAAATAAAAAATTAATAAAAAAAAATTAAAAGAGATAAAAAAATTAAAAATGAAAGATTAAAGGAAGCAAAAAATTGAATACAAAAGTAAAAAAACATAAATACAAAAAAAGTAAACCAAAGAAAAAACATAAATAGCAAAATAACTAAAAAAAGATTAAAAATAAAGAAATAGAAAGAAAAAGTAATAATTAAAAAAATAAAAAAAATTGAAATTATTAAAAAAATATAAAAAAACGACTAAAAGTAAAGAAAAATATGAAAATGAACACAAAAATAAAAGAGTAAATAAAAAAAGGTCAATTAAAGAAATAAAAAAATTTAAAAAGCAAAATAACAAAAAAAAGATTAAAAGTAAAGAAACAAATCAAAAGAAGCAAAAAGTAATAATTAAAAAAAAAATAAAACAAAATGAAATAATTAAAAAAATATAAAAAAACGACTAAAAGTAAAGAAAAAAATATGAAAAAAAATTAAAACAAGCAAAAAAAATAAAAGCACGCTCGCCCATTTGAAATCAATTCAAATGGAATGAAATCGAATCGAATGTGTGCGGCAAAGTCAACGTTGAAGTCAGCACCGAAGCCAAAACAGCGCAAAGCGAAACGACCAATTGGCATCTCATTCTGATTTTTAGCACACATTTTCGTAAACAAAAAAAATTTTGGTATTTTTAAGTGTTTTAAATTGCAATTTATTTGTGTGTATACAGAAAAAATGGTAGCGAACAGTTTTTTGGGCCCATAGATGGACAGCGCCAAAAAAAATGCGACGGCACATAAACAAAACGAACAGAAAATGGAATAGAAGAGATGCAAAGATGAGGCATAGAGTTGGGTATTTGTTGTAGCAATGTTTTTTGAAATTATGCAGTGACTTTTAGAAATAAAAAGGCGAGCGAAATTATGAAAGTATAATTTGCTTGAATGCTGCAAAAGATAACAAAAAAATTGAAATGTCCAAAATGTCAGATGTTCATTCCAGAGATGTGAACAGCAGCGATCAAAGTCAGTGAGCATGAAATTTAATACTAACAATTTTAAAATTCAGATAATTTTAAGATTCAGCCAATTTTCAGTTACAAATTAGCATTTAGGGATTTTTATAAATTCACAAATTATTTAAAAGTCTTACAAGACAATTTTTAACATTTTAAAAGCACTTTCAAGCAAACTTCGCTGCAAATTTAACACATTTCGAAGACTAATTTTAATGTCTTTGAATAATCTTCACACTCATAAATCACTTGTTAACAATTTTATCGACCTTTCCGCCTCGTTTCGTAAAAGCAATGCAGCCAAATCGCTGCGAAAAAGTGCTTCCGCCAGCGCCAACCAACACACACAGTGCGACTGTACTGAGAATAGAATTTTTGGCTGAAAGCAGCGCGAAGCAACATTGAGGCAAATAACATTCCTTATTAATTTCACAGCAATGGCTAAAACAACAACAACAGTAATGGCACAATTAAAACAACAAATCCGTACAAGCAATTCGTAAACAAAATGCCGCAATTTGGCAAAATTTCAAAAAGGAACTGAACTCAACACCACCAAAAATTGCACCCAACCAGGCAAAGCGAATAAAATGCAAAGCAAAACCATGAAAATAACAGAAAAAACAAAAGAACGAAAAAATTAAAAATAAAATAAACTAAAATATAAAAAAATTAAAAATATTAAAAAAAAACAAAAAATATACAAAAAATACGAAACAAGATCAAAATAACGAAAAATAACAAAATGAGCAAAAAAAACCAATTAATAAAACACAAAAATACAACAAATGCTTTCTGCCCATAGATGAAGAAGTAGAGATAAAAATAAAGTCATATAGATTTGAAAGCGTTTTGTTTTGCTCGTTGCATTTATAATTGGCGGCAAATATGCAAAGAAACCCCATAAGAAAAAATGTTGGTAGAAAATTATTAAAAAATATAAAATGAATTCTGACTTTAATAATTTTTTCATTTTGAATTATTTGTGATTATATTTTTAATAAATATTTTTCAACCAACAACTAAATTTCAAACCCATTCCTATTTACACAATTTTCTAACCGAGTGCAATTTTTACTCGAGTGCAATTTTTACTCAAATCTGAAAGCGTCTAAAATTGACGCACTGGCGACTTGTTGCTGACATTTAAGCAAAATCAAAATCGCCAAAGAAATAGAAATTGGCACATAAATTTCGCAGGCATACAAAATGCATTGAAAAAAATAGCACAAAATAAAATTTGCGCGGAGCCAACAAGGCGCAGTTTAAGAATAAATTGCAGCCATTATAAAAACAAATCGTTGCTGTCGTGTGTTTTGTTTGTATGTTTTTTGTGTCTGTGTGTGTGTTGTCCGCACGTTACATTTCACTTGCCATTTTTATATTTAGGACAGCAAAATTTTATTTACATTTGACACTAATAAGATTTTATTTTTAATATATTTTGTTCATTTTTGTCAATTTGCATTGTAATTTAGGTTTAACACAATGGAAATGATGCACAAATTTCATTGTTATTGAGTTTAATTTTAAACTTTTCAAGCATTTATTAGTTAATAAAAGATGATGTGGCGAGAAATTACAGTCAAAATGGGGGAAAATAACATATATATATATAATTTTAATACAAGGGAAACAATTATTTTTGGCTGATATTGAAGGCTTTTTTAATATAGTTGGAATGATCCAATTTAGATAAAATATGCAGTTTTGTTTAATAAATTTATACCATTTTGTAGATGATTCCATTTAGTCTTTTTTATAGAAAAATTTACATAGTTCCTTATGGCAAAAAACTGGACAGTAGGTTGTAGTGTTGAATGGATGGCTGAGTGTTTCACCAGCCCGAGCTGGGAATCGAACCCAGAGCTTCTAGTATGAGAAGCCAGCGCACTACCCGTTGGACTATCGAGGCCAACAATGGGACAGTACTGGACTATGGGTCAGTAGATTTTCACAAGTGTGTCTTGAGGCAAATTTATTACCAGCAAAATCGCTATAGAGAGGAAAAGGTTGTAATCACTTGGTTCAAGGTCAGAACTATGAAATGGATAGATTAGAATCTCCCAATCCGCTCCCGGAAGCGCCCGGAACTTCTGACGAGACGTTATAGATGTGTGTGACTCTTTGCTCGTGTCCATCTTTGACGCACGCTCAAACAAAACCGAGTCCAGCAATCATCAAACTGTCTGAGAAGTTTTTTTAGTACAAAATCTTACCTTTGTAACGTCATCCAGTCTAACCCCATGGCACTTATACAACACTAGATACAGATTACTAAAGTTATCTATTGGAAAAAAAATGGGTTTCTTCTTCCAACTTTGACGCACGCTAAAGCAAAACCGAGTCAAGGAATCATCAATCATGTTTGAGAAGTTCTATTAGTACGAAATTTCATCTATACAGCCTGGTCTAGCGTTAGGTGATCGATCTCACATAACGATGAATACAGATTACTGAAGCCATCTATTGGAATGTAATGCATTTCTTTTCACAATTTTGACGCGCTCTCAAACAAAATCGTGTCAAGCAATCACAAAACTGTCTGAGAAGTTCTTTTTGTACGAAATCTCATCTTCATAGCGCCATCTAGCGTAATGTAATTGATCTCATATAACGGTAGATACAGATAACTGAAGCTATCTGTGGGAATGTAATGGATTTATTTTCCCAACTTGGACGCGCTGTCTATTAAAATTGAATAAAGTACAATAATCACCAAACTGTCTGAGAAGTTTTTAGTAAGAAATCGTATCTATCTAGCGCCATCTAGCGGAACGCCATCGGCCTTATACAACGCGATATACAGATAACTGAAGTTATCTATTGGAAAAGTAATGCTAATTTTTAATAATAATTAATTTTTACAACAAGTTTGATGCACACTCAAACAAAATTGAATCAAGCAATCACCATACTATCTGATAAGTTTTTGTTAGTAAAAAATCTTATCGTTCTTGCGCCATTTAACGGAATCCGATCCTCATACGACAAGAGATACAGATAACCAAAGGCATCCATTGGAAAAGTAATGGATTTCTTTTAAGAACCTTGAAGCGCACTCAACCGCTTCAAGCAATAACAAAACTGTCTGATAAGTTTTTTATCACGCAAAAACTATGCTCTGAGAACTAATCTTAAAACAACTAATTAAAAACTGTCCAAGCAACTAATATTACCTTACAAAAATCTTCCTTTTTAACCGCAGCTAACTTAATCAAATTCATAATGCTCAATCAACATGACATTTCACAAGCTTTCACCTTAACCGCACCTAACCCAATCAAATCCATGTGACTTGTTAACTATGCCTCGCGGCAATTTTGTGTGATTTTTTTTTCTAGTCACAGCTGTCACAGCGGTCACAGACCCTATTGACTGCCTCTCATCTACCTGTCGCTCATCAAACTAATCTTATTTTTATATCACACATTTGAAACACGATTTTCAACAATTATACAAATAAGCTAATTTTAACCGAAAACAAATTTTATGTTTCTATCTTAAACATTCAGACAGCTAACAAATAATGCTGTCATATTAATAGCTTCAAGCCATTCACTGACAACTGCCTTAAGTGGCTCAACTTGCTGTCTGAATAGTTTATAATTTCAGCTAAAATTGATAATCCGCCAGCGGCCACAACACGCCACTAACACAGCATTTGAACACATTTCATGCCATTTTAAATATGATAATTATTGAGATGACAGCCTTCTCAGCATGGGCGAATTTTATAAATAGTTTGCCATTATGATAAAAGTAAAGAACTATGGGTTTTTCCACCTCAATTAAAGGAAAATATCATGTGTGAAAAACCCACAACTCGACTATTGATACAAGTTAAAAATAATTTTTTTTTAAATACCATCAAATACAAAAACGTGTAATTAATGCTCTGAAAAAACAACACTGCAGTAAGCTTCATCACTAATGTAAACAAAAAACACGCTTGCTAAGCGTTTAAGCTGTGGAAAGAAAACTAAAGGCGGCTGAATGACAGAAGCTGGACGTATAATTAAAAACATAATCATTGGAGAGTAGAGTAAAACCAGTTTGACTGAAAGGTCAAAAGCGTGGCTTTCGAGTGGAATATGTTTTGTTAAGTTTGCTGGTTTTTTTAGAGCAAATTGCATAAGAATTTAGGGCATCTTAGAGTCTGAAACATAGACTCGCCATCGTTGACTGGGACATCTGTTGAAGAAAGTTTTCCATACGGTAGGACATCTCAGACTATCCAAAACTATCTAAAAACAGTCATAGAAGCAGCAAATCAATTAGTTAAGAACCAATTTAGGACAAAGAAATCAACCAGTAGAGCATTCTAGATCCTTCAAAACTGCCTAAAACCATCCATAGGAGCAACAAATCAATCAGTTCAGTACTGTTTTAAAAAAAAAAAGAAATGAGCATCTTACATTCTCCAAACTAACCTACAACCATCCATAGAAACAACTAATCAATCAGTTCAGTACTCATTTAGAACAATGAAATGAGCCTGTAGAACCTTCCACTGATACTGGAAACCAAAGGAATATCCCACTTATGTTGGAACTCGCAGTCATTGACAACTATCTAAATCCCACTGAAGAAGCATCCCAGCTCTAAGAACAATAATACCCAGGCCAGCCTTAATAGTCCAGTGGATACCGTGCTGGCTTCTAATACCAGGGGCCCCAGGTTCGAATCGCAGCTCGGGCTGGTAAAACGCTCATCTACTTCTATCGCTATTCACATGAAGCAGATGAGAATTACAAGTGTAAAAGAAAAGATACCAACCGCCGTTCGACGTTAAACTGTAGGTCCCCTTTTCCAACATCCTCTTGAAATGTGTGTTCTAACAAATGCTAGAAAAAACACATTTCAAAGAAACCGGTGAAATATGAGGTGCCTTAACCTACAGTTTAATGTCGAATCTGAACGGTGGATTGAAGTCATTGCAGTTAAATCATGAAAGTTCTGTAGTCATTGCGCGTGAGAGAATTTTTTTCCAATACTAAATGGTTCTTAAAGATCGCGTCTGAATCTACAGGATACCCCACAAATAGGGAAAGGATATAAGATTCAAAAATTAAGACATTCACAATGGACCCAATAGGGTCCCCAAGTGGAAGTGCATGCCGCACACTTCGCTTCTATAACCTAACATAACCTAATCACAGCGCATAATCAACTGGAGCAAGTTTTGAAGAAGCAGTAACGCAACAAGAAACCGAGACCGGAAACTGTTTCTAATGGCTCTAAGATTTGCATAACAAATGTAGACCGAAGTTGAAAACATAATGAAACACAATGTTTAATTAATGTGAATACCTAATTAATGCTGATTGAAGATAAAAAATTAAAGCCAAAAACTCCAAACTGCATCTTCGTTGAAAAAACAAGTTCAGATAGTTCATTCATTGATTGATATAACGAACTGGAGTTCATTACGGTCACACAAGGATAGAATGTAAACCAGAATATAAACAGTTAGCAGTTAGGTCTTCAAAAGCCTATAAAGCTAATTTTAGACAATGACAACAACAATGTCTTATTGCTTTTAAATAAAACTAGTCCATGGACTTGTCTTGTTTTGATGCTTAAAACAAAATTCGAGCATTCAAAAACGTTAAAAACTATGTTGATGGCATCTCTTTGACAAACTTAACAATTTGTTGTCCAGACAACAAATTAATTAAGCAATAAAAATAATCAGTCAACAGTCAAAAAGCAGAATATTTGCATATAGACCAACAGATATAGTAAGAATAGCCACTAAAAATGTGGGACAACATGATTTGCAAGACATAAATTGTGGCCAAACGAATTTAGCTGAAGTAGAGACTAACTATAACAAAATGCTATGAATATATATTTAACTATATATATATCTCAATTTATTAAGACTATTGAAGATACTTACATTTCGCATAAACATTCATTGACAAACACGGGACGCGGCTGCGGCTACGACTGCGACTGCGACTTGGGGGAAGCACTGGTACGCGCTCGCTGTGTCCCAGCAAACCACAATTTATCACCTTTTTTCACTTTATATATTTTTTTTAATTTTTATCTATTTTGTTCACTATTGACCACTTGAAGTTGCTGCAAATTTCATGGGCAAAACATATATAAAAATAATGTTTAAAATGTTTTTGTTCACTGAGAAGTTTGAAAAGCGTGATGCTATTTGAAATTAATTGAGGTTAAAGTGAATTATGCAAGGAATTTATTTTTGCTGTAATTTTCATTTATAACGTAATTAAGTTTGGTTTTAGTTAACCATAACAACTAACCAATCTAGATGAAAAAACACAAAATTAAAAACAGCACAGCTGGAATTTAAAACAACTGTAAGTGTGATGTTACGATTAGCGACCAAAAGGCACACAGACTGTGTAAAAATAATGGAAGTTGTACTTTTGCGCAGCTTTTTTTGCTTAAAATATTTTTATTATTTTTCTATAATTTATTTACATTTAATGAGATTTAATGCATTTCGCTGAGTTGTTAAAATTGTACCGGATAAAATTTTTAAATGTTGCAAAAATATATTTTCAAAGTTAAAATGGAAAAAAAAATTTAAAAACTGTTTTAATTTAAAAAACTGTTTTAATTAAAAAACTGTTTTAATTAAAACAACTGTTTTAATTAAAAAAACCAAACACAAATAACAAAAAAAAACAACTAAAAAACTAGAAAATAATGTTAAAAATAACTTAAAAAAAAAACAAAAAAATTATTTTTAAAATAATTAAAAAAAAACATGAAAAATATGTGTTTATTGAAAAAAATCCAACATTGACTCAATTAATAATTATTATCACCAAAACTTTTAAACAATTTCTTCTGTAAATCATTCATAGCGCAACCCAATAATTTGAAAGCAGCTAAAACTCATTCAAAACAAAAGTTTTGTTTATTAATGATATTTTTATTTCATTTGTTTCATATTCAAATATTTTAAATGGTTTTGTTTTGTTTGTTTTTTATTGACGCATTTGAATTATAATTTTATGATATTATTGTTGTTGTTTTTTTTTCCACCTGCTGCGGTTTTTGCCCTCAACAACAGTGCGTCGACGATGACAAACACAGCGACAATGAAACTTGGTCAACGCGTTCAACACACACACACACACACTCACAAACAGCGCCAAAGAGTAGTTTAAATTTTTGTTTTGTAATTATCTCATATTTTGTAAATGTTCTCTTTGCGTTTTTTCTTTGTTTTGCTGTGTGTTTTCTTTTTATTTGCTGATTATGTGCGTTTTAATTGTTGTTTTGTTATTTGTTTTGTTTTGTTGTTGCAAAAATGACTTGACTGCAAATGTGGAGGCTGACAAAGATTGCGTTATTACCGACGGCCGGCGTAAAATTTTTATACAACAAAGAAATAAAATGTAATTAAATAAAATTAAATATAATTTTAAAACATAAAAAGGACTATGAAAAGAAAATATTTGCTAAGAATTTAATTAAAAAAATGAAATTATCATTAAAACAAATTAAATTAAAATTAAATAAAAACTAAAGCAATAAGGATTAGTGAGCAAACTAAAAAGTATTTAAAAATTATTTAAATTTAAATTAGACTTTCATAGGTTCAACCATATCAGACTCATAGTCGACAAATACAAAAACATAAAATCACCAAACCCGGTTGTCTTTCATCACAGTGCCCAAAGCTATGACACGAACCAATTGAGAACAGCAGCGATAGAGACACACGACTACAAGCGTCAGCTTTAATAGTCGCCTTGTAGTCAGCCGCTTGATTACAATGAAAGCGGCAGCATGAACACCAAAATCATGTTTTGTGCGCTTAAACTCAATTTGGAAGATTCTGGCGTTATTTATCTGTTTAGTATTCATCTACCGATATCTATTTCATTGTTCTCCATACAATCAAGTTAAAAGAAATGGCAATTTTAAAGTTTATTGTCGCAAGTTGTGTTGTTAAAAGAATGGCTGGAGAAAGTGTAGGACAACTAGCCCCGAAAGGTTGGTAAATGAGAAGCTGCAATGTGTAACGATTTCTAAAATTACTAAATTTTAACAGCAATGCTAACAAATTTCTAATTGTTGTAAAAAAGGCACTGAAACAGTTTGAAGAATGCTATCAGTGATGTACATACTTTGATTTGGTTTTGTAGTCTACGAAATCGAAATGGTTCTGAGGTTGGCGAAAGCTAAAACGTGGTGAAGTCGTCAAAGTAATCGTTGCCATAAGAAAGTTTTGACTTATGACTTGACAGATGTGGTCGTGGCTCTGCCGTAGTCAATGTATTTGTGGCATCAACCTCAACATTTTCAAGATTAACCGTTCACAGTAGTGACCAAGATCAACTCTCCCCAAGCTCAGGTGTCAAGAAGCGTCTGGGTGTTCAAACTTCTCAGAAATGTATGTTTTTGCAAAAATTTTGAACGGCAAATATGGTTTCAACTGGTATGGGGCTCAAGAGTTCTGCACGGAACCCCTGACAAAATAAATCCTGTGTGCGCCAATGCATACGTCATCGTGCTAAAAGTTAGTTTAGAGGCGGAAAACTGAATTTTTAAGACTTCTGTCGGATACTTATCTGCGCCGACAGTATCCCACAGTAGACCTGCCATGACATGGGGCTCTCTCAAAGAGAGTCAAACCTCCTGGTGGACCTAAAAGAACACCTGATCATCATTTCTTAAGACTGAAGACTCTTTCAAAGAGAGTCAAACCTTCCTGATAGACAGCCATGAAGTCCTAAAAAAACACCTGGTCACCATTTCTTAAGTCTGAACGATCCAGCTAAATTTTAACGGTTTTTTTATATATACAGACCTACGAGTTCAGTTTCTAAAAGTATCTTGAGGTGTGAGAGTTGCCAGGCTTTCGAAATTGAGCTTACGTATTAAATTTGGTGCCATATCTTCAGGAGATCCAAGACAGGCTACAAATTTTAACGTTTCTTTAAAAAAAATAAATAAAACAAATGAAATATTGAAAGAAACTTGCATATATTACTTAAAAATTAAAGAAAAATAAAATTAGAAATTATAACAAAAACTTAATAAAAACAAATCAAATAATAAAAAAAATAATTATAACAAAAATTAAAATTTCAGGAGCTCACAGACTGGACTATAAATTTTAAAGTTTTCTAAATTAAAAAAATAAATAAAACAAACAACAAAATAAAAAAAATTAAAAATTGCATATATTAGAAATTACAAAAAAAACTAATTAAAATTAAAATAAAATAAAAAAAACTAATTAAAATTAACATAAAATAAATTAAATTAAAAACTAATAAAAACAACACTGGACTATAAATTTTAAAGTTTTCTAAATTAAAAAAAAAAAAAAAAACAAAACAAAATTAAAAAAAGACAAATTAAAAATTGTATATATTAGAAATTACAAAAATTAAACTAAACCAATGTAACTAAAACTAAAACTAAACAAATAAATATAACTAAAAACTAATAAAAACAAAAAAATTAAAAAATTAAAAGAAAACGCCAGCAACTGCAAATAATAAAACAAAGCGCTTTTCACGCTACTTATTAAATTATATGAAATTAGAATCAGCCACAAAACACAACAACAACGAAAGAAAACAAAGAAAATACTATCGCACTACAAATTCAATTCAAACCACACGATTTTTTACACTTTTAGTGATTTTCAACAAATTTTGTTGCATTCAGTTTGATTCTTTCGTTTGCGGCATTCTTTATATTCTTGATTGCTTTTATTTATTTTTTTTTCACGGCGACACTTTTCCACACGTTTCCAGAGCAAACTCCCATCGAAAGATAAATAAACCGAAAAACGAAAAGACACAACGATTACAAAGAGCAGAAAACCAATGAAAATGCTGATTTTCTCATTTATTTTCACATCATTTTCTTATTTTGTTTATTTTTTATATATATTTTGTATTTTTTCTTATTTGTTTTTTTTTTCTTTTGTTTTTTGTTACACACAACGAGAATAAAATCACACCAACTCGAACTCGAAACTTTTATCGCAGACGAATAGAATAATACTGAAAAAATGCGAGGCGACCGCGGCGACATGGAGCAGTCGCAGTCAACTCAACAACAACAACAACCACAACAACAACAGCTGCCCCAATATGCGCGCTCAGATACTTGTCGAGAAAAACTGTGAGATACTTCACAGAGAAGTGCAGAGAGCATTGAGCGCCAATGCGCTGGGCGCAGAGCACAAAGACTCCACCAAAACTGCTCCCATGAAATTTTCCTTTTCTTTCAAATACAATGAAAGTGAAAGAACTCATTAAAACAAACACAAAAATTAAACAAAATTTAGTAAAAGTGAATTAACACAACGCGCGTCCAATTTTGCCACAATACAAAAATTCTTAGGAGCATTGAAATGTAGACGAAAAAAAATCTGTCACTGTCAAATCGTTCACTATCAGCGTGTTGACAATTGGCTCGATTCGCTCGGGCTCAGACTGGCTCAGTGGGCTCTCGCGCTGCGGCGCTGAGCGGCTCCAACGCAACGTTCTGCGCCCCGCTCGGCCCTCAGCAACGCCAACTCGGCAGCGGCGAATGCAGCTGCGCTCTCGTTCTTGCACGCTCGTCCAAATCATAATTCGTTGCGACTTTTTTCCCATTTGGCTTATTTGCTGCTCTCTGCGATCTGTGCGAGCGCATAAAGTGACAACAATAACAACAGCAACAACAATCCACAATTCTATTTTTAAACTCATATTAATATTGTTCTTTATTTTATCAGCGTAGTGTGTTAAAAAAAGTAATAATAATAAAGTACAATCCGGCAACAACAACTACAGTAACAACAATAACAACAACAACAACAACAACGGCGAGAATTAATATTATCTACATGCTATGCCTATAATGAAAATCAGCTCATGTGTACAGGCGAGTGTCTAGTCGCAAGCAAACAAACAGACAAACAAAACGAACGACAGCGACAAACGAACCGATCGACAGACAAACAGACAGACAGACACACTTGCCTGACTGTGTTTAGTCGCGTACGGCGACACGGTACCGTAGTGCGAGTTGTAGTCGCCATGTAATGAAGCAACATTAGCTGCATAACATTTGTTAAATTCCGAATAAAATATTCTCACATACCTCACGTTGCGTTGGCATTTTCGAGTGGTTCTTATATGGTTTGGCAGTTAGAACAAACGGTGAGTGACAGATTTGCATAGGTCATCGTTTAAACGACCCAAAAGTAAAGCTCAAGTAAAAGTTCTGGATAGCTTAATTTAATGATTGTTGATGATTCCAAGTTGTGTGTTGGATTCTTTTTATTGAAACGTTAAAATCTCCGTAGATCAGGTCAGGTAGCAATTTGGAGCGGTCAAATCAATCAGATAGGGCAGAGTTGTCCCCACTGCACTGCAAGACTTAAGGTATCACCGAGTCACTCTCTACTGGGTTCGGGGCCATTCTGGAGTGGGAACGAAGCAGCGCACGAGATGGCAAGAAAGGGCATCGCCTTGCCTGCCACCGAAGAAGATAACTCTGTGCTTTCCCGGTATCTGCCCTACATATGTTTATTGACAGGTTGAGTAAAAAGAACATCGAATCGAACATCGGACAGATTGTAGCATGTGCCAGGCACTGCGACCCTCACTTTCCTCGGGGAAAACGCGTTGTTCGTACTGTCCCTGAGTCGAACCTCTTTAAATCAACTCGTTGGAGTCACCACTTGACACTGCGTCATTGGATCCATGTGTATTAAATGGCACCCTCTCGTCCAGTGAAGTCTACAGAAGCTGCGAAGATCAAGAGAAGTAGACCCCATACAACACTTCCTGTACCACTGCTCGGCTATGCAGGAACGCCGATTCCATACTCTGGAGGCGACCTCGATAGTTCAGCGGGTAGCGCGCTGCCTTCCCATAGGGGGAAGGTTCGATTCGATAGGTTCGATTCTTAGCTCGGGCTGGTGAAACGCACATCTTCTTCATCTACGCACATGAAGCAGATGAGATTTACAAGAATCGCATCGTTCGGATTCGGCGTTAAACTCCCTAGGTAGGTCCCCTCCGCCCCCGCCCTTTCACCATCCGCTTGGATGATGGATGTGAACGGGAGCCGAGGAAATAACCTAAGGGAGGTCATTACCCCAAGCTTGAAATGTGTGTTGTAGCATATGTTGACAAAACAGTATTGCATACACATTTCAAAGCGGGTGAAATATGAGATACCACTCTGCTCTCCTTCCCTTTCCCCCATGGGTACAGTACAATGGTCCAAAATGGACTAATTGCTATGAAAGGCTCGTAGCCTTCCTGCCCATCCTCACATCACATATCACAATACCCTGGAGGCGAGATTCCTAGCAGACCTTGCTTGAAATTCCTGAAATCTCCTTTATCGAGAGATCGTACTGGTTTGTCCCGGATTAAAACTGTTTGGTTAGCTCCAGAACCATTTAGGAAGGAATTTACAATGCGCCAATTTGAAAGTACAGTCTCTCTGCAGTACACACCCTTCCCTTCATAACCTAACCTATTGAAACGTTTCAAAACAGTCGAGTTTCTGGTGCAGTGCTGCAAAATTTCGACGACGAAGTCGCCTAGATTTTCGGTAGAACTGAAACACTTCCTACTAAGGACTTCAGGTTAAAAGGTTCCAACACGATACGACAAGAAGTAAGAGGTCACATCTAATTTCTATAGAACTGAAGAGGAGTTTCTGATGTGGTGTTTCAAATTTTTGACGACGAAGGCGCATATGTTTTCGGTAGAACTTTAGATTAGATTAGGTATGGGAGCTAATAAGGAATATTATGTATAGTCCCTTATTCGTTATTATAGGAGTTCATCTCCCGCAATACTGTCCAAGAACTCCTGTTTCTATATAGACTCCAGACGGCTCTTTAGATAGATTTGAAAGGGGAAATGTGCACTGAGACCAAAGTTGATCTATTGTGCCCCTTTCTAGTCGTTAAGAGTGCGGCAGTCTGATGAATATGATTCTACCAGTTTCTATGAAGATTTTTTACCTCCAGGTTCATCTGACTTGAGAGCTACTCTAATATTACCTCACCTAACCTAATCTTACCTAACTGAACAACCTGATTCAAACTTTGAAGGTTTGAATCCAGGATTATAATTTCGCTTATCATTAATAATCCACTGAGTCGCTGCAGCAAAACTTTCGTTTTTATTAAATAAATTATTAGTCTTCTGAGTCACTAAACGATTGAACAAACCATACAAAATTGAAAGTTTTTATTATTGAAGATTTAAGTCTTCTAAGAACTCTTAGCGAACAAAAAATAACAGAATTTGTAAGAAATTTTACAAAACAAATGCACACATTCAAACAGAATCAGATGTGACAGAAAGCTACAAAAAGTAAAATCCGCCTGCCAATTATTTTCTCACTGTCAACATTGACATTTTAATAAAATATTTTTTTAAATGGTAATTAGGAAAAATTCACACTGCATGTGTGTGTGTGTGTGTGTGTGGGTGTAGGTGTCTGTGCAACCCATTCGCTGCTGCCTGCAACGTTTTGTTCACATTCGAACTTATCAGCGCGCGACTTTGACTGCAGTCCGATTGCCCGTTTGCCGCTCCACTCTCCAGCTGTCTCGGTCACACGCTAAAAGTCTGTAGCGACCAGTGTGGCCCATCGAACGCAGCGACAGCTCTCACCGACTGGCGGCAGCAGCTATCGGCTTATTAAATTTTCCTCTGCTTCATAATCAGCTTCTTCAGCAGAAGGCGGCTGCTGCACAGACGGCTGCTCTCGTTTCATTGAATCATCCGTGTGTGTATGTGTGTGTGTGTGTGTGAGTGTGTGTGTGTGCGGCACGGCGGATCTTACAAGTTTATTGCTTTATTTGCGGGCGTTTTTGCACGCCCGCTCAACAGCCTCCGTCGCACTTGCACTCGTCGCTGTTTTATGGTTTATTTTTTTTATTAGTTTTTCTCGTTTATATAATTTTCTATTATTTGCTTTAAATTTTTTTTATTTTTATTCTTTATTTCATACAAATACCTTGTCTGCTGGCAGCCACTGTTGTTGCTGCTGCTGTGTCTTCTTCGGTCGCTGCTATGGCAATTGTTGTTGTTCGATGTTGTTTTTGTTGTTGTTTTGTTATTCAGTATTTCAACACATGCAAGGAACAACTCGAAACAATTTAATCGCATGCAAATTTGTTAGGTGTTACTGTAGTTGTTGTTGTTGTTGTCATTTGTACTGCTGCCACAGTAGTCGCATTGCTCGCCATTTGTTGGCTGGAACCTGCGCGCTCTGCTCGTTTCGTCTCAACAAATTTTCACTTTATATAGTTTTCACACTCAACTACCCACTCGTCGTACACTGTGTTAATATTTCCTTCAAGTGTGTTATTATTGCTGCCGCCGAGCGTTGCGATGCGAGCGTGCAGTGCGTGCGAGCGGCCGATTAAAAATTTGAAATGAAAATAAACGCGCGCGCTGATAAGAGCCGCGCTAATCTTTATTGTGTGGCTCATTGGCTCATGTATTGCTTATATTTGTCTATATGTATTTGCTTGCACAGCGGCCCACTTGCATATGAACAGATATTGTTATACTGACACCCATACACACATAGGTTCCGAGTCTCATATGTACTGTTTTCACGTAGATAGGTTTTTTGTTTTACGATTTTGTTGCTTGCAATTTCTTTGCAGGTTTTATAATTTTTCTTTACGTTTTGTTGCCAATCGAAAAAAAGTCCAGTTGAAGTATGAAGAAGAGCGCAAAACTATATGCAATTTTGGCATTTTATTCAAAATTTTTTTATTCGAGCAAATTGATGAACCTGTTCATTCAAAACGATAATAAAAGAATTAAAGCTTTTAGCTATTCTGACTGCTGTCAAATGGCCAATGAACTCAGCGCTCAATTCAACATTCTTTCTTCACGTGAATCATATATTGCCTGCCTTTTCCAGATCGTGGCGCAGCTTTTAAATATCTTTGAACTAAAACAGCAGTCTGAAGTCAGTGGGCTCAATAAATTACGCTTCTCTTAACCCTTTGTTGAGCACGTCAGATGTTGATGAAAAAAGGCCAGACTAAAAATTCTATTTTTTATTTGAAGTGCTTTCATCACTTGTCATAAAAAATCTTAACCCATTGTTGATCCCGTCCGACTTTGATTTTCACAAGAATTAAAAACACATTAAAAACACGTGTCAAACTATTTCACACTTGAACTACTGAAGTAGTGAAGTACCAAGTCTGAAGTCAAAAGGCTACAAAAATCATGTTACTACATACAATCTTTTAACCCATTGTTGACCCCGTCAGACTTTGATTTTTACAAGAATTAAAAACACGTGTCAAATTATTTCACACTTCAAGTATTGAAGTCCTGACGTAGTCAAGTACCAAGTCTGAAGTCAAGAGGCTAAAAAAAATCATGTTTCTCCATACAAACTATTAACCTTTTGTTTACCCCTCTAGACTTTGATTTTCACAAAAATTAAAAACACTTGTCAAATTATTGTCCCTTAACCCTTTGTTGACCACGCTAGATTTTATGAAATAATCCCTGTCGAATTACATAACATTTGAAGTACTCTCACAAACTCTGAAGGCAAAAGGCCCATAAATTCTTGTTTCCCCATACAAACTCTTCACCCATTGTTGATCTCTCCAGACTTTGAAGTTCACAAATATGAAAAACACCCATCAAATTATTTTACATGTGAAATACTTTGATTTGGTTGGAAGCTAAAAGGACCATAAACCTTATTTCTCCTGGCAAACTCTTAACCCTTTGTTGAACCCTCAAGACTTTGATTTAAAAAACAAAATGCAAACTACCTCTCAAATTATTAAATTAAAACTACCTCTCAAATTATTTTACGTGTGAAATACTCTCACTAAGTTTGAAGGCAAAAGGATCATAAATCTTGTTTCCCCAAAAAAACTCTTAAGCCATTGTTGATCCGTCAGACTTTGTTTGACCAAGACTCAAAAACACGTGTCAAATTACAAACCATTAACCCATTGCTGACCTATTGTGACTTTGAAGTTCACAATAATAAAAAACACCTGTCAAATTATTTTACATATAAAATACTTTGATTAAATTTGTAACCCTTTGTTAACCCTTTATTCATCGATTTAGATTTTGATTTAAAAAAAAATTAAAATTACCTCTCAAATTATTTTACATTCGAAGTACTTTCACTAAGTTAGAACGTAAAAAGACCATAAATCTTATTTTTCCATGCAAACTCTTAACCCTTTGTTGAACCCTCTAGACTTTGATTTAAAAAAAAAATTAAAACTACCTCTCAAATTATTTTACGTGTAAAATACTTTCACTAAGTTTGAAGGCAAAAGTCCCATAAATTCTTGTTTCTTCATCAAAGTTTTAACACATTGTTCACCCATTTAGATTTTGATTTTCGCAAAAGAAAAATGAATAACACCTGTCAATTTTTTTTCTATAAGTGTTTTTTAAGTGTTTCACTCATTTTTAATTCCATAGATCCATCGGTTAAGGTTTTTCATAGTCTTCCCATTGTTGACACCGTTAACTTTCGATTTGAAAAATATTAAAATCGTGTCAACGTGTCACGTGTCAAATTATTTGTCATTTTAAGTGGGTTTATGAAATTTGAAGTTGAAAACCCCTTTAAATTATGTTTCTGTATACTAAATGTTTGTAAACCTTAAATCCTTTGTCTACTCCTATAGATATTAAGTTTTGAAAAAATATATAACAATTAATTTTTTGTTTTTTTTAATACAAACTTTTTTTTTATTTTTCTACAACATCTACAAAAACAAAGTTTTCAAGAACGGCTTCAAGAAGGGCATTAAATGTTCAGCATTGGGAAGAAACGGCTTTCGCTTTTTTACTTATTCCTTCATAACAGAATAGTTCTTTCTGACCAGTCTAGCGAATTTGGGAAAACGCTGTAAAAAATCTATTAAGATTCATAAGAGAATTAATGGTTTTAAGTAATTTTGGAATTTGTGTAACAAAGTGGACCACTTTGCTTAAATGATGTCCTTGAGACCACAACTCAATCTACCAACTAAAGTAACAAATCAAACTATATATTTCAAGTGTGTAAGTAGTATTAAGTTTTAAAATTCATTGAAATCCAACAGCCAAGCCACAAAGAGTACAGCATTGGCAATAGATTGTATAACTTTCATAAGAATTTTTAAACGAAAGTTAAGTACCAACAGAGCACTGTGTTCTGTTCACTTCAGTTTAGAAACCTTCTGCTCCATAGCACAAAATGTCGATTTTTGTTACAAAAATCTGTCAGAAAGCCTTCCACGAGTTCAATGAAAATCTATACTCTAACTGACAGCTGATAGCTGCACATTTCCATTCCTCGAAACCATTTTAAATGACCATTAGCCATTCGAATGGCAGTTGTGCCGTTTCCCTGAAAACTATTCATTGAATTGTGAGAATTTCTGCACAGAATTCAGCTAAATTAGTTTTCCATGCAAGCTGCAAACGTTATACTTTCGACTGGCGAAAGGCAATCAGAAAATGTTACTGCCACAGACCAAAATTGTATGTAACGTTAAGCAATGTTGCATGCGGCACAGGGTGCATTCATTAGGGTAGAATCTAAATTGCATAGGTAAAAAGACTGACGTTGTTGTTATTTAAAGACAAAATTCCTTTATTTTACAAGAAATTTCGTATGAACTTCCTTACACAGCAACTTCCAAAGCACAAATTTAGGTTTACTCAGAATTCTTACTGAGAACAATGAACTTTGCGGCAAAAACATCTGCAAGTATGGCCAACTAAATCTAAATCTTAGTGCATGAAAAAGTGGCACCATTGTGTGCAGGATATAGGCAAAACATGAAATTATACATACATACATACGTACATACTTTCGAAGCGATAAGAACCACATTGCCTGCATGACTTGAAGAATGTTTGCAGTGTATTTGTTTAATCGCTTTAAAAATAGCTTAGAAAGGAATTGTACTTTAGTCACTTCATAAAAACGAAAAAATATAGCTGCCTGGCAAATATTTGCGAAAAACGATTTGGCTAAAAATAGACTTGAACACGAAATAGAAATACATAACCAAAATTCAACGTTCGTTCAAGGCTTATCAGCTGAGTTGATTAGTTTTTTTTTTTTGGTTGTTGAAGTGAAAATGAAAACGCAACACCTGCGATTTGGCAAAAACAAAACCAAAAACAATGTACAGAATATATGATTTCAAAGCAATTCTTTCAATATAATCGAATAATGTCGATTGTCAAAGAAGCAAATATGTAAAGCTTGAAACAATGAAGCTGAAGAAATCTGCTTTTATTGAAACCATTAAGTGACTTTCAACATAAATGACGGAATTTCCGTTTCGGCACTCAATGACAAAAACAAAGGCATGCAGATACAACAACAACAAATTACCCAACAGCAACGAAACAGGAATCATTCGATTTCATGTAAATAAAAACAACAAAAAATTTATGCTGAATTTTCTTGTTCGCTCTTTATGACTGTTTCTTTTACTCAATGAGGCCGTCATGCATTTCGGCATGCAGTGTGTAGTCACAACAAGGGTTAAGGTTGTCGAAAATGCAGCATGAGGTCAGAGCTGTTAAAGAATGCAATCAAATGCGAATTAAATCAGTTGAAGTCACAGTCAATGACTTCAATTTTTGATTGCAGTCTTTGACTAACATTTTGACTAAAGACTAAAAATTTGAAGTCTGAAGTCATTTCTGTTATTCTGACTAATTAGTCATTTGGTGAAGTCACTTAATGACTTCATTTTTCAGTGAAGTCACTAAATTAAGATCAGCGCTTTTTGAAAAATATTTAATATATTAACAAAATTAAAATTAAAATAATTCATTCTAACAAAACGTAGCAATCAAATGAATGTAAATTCATTTAAATGACATGATTTACTTTCAACAATAATAAGGCGAGGCGTATTTGATAGTGTTGCAAACGAAAATAACCGTTTCACGGCAGCTGAAGAAGGTAACGGTGTGTTATATTTTAAATACGCTTTTTTAATTGTTGGATAGCGATTCAGCATTGTTATCGATGAAGACTTATGTCAAGCATAAAGTGAATTGACTTAGGGCCAATTTTTCAGTGCGAGTTTAACTCAGTTTCTAGTTTAAACTTAGTTTAAACGCAAAATCGAATTTTTCAGTCAAACTTGGCTGAAGTTTAAACTCAGTTTAAACGCCCAACCTTGCACGGTTAAAATAAGTTTAAACTGTCAACAGCTTCTGACAGTTCATTTATTTTTGGTTTTGGTCAGGTCTTGCCTGTCGTGAGCGAAATTCTTTTTTTGCACTATTTTAGATTCTTATACTTTGTGCGCAACGTTTTCGCGCACCGGAACTTATCAACAAATTTTGAATCGAAATCGTCCTAAATTTCTTTCTATTTGGTTTGTTTTTCCTCGGTATTCACGCGGTCCTTCTTGCACTCGAGCACTTGTATATTTTTTTTCAAAAGTGCAAGAAGACATTCGATTTCCCGAGACGAAAAATGTTGAATTTTCTAATTACATAAATACATTATTTGAGCGCAAAGAATTTATTTACGAATGACAATCACAACAAAGGAAAATTATTAGCTAGATAAAAATGTTGCCAGTATTGCCATACTCAAATGACAAATATTTGCTCCAGTTAAACTAGCACTGAAAAACTGCTTTGTCGTTTAAACTTAGTTCAAATTTAAACCAAGTTCAAGCAAACTCCGTTTGAACTGGGTTTAAACTCGCACTGAAAAAGTGGCCCTTAGGGTAGCTGGCTTTAGCTTAACTGCAGATGACTTCAAATCACTTCAGATGACTTCAAATGACTTCAATTGACTTCATTTTGATATTGCAATCAAATGATTGCAAACAAATGACTAGCAAAAAATGAATGTAAAAATGAATAATTATTCATAAATTTTTATTCTGAATAATGACTTCATTTTTTTATTCTTATTCATTGAATACAAAAAATGAATGCACTTTTTTGCCAAAAAATCAACTGACTAATTATTCGCAAATTATTGCATTCTTTAACAGCTCTGCATGAGGTTAGTGTTTTTTTCATAGAATTCCCAAATTTAGATTTTTGAAAAATTGAGAAATACATACGTGTCGTGTTATTTCTTCTTTAAAGATGTTTTATCAAGCTTGAGGTCAAAAGGCTCAAAAAATCTTTTTCTCGATACAAACTTTTAACTGTTTG
The DNA here is from genome assembly GCA_963971225.1 of Melieria omissa. Taxonomy (NCBI): domain Eukaryota; kingdom Metazoa; phylum Arthropoda; class Insecta; order Diptera; family Ulidiidae; genus Melieria; species Melieria omissa. Next base: position 74,636,372 of record OZ020268.1, on the reverse strand, counting down.
TTTTACACAAAAAAACCTTAAAACCTTGAAACCTAAATAAAGTGTCGAGTGAAGAGAAACCAAAAGTGTGCAACACAAAAATTAAACTAAAGAAAGTTTGTTGGTTAGAATGATACGATTTCTGTTCTGTGTTAGTTGTATGGGTGAGAAAGAGAAAGAAAATACACTTCAGACTCTATGCATTTGCCTGCTTTATCCAGAAGAAGCATGAAGTACCTGACTTACCTAACTTGACCTACCTAACTTAATTTTCGATAGTCTAAGAGCCTATTTACACGAAGGCTTTTTCCCCCTGCGTTTTTTGCAACTCTCTTTTGAAGTTGCTGCGTAAATCTTCATGCATTTACATGAAGACTTTTTACTTGCAACTTTGCTTGGCTTTTTGGACGTTTAAGCGGCCAATCTTCTTTCATTCACATTTTCGCGTAGTTTTTGATATTCTCATTATTAAAAGAAAAATGGATTTAAACAAAGAAGAAATTATTGAAAATATTTTAGAAGTCACTGAAATAGCTATTAACTGCTCAAATTTAAATAATAGGGAAGATGTAAATATAATTGTTAGCAAAGCGTCCGGCCGGTTTGAAATTTGAAGAAAGGCGCGAAAAAGAACAAAGCAAATGTCAAAAAACCCCTGGAATTCGCTGACCGTGCGTGTTTGCCTACCCCGCTGACTTCTCACCTCTTCTCGCCAACAAACTCGTCACGCATAACTTTTAACGCAGGGGGAAAAGCCCTCGTGTAAATAGGCTCTAAGAGATCTAAACGATAAGACTATTCATAGTCTACTGGGTTTCAAACTGACTCGATGAGTAATCGACCCTTGGGCAGCCACTCCTACCTACCTACCTCGAATATTCATCCTAGATGAACCTTAAAGAACCTTAAGAGATAAATTTAAGAACAAGGAAGAAGAACTCTGTGCTATTGCTATCTGTCTTATTATCAAAAGACTCAGTGCAATGCAGAGAGATAACAGAGACCTTGAGGTCCTGTCCTTCGGCTGCCGCCAATTTAATCTTTTTTAAACTGAGGGAATTTTCTCAATGGCCCGAAAGTCCAAACGGACACAGTAATATCCTCACAAAAGTTCAAGTCGAATTGAGTGGGGAAGCGAACCATACAAGAACTGGTGTCAACTGTGATGTTAGGTATAGGTATACCACGCGCTTTCCTTCCAAACGGGAATGGAAGCTGTATGTGTATTTGTTTACGACAGTAGTAACCTCCCTGTACACAGACGGTTCAAAGATGGAGTCTGTTCTTAGTGCAGGTATTTTTTCCAGGGCTTTGACAGTCGAAAAAGCTTAGCACCTACCAGATATCTGTAGTGTCTTTCAAGTGGAAGTCTTCGCAATAAGGCAAACCTGCAGGGTTCTTCTACAGCAAGAAGTCTAAAGTAGATTAAGTTAGGTTGAAAAGGCTGAATAGATCCTAACCTTCACATAGGCCAAGAAGTAGGCCCGTTGTGATACCAAATTCAGCTTTCTTTGAGATTAGATTACTTCGTCAAACCATTTAGACGATGTTATGAACCTAAGCAGGTCTTTAACATCTATGTATGATATCTCCGAGGTAGGAATCTTTACATCTTTTCAAGCAGCCAGGCAGCCACTAGGGCACCCACCAGACCCATGGTCAAAACCCGACTATTTAGAGACTGCAAGGAATTGCTATGGCTGGCGAGCTGTCGGGAGGATCTCACCAGCTGCTGAATCCCCGATCACGCGAACATTACCGGAAACGAATAGGCTGATGAATTGGTCAGGTTGGGGTCTGCCATGGATTCACAGCCTGGTTGGCACCGCCTTTTAGTGTAAGGCAAAGACAAATAAAGGATTATTTCCTGTGGAAAGCAGAAAGTACGTGACGCAATATCTGCGGCTAAAGAGTGGCTCGACAGATTTGGCCTGTAGAACTACCACAGACCCTGCTGCTAAATGCTCTTAGAATCAAGGGTCACTAGCTAATTGGTCTGCACTTGGCGAGACTGGGGACTCCCCACAATTCTTTCTACAGAAATTACAGGAAAGACAATGATAGAGGGACACCCGAACACTTGCTTTGCAGCTGCCCTGCGGTAGCATTTAAAACTCCCTAAAACTCCCTAGGGAAAGTCTGATTAGCTCCCTAGTTGATTTGTCGCAGACAAGACTGAAATGCCAAGTTCTATTAAGACTGGGGCTGGCTTTAACGGTTAGTATTCTCTCCCATGCAGTGAAGACTTATTCAAGGAAGTGACATCAAAACAGGACACTATTTAGTGCTAATCCTCGCCGCTACAGACAGGTAGGTAGGTCTTATTGCCTGCAGACATTGTGGATTTTACGTACTTGAAAGCTCCCACTTATGGGCTGAGATATTTTCAAGGCACGTAATAAAGTACCTGCACAACAACAACAAAACTTCTAAATGCAAAACTTTCTGGCAGCACCAAGGACCTAATGGGGTCTACACATATCTCTTTGATTAGTTATTGCTAATCTACTAAGAGATACAAAATTGTGTTATTCCTTTAAAAAAAGACCAGTCGACCAATAAGACTAAAAATAATTTATGTAATTCTTGACATTAAAGTTAAATAGAAACTATGTAGTTTCTACTTTGAATATTTACTTAAAGACTAATTTGGGCATTTTCTATTTTTGTAAACAAATTAGTACAACAAAGACCAAATACATCAAATTCAAATTTAAACATTTGAGTAATCTACATATTTTTATGATATGCATTTTTTAATATCCCTGGTCAGTCAGAAGATATAGACATCTTTCCGTCAAGAGATTGCATTGAGTTTTTAATCGTTTAGGAAACAAACACTCAATTAAGATCAACGAAAATGATTAGACACCAAAATTCTTTAACTGCAAATCAGAAAGTAAAAGCCCATGCCTTCAGAATTTCTTCCAACAGTTATCTAACAACTATAAAGAACATGAACTGATTTCTTGTCATTTACAAAGACATAAAGCATGAAAAAGCTGTGGACAGATTCCTCACATAAAATTTGTATCACTGAAAAAAACTCAAATAGCTAATATTTCACTATTAAATCCTAATGGATATGTCAACAAAATTTTGTTAATTTTCCTAAAGTTTCCACTATGCATCACATTCATCATTTGTAGTGCACCTGTTGTTCGCTGTCGACTGGCAACGGAAACGCACGCACGCAACGTGTAATCATGACCAGCGACCGAAGCGCATTAAAAGCAAAACTACGCACAAAAATATCAACAACAAACAGTGTGCAAGCAACAGCAACATTGGCGGCAACAACTTGTTGAATCATCAACAACATTACAATAATAAGCGACGGCACCGGTAGAGGCCACACCAACAAAAACAAAAACACAACGCATCGAATACGACAAAATCACTGCCGCCACTACTGCAACGCAACGTTGCAGGCGTCGACAAAAAAGTGTCAACATTTTACGGCGAAAGGTGGAAAAGGCGTGTTGCCAGTGCGGCAAAAGACACAAACAGAAATAGTGAAGAAAAAATTTGACAAAAAAAACCCCATAAGCACATAACGGCACGAGAAAAGCCGCAAATACAGCGAAAAATAACTCAACAGCGCAAAATATCTCACCGGCCAGCCAACCGCCGCAGTCGACATGCGAAAAACAAAACACAAGATAAGCGCACAAATGGGGAGGTGGAAACACCAAAACGACAGAAGCTGCATAAGAGGGAATATTTATAAATAAATGTTATCAGTAAGTAGTATAATTTTTTGCGCTCAGCGTAAAGTTGAGAGCGAGAGTAGCGATGATCTGCGCGCCGCCTGTGAGTGCACCTCAACGTGCTCAGTGTACAGTGGTCTATCGAAAAACAACAACAACCAAAAACTATACAACACAACACCATAATTTTCATTGTTTTAATTACGAAAACACAAATTGTGCTTTTGTTGTGTTTTTTGTGTGGTGCGCATAAAAATAAAACTTTAAAAACACACACACACACAGACGTACAACAGGCAGCTTCCTGGTGGTCCATTTTCATTACAGCTGCAGCTGGCCGATTGAAATAACAATGGCACATTTTGAAAATTCCCAATTGAATAAATAAGCAGAATGAATAAGAAGAAGAAGAAGCAAACAATGCACAATGTTTTCAGTTGGAAATTTTGTAAAATAAAAATCGAATGTTATTATTTTTTCTACAAAGTTGCAGATTAGATATACCAGATGTACTCAAACGGAGAATATAATTTTCAAAAATACTTTTTTTCAAACAAAATTGCAGTAAATTTTAAATGAATATATTGCAACGATATGTGATCATGTTCCAAGGAACACATTGTTCCGATGTATCCGTCAGTGCCTAAAATGTCTGGGCCCAACCACCACAGATCACAAATGTAATTTGATGTGATGGGATGTAGTGTGATATGATGTCATCTCATATCATGTGATGTGATGTAATTTAATGTGATGTGATGGGATGTCATGTCATGCGAAGTTAAGTAATTTAATGTGATGTGATGTGATGTGGTATGATCTGATGTGATGTGATGGGATGTGATGTGATTTGATGGGATGTGATGTGATGTGATGTGATGTGATGTGATGTTATGTGATGTGATGTGATGTGATGTGATGTGATGTGATGTGATGTGATGTGATGTGATGTGATGTGATGTGATGTGATGTGATGTGATGTTATGTGATGTTATGTGATGTTATGTGATGTTATGTGATGTTATGTGATGTTATGTGATGTTATGTGATGTTATGTTATGTGATGTTATGTGATGTTATGTGATGTTATGTGATGTGATGTGATGTGATGTGATGTGATGTGATGTGATGTGATGTGATGTGATGTGATGTGATGTGATGTGATGTGATGTGATCTGATGTGATGTGATGTGATGTGATATGATGTGATGTGCTGTGATGTGATGTGATGTGATGTGATGTGATGTGATGTGATGTGATGTGATGTGATGTGATGTGATGTGATGTGATGTGATGTGATGTGATGTGATGTGATGTGATGTGATGTGATGTGATGTGATGTGATGTGATGTGATGTGATGTAATATAATGTGATGTGAAGGGATGCGATGTCATGTAATGTAATGTAATGTTGTGTGATGTGATGTGATCTAATGTGATGTGACGTGTTGTTATGTGATGAAATGTGATGTGGTGTCATATCACGTCATGTAATGTGATGTGATGTCATACAATGCTATAAAATTTGATGTGATGGGCTGTGATATGATGTCATATTGTGACGTGATGTCATGTTGTTTGATGTGGTGTGATGTGACGTAATTTAATGTTATGTGATGGGGTGTTTTTTCATCTCATGTCATGTTATATAATGTGATGTGATACGATGTGTTCTCATGCAATGTTATGTAATTTAATGTGAGTGTAGGCACAAAAACCAAACTCCTTCCCATAACATTTAGTCATTGGGACTATTGTGATATGTCTACAGGACAATTATAGGAAATGGTTGGGATCTTTGCATCCACCAAACTTCTTAGATTCTTTTAGGAACTGCATCAGATCTCCACATATTTCAATACACCTACCTCCCACCATGTTAGGACTATTTTAAACGACTTCTGTCACAACTGCATGGATGAAGAAAGGGTAGAATATGTACATCACTTTCTGTGCACTTGTCCTGTTTTATCCAGAAGAAGGATATTCTTCGACTGGAAATTTTCCGCTGTCTACTAAGCTTTATTAGAAGCTCTAACTGATTTAATGAGTGAGCGATCCTATGTTCGAAATGGCTCCTTGTGACTTTATCCTCTTCTTACAACTCAAGGTACTACTTCGAGGAAAGCGTTTTGAAACGATTGAGAAATAAATAAATAAATAAAATTCGCAGAAAGAGCAGAAGGCTTAAGAATTACATTGAATTGAATACTTAAAATTAGTGTCAATGAACCGTTTTGTTTTATTGAAAAATTCCAGGTATTTTTTTGAACAGAAGTACCTTCTATTACTTAGCCCTACCGGAGTAATTTTTTTTTTTTAGCTTTCTCCTGGCTTTCTTCTCTTCCCATTACCACCTTACATGGCCACGTTGATAACTGTTGTCCTTCTCATGGAAATAAGAGTGTAAGAGTAAGCAAACTAAATTGCTTGACGCGTCAGTTGGAGGTCGACAACGAAAAGAAGAAAGGTGAACTTGTCTCCGGTAGAAGGACCAAGTTGAGGACGCCCTATCATCTCTTGGTGTGACCAAATGAACCGTAACCGTAACCCAGTAACGTGTTGTTACGAACAGTTGTATTAGTAAGTCAATGAACAAAACTTGTATGTAAGAACCCTATAAGTTTTTTGTTGGCACTTTCTCTATCACCTTCTCTAGAAAAAATATGGAAATCCCTTGGCTCCTTCTTCTTCGACAACTTGAATAAACCCAATTCGGTCAACATCAAGGACTTGCTAGGGTTTAGCCATGTTGATATACTGTTGAAGCAATCTATATATCCACTACTTGAATGTTCTGTTTTTCTATTTAATCTATTGTATCGATATCACTTGAATCAAAAGCTTATAAATAAAAATTCGTTTCAAGGCGAATTTATACAGGTGATAGCGTAAGGGCAGCAACAAAATTTCAATGTATTTTTGTTTTTGTTTTCTGGGCTTAGATTGTTAAAATCAGCCAATCAAGACAAAGCTTGATTTTTTCATTTTTAAACTGTCACAGTTGTACACTGGCATTTTGACAATATTGACCTTTTCCACAATAAAAAAAATCAAATCAGCTGATTCTACGAGGTCACCTATATGAATTCGCCTGGATCCGTTTCAACTTTCTCCAATTTGCCATCCTTTGCTGATTTCCAAAAACATTAAAGGTTAAGGATACAGAACGTGAAACTGGAATTTCGCATTTTAACGGCCGCGGTTTCAATGAATGGCAGTTCCGGGTACGACTGCATTTTGAGTGCATCAGGCTGAAGAATATGAAAAAAACTGAATTTCTACGTCGGGATTGGAGTGTATTTAAGAGTGTTTTTCTATGAGAGCAACCACATCGTTGTGGCTGTAACTTAAAATTTGAATATTTCTTCATTTACTTCAGCCAAAATAAAAATAAAAGTATCTAAATTGAAAGAAAACGTCAAATTAAAAAGTTATCTACAGTTTTATGATTCTTCTTTCTTTACTATGTAAAAATATACTATAAAAAGCGTGTATACTTCTCTTCTCCAAACTTTAATATTCAGTTTATTAATTTCGTATTTTTCCTAAAACTTCGAACTAAGGGCCAACAAAATATGTATTCTTGAAACCACAGAGGGTTCAGACGTCAACAAAGTAGCATGTTGTCATATGGCAACAAAATAGCGAAAGGGTTAACTAATATTTGCTTATTTTGAATAATCCAGAATTGAATTTGGTTTGCAAAGGCTCTCCGATTTGCAGTAAGACTTTCTTCCTGTAAAGAAACAGTCCATTCGACAACTCCTAAAGAGCCACGTTGGCCTAACCTAAATAGGTGTGTAGGTTGTAATAATGGCTGTATCTGTATGAGACGCACTTATGCCTCTTTATGGGGGCCGTTGTGATAGAGCCTCTGGTATAAGCGAGCTACCCGCCGGACTATCGAGGCCGGCCATAACCTAACTTTACCATAGGTTTTCTCGAAGTACCAGGTGTCACTTGTACTACCGTCAACTGATCCACCCATCCTCTGTTGCTTCCTCCCTCCGACTTACAAATAATATCCGAAAGAATAACAACTTGTCGCATGACGACGCACTTTTATGGGAAAAAACATCGTAAAACAACTTTCCGTGTGGAAATCGCACGACGACTTATCAATGCGCATTTGTCGCATACAACAACAACAAGCGATCTTTGCATGGAAATTCGTAGGCAGACGAAAAGATGACAATTCGACTCAATACTTGAATCGCGCATAAGCAAAAAAATATCACTAAATAGTCTATCGGGGGGAATATGGTACTGGGGGGATACTTACACACAGCGCCGTGTTTTAGTGCGCGCAGCAAAAGGTCGATCGCTCGCCGTCGGCAGCCACGCCAAGCATGTGGGCGGATTACGGCGACAATTCAAACCAAGCACAGCACAACGAAAATCCGCTTCGCGGGGCAACGGATCAGCGCACGCACTCCGTCAATTCTATGCCACAAGTGCGGATTTTTCGTAAACGAATTTTTTCACCTTGTAATTGCTGACTTTTCACTTTTCCTCGCGGTATTTCGCACTGACGCCAACATGCGCACACTTTTCTTTTTGGCTCGTCGCTCTTTTTTCACATTTATTTTCACGAACTTGTGTAGTTATCGCCAGCCTTATATCAGCGACATTAACTGCGTTTGATTAGCATCAACAGGGAGCAGAAATTACACCACACTTGAGCATTATCATCGAGCGGATGGCTGGCTGGCTATCTGCTGGTCGCGCGGTCGAATCGGATCGAGATACACGCACTCGCGATCGCCGCTCACCGACTACGCGAGCGGCCGACACACACTCGCGCACTCAAACGCACACACGTGCACGCGGAGAGCGAGTGAGAGCGATAGAGACGGAAAATGTTTAACAAAAAACAAAGCAAAAAACGTTCGCTTGTCGTTGATTTTCCTGCGCTATTGCTCTGTCGCTGGCACTTTACATTTGTTTTGCATTTTATTATTAGTGTTGTTTTTGTTGTTGTTGTTGCGTAGCTGGTGCCCGTTTCAGAGCGGTTTTTTGGTTTTATTTCGATTTTGTTTTGTTTCTTTCCTCTTTTCCTACGCTACTGCTCTCCGGCTGCTGTGCGCTCGCGGCCGCCGCCGCTGTGTTGGTGTTTGTAATCAGCCAGAAATCTGCAGCGCTGATAAAATAATGCGCGGACAGACGCCAATTACAAAAACAATAGCCCAATCAATTTCAAAATTCTGTGCGAAAACGAAACGAAATATTCAAATTTCACGGTGAAATTTCGCCTGCTGCAATTTCGAATTTCGCGGTTTTGCCGTTTCACGGTTTGCGCTCTCGCTGCAAACGAATTTTTCAAATATTTCCAAATCACAACGTACAACTCGACGCACGCGACGAATGCAATTCTCGGCTTGCTGCTGCTGGTGCTGTTACTGCTGGACCCCAACAACAATTGAGACCATACAAAACGCTGTCCAAACCACAACTGAGCGCTGCTGAACATCGAACACAATGTTGGCGTTGGCTGGCTGCTGCACGCCGCCGTCGCCAGTACTTCAACATGGCCCAAACCGATAACCGCTCGGTGTGGTGTGCATTTCGACGCCCAATTTTGTGCTGCTGCCACTGTGGCATTGGCCAACATGAACTGTTAGCGGCAATGGGCAGCCAGTTGAGTGGTTTTAATGCGCATTGCCAATGCCGCCCTGTAGCAGGTAGCAGCACAAATGCGAATAATCGGTTTCGAGCAGTTTTCAACGGCACTAAAAGTGTGGTGAATTTGAAAGTTGTGCGTCAGGGTTGATATTGAGTTTGTTGAATAGATGCTCAGATTTTGTAGGGCAAACAAATTGGCGCGGCAACTAAACATTTTAAAGAAAACAATATTTAATTATGATATAAATTTAATATTAATTTATAATTATGATATTAATTTATTTAAATTAAGAAATGTTATATTTTTAATATAGAATGCTTTTTTGTTATTTTAAATAGCTTTTAATAAAAAAATTTCCAAATTTTAAAATAAATAAAATAAAATAAAATAAAATAAAATAAAATAAAATAAAATAAAATAAAATAAAATCAAATCAAATCAAATCAAATCAAATCAAATCAAATCAAATAAAACAAAATAAAATCAAATAAACTAAAATCCCACAAAATCAAATTAAATCAAATAAAATAAAACAAATACATATTACAAAATACTAAACAAATATTGAAAAAATCAAAAATCGTTTAAAACAAATATATTTACTTTGAAAATAATTCAAATAAAAAAAAAAACTTTAAATATAAAAAAGAAAATAAATATTTAATAATACAGTTGTGTCGGGATATAGTGAACTAATTATTGCAAGGCCTGTTCACACTATTCAGGTTGTTCACTATATCAAGGTTCGAATTTTTGTTCAAAAACTCGTTTTATTTACTCAAAATGCACTTTAATTCAAGAAATCATTAAAATAAAAATAAAAAAGCCCTACTTTCAACCACAATCAGTTTGCACTCGACAAAAAACATAACCATTAAGGTCAAGAAACATCTGATTTTGTAACAATCAACAGGAAAATACAAATTAGGGAAATAACCTCTTTCATTTTTGATTCCTTCTTGTGTTTTTTGTTGCTTTTTGCTTGAAATTGCTTTCAAAATTTGGTTAATTATTTAGAGGTTTTCGATTGTTCACTATTTAGAGTACTCCATGTAAAAATTTGGGTGTTCACTATATCGAGGTGTTCACTATATAGGGTGTTCACTATACACAGACACGAAAATATGGGAAATAAATTTTTTCTAATAAAGTTTAGTTTACTTAAAATAAATTTTTGTTTTGTTAAAACTGTATTGATTAAATTAAAAAAAAATAAATTAAAATACTGATACGGTTTTATTAAAACTATTCATTAAGTTCAGTTTAAAATAAATATATAAAATAAGGTTAATAAGTCTTCTTCTTCTTCTTGACTGGTTAATAAGTATATATATGTTAAATAAATGTATGTTAAATAAATAAATAAATAAATAAATAAATACACAAAAAAATACTGAAAACATTGAAAAAACTAAATTGATTTGTTGTTTTATAAAAACATATTCATTCAGTTAGTTTTGAAAATAAATATATGAAAAAAAATATCTAATACGACACATTTCACATTTGAAATAAAATAACTGGTTTAATTAAAATTTTTAATTTTATAAAAACGTATTCAGTAAGTAAGTTGGGCCACATGGGCCAGGCATAGATGCGATAGGGTCCCTAGCGGTACCAGTTAGAGTTACTTAGTGATGCAGATCGACGTAAAAGTGATCGGTGATGTGGGTATTCCTGGCAAAGTTCAGCAGTGACATAGAAGTATTGGGATCCAAGAAGAAGAACGAGGCCCCTTAAGTAAGTAAGGAACAGTTTTGAACCGAATAAACGCAGACATTATTGATACAAATTAAAAACAATTCATGCTTTTAAGGATTAATTTTAGTGGCTTTAAAATAACAAGATTTTCTATTAACTTATGAAGCACACATGATTTAATTTTTTGGAAGGTATGCACACAATTTTTGGCCCAATAACATTTGAAATAAAATTTGAAACTCATTTTTGCAATAAACAAACATTTCTGTAACTAACCAACTCGCACTGTCCGTTTGCTTCAGTAACATTCTTTCTCAACAGTAACTTCCGTTTCAGACATTTTGCAATTTCCCACCGAATACCAACTACCCCCCCACCACTTGTCGCTCATAACCACTTTAAAATTTTAAAACTAGGCGTGTTTTGTTTTCTTTCGCTACTACTTTGGTTTTGTACTCGAAAATGCTGTCATTAGTTCTTTCAAATAAAAACGACAAACGCACGAAAAGTTTGTACAACTTGTGATTTTTGATAAAATTCTTCCGTATTGAAATAATTTTTTAAAAATATTCAAAATTCCAAAGACGTCAAAATGTTTTCCTCAATTAATTTTCTATTCTTAATGTCGCTAGCGATCACCTCGTGGATCATTCTCTGCTATTTCAAACAGATCGAGGAACAGCGCGAGGAGCAACTACGAGTAGAAATTAATATGGGTACGCCAGCCAGTCATTCCTACAATTTTTAAAAATTTTTTCAAAATTTTTTCAAAATTTTTTTCAAAACCTTTTGAATCGTTTGACTAATGTGCGTGTTATTGGTTTCTTTGTGCAACAGGCAACACTTTTGAAGAATCTTTGAAACCGGCCTGCCGCGACAATTACGACGTCTATTTAAATTTCCTATGCATTTTCGCTTGCGTTTACGCTTTGGCCAAGATTACGAACCTGACCGAAAATTATATCGCACGCCATGTGCACGCACGCTTTGGCAGACCGAAATTCGCACTCTTCGGGCAGCCTGAACCTAAAACCATCGATGACTACCGACTGCAGCGGAACAGCCTCATGCTTCATATCACGTACCTGGAGAAGGAGAAGGACCAGCTCGAGCATCGCGTCAACGAGCTGCAGCAGCAAAGCAACTATCTGCTGCTGGGCAACGGGCGCCACAGCAGCCCCTCCCCAACGCCCGACAGCGGCTCCATGCCCCGTTCGGGCGGCCCCAGCCCCGCGGCCAGTGCCACGAACACGTCGAGCTGCGGCGAGGAGAACACGCCGCGACACACGTGCAATTGCACACTGAACGCCGCTGCTGCTGCCGCTGCAGCTGCGGCCGCCGCTGCGGCCAATAGCAACCAGCAGCGCGTCTACATCTCCAATCGCCATTTCCACATGACGCGACAGGTCTATGTGAATGAGGGCAATGTGAAGCTGAACTTTCAAGACTTTAATCAAGAAGGTGGCGACTTTTCGCAGATATGGCAGAAATACTTAGAAATGCAAAAGTATGCAATTCAAAAGCCGTCTGCGCCTCCAACGGCAACCGAAGTGGCCAACCCCAGGCCCGTTGTGATATCGACCGAAGAGTTGCAGTCCATGCAAGGTAGCCTAAGGTGCCCTAACTCTCTTCTTCTCCCTTATGTGTGCTTGCGTGCCGCCTGCAGCTGTCCTAATTGTTTGTGCCTCTTTGCAGGACTCTACTGAAGAACTTCATAAATTCAAATCATTTGGAAGAAATTGAATGAAAATTTCCTAACCAAGCAATTTCAATTTATTTAACGAGACTTTACTATGTAATATTCATTATTTTATATAAAAAAAAAACAAAAAAACGATTCAATGCTTGAATACGCAACAGCATAACGGCATAACCATAAAAAATATGAATAAATATATTTGTACATACGCTCGAATTATAGCTTTGGGAAAACATGTAATGTATTTAGCTTGTAAGTTTTCTGTATGTAGCGATGTCTTTCCAATTGAATGTAATTGTTTGTCACAAATTGTCTGTGTAAAATGTCGTAAATTGATTGTGCTGTATGTGACAAAAATTGTAAATGTGGTTTTTCAAATAAACAAGCCAAACTTTTTGTTAAACTTGCGAATAAAAATGTTCGCAACAGTGGCTTAAAAAATCCAACTAGAAATTATTTCGGTGGCAGCAGCCATATTTGAATTCAAAATGTCGCAAACATGGTTGCCGTCGGTGTTTCTGTAACGCTTTTTTATTGCCAATTGGAAAACTATTTCAAATAAGTAGATGGAAGTGGATCAAACGATTTGCTAAGACTTTCATATGCACAGAATTAAGATTGGTTTATTTGACTAGTTTCTGATTAGATTAAAGCAAATTCCCAACTGCAAATTTAATTTCATAAATTATTTTAATTCACTAGGGTTTCAAAAACATGTTCCATATTGATATTTTTCAATATTTTTATATAACATTAAATAAATTAAAATGTTTGGAAAATTTAAAATTAAAAATACTACCTCAAGTTCAATTACAAAGAACATAACAGAAACCACCAACCACAAAACTCAGACTCAGAGCACAGTAATTTTTCGTTTATTGCAAAAAATAGTCAATAAACATAAGAATGTTTCTAAGAACATATCTACAATTCAAAAATATATTTGAATTTTTCGCCTTATCTATTCATTTCTAAAGTTCAACTACAAAGAATATAACAGAACGCAAACCACAGAACTCAGACTCAGAGCACAGTTATTTTTCGTTTATTGCAAAAATTAACATAAGATTAACATCAATAAACATAAGATGATTTTTTAGAATATTCCACAATCCGTAAAAATATTCGAATTTTCTGCCATACTTATTAATTTTTTTACTTTTTTCATAATATTGTAACGATGAGACAGTCTGTCGCGGTGCAAAGCAACCCTGCCGCTACGTGCCGTGCTATAACCCAATCTGGCAACGACGGCCGCGATAATAACTTTTAGTCCAACCTGGCAACGATGGTCGCGGTCATCAGGGAAACTTCTAGTCCAATCTGGCAACGTGCGAGAACGATCTGCGCGACGGCCGGACAGAGTATAAAAGGTGGCCAGATGCGGTGCAGCGAGTCAGTCTGGTTTTGACAAGTGAAGTTGCCACACGGAATAATTAAGCAAATACTTAAGTGTACGAACAGTAAAGTGTAAACTGTGAATAATAAAGTGACTGTTGGTGTATTTTATTGTCTGCGTTTAAGAAACTGACTGTGTTTTATTTTCAAATCACACAATCCAGAGATACGTGACCGCCCACTAGACTTAGTATTCGTAACATTTGGTGTCAGAAGTGGGATTGTGGAAAATTGAAGATAAGAAAAAAAAACGAAAGAAATAAAATTATAAAAGCACGGACATGGTGAAATTCGAGCTGCTGAAGGTAGACCAGCTGAAGAAGGAGCTGGCTGCCTGGAATTTGCCGACTGCTGGCGGAAAGGTGGAGTTGCAGTTGCGCTTGCGAGAAGCATGTGAGGAACGGGGCGTCGATTGGACTGTGCACGAGTTCGGAGCGCAAGAACAAGAGGCGTCGGCCAAAATGGAGGAATCGCCTGCAGGTGCGGCGTCGATGCAAAGTACGACTGCAGCGGCTGCGCCGCCACAAGCAATGGACATGAGCCAGCTAATGGTTGCACTTAAAGGCATGTTCGAGACAGCAAATCGAGAAATGGCAGCGAAGCTGGAAACTACGAATCTCGAAATTTCGGCAAAAGTCGAGACAGCAAATCGAGAAATGTCAGCGAAGCTGGAAACTACGAATCTCGAAATTTCGGCAAAAGTCGAGACAGCAAATCGAGAAATGTCAGCGAAGCTGGAAACTACGAATCTCGAAATTTCGGCAAAAGTCGAGACTGCAAATCGAGAAATGGCGGAAAATTCTGCGCGCATGGAGCAGAAGGTGGAGGAAATTTCCAATAGCCTGAATGTTAAAGTTGAGCATCTCGAGACGCGAATAGACGATTGGGACAAACGAGTTGACGAAATGGGTGAATCCCTGAATAGACGAGTTGACAACCTGGATGAGTCCTTGAACAAACGAGTTGACAGTCTGGAAGATTCGATGCACAGAAAGATAGACGAACGGTTTCGAGAGGTACAGCCACGAGAATGTTTGCCACCGGTTCAGGACGGTTTTGCTGCCAGAACAGAAGTGCCTACTTATGATGGTGCTGCGCCGTTCGACACATTTAAATTGCAATTCGACTTGGCTGCTTTGGAAAATCAGTGGACAGATATCAGGAAAGGTCGGAGGTTGGCACTGGCGCTGAAAGGTCCTGCGGCTGAGGTAATCAAATCAGTTCCAGAATGTTTAAGAAGTGATTACGGTGCCATCATGAGGGCATTAGCAGCGAAGTATAGCAACGAGCACAACCATGCGCTATACTACTGTGAGCTGAAGAACCGCAAGCAGAGAGCCAACGAGGCGCTGCAGACATATGCAGCAGACATTGAGCGGCTCGTACAGTTGTGCTACCCAAAATTTGGTGCTGATGATCTCGAGAGGATGAAGATTGAGTCGTTTGTTGAAGGTCTTCATGATCCGGAAACACGTCGCAGTGCGTTGATGATGGGCAAGCCAACATTTAAGGAAACGGTGACCAGCGCGATGACATATGAAGCGGCATGGATGGGGAGCACTCGGTATGCACCTGCAAGGATACGCCAGATTCAGGCGGACAACGACATTCCGATCCAAGCCATAAGCTCTGAGATACCGGGCAGGCCACGAGTGGTCTCCTCTAAAGTTGTTTGCTGGGTATGTGGTAAGCAGGGCCACATATCACGAGACTGCCGCCAACGAAAGAGGCGTTCCCGTTCTCGATCGCAATCGCCTGAAGCGAGGAATACTGACAATCGAGGCTCAGCCAACAAGCGCAGGGTTGAGGACGAGGAGCTGTTAAACTAAAACGGGTCAGCCCAAAGGGGCGTGAGCTGATCCCCACAATCTGCCGCCCCACCATCCTTGTCTCACAGCTGAAACGACAGCCCAGCAGCTTGACAATTGAAGGAAGGATAGATGGAAAGTTGTTCGTGTTGACACTGGATACTGGAGCGTCAAATTCGATCATAAAAAGGAAGCTGCTGAAGAACTGGGAACCGCTGCATGGCATACAGCTGCGGACTGCGACTGGCGAGCGCGCGCCGGTGAGAGGGAAAGTTACAAAAACGATTGCTATCGGCACCAGCAGCCTGGAACATGAGTTCATCGTCGCGGATATAATGGACGACGTGATTATCGGCGTGGATTTCATGATTAGGCACGGTTTTACGCTGGACCTGAAGGAAAATGTGCTGAGATATGCCAACGTTGAATTCCCGCTGCACACCGGTTATGAGCGAAGCGTGGCGGTAAGGAAGGTTGTATCGGGTCAACGCAGGAGGATACCAGCGAATTCTGAGGCGATTGTGTGGGCAAAGGTGGACGAGGACGATGGGACGAGTCGGCTGTGGGTAGTAGAAGCACCGAAACAAGGACACGACAACATCATCATCGGACGTACATTAGTGGAACCTAAAAATGGCAGGATACCAGTCAGAATACTGAACCCCCTGAATGCACCCAGATATGTCGGAAAAGATGAGGTAATTGGCGAGTGTAAGGAAGCTGTAGCAGTGGTCAATTGCGAGAGTAGCCCGCCTGGAGGTAATAAGAAGAGCGGTTTTAACATGGACGCCATACCGCAGGAGAACCAGTGGAGCAGCGAGTTGACGGCCAAGCAGAAACAGAAGGCGAGGTCACTCCTGCAGCACTATGGGTCAATTTTTGCGGCAGAAGCAGGCGGAAGAACAGCCATAGTGAAGCACAACATCGACACCGGAAGTGCAAAACCGATTCGCCAACCGCCAAGACGAGTTCCTCTGGCCAAGAGGGAGGAGGTCACAAATTTGATCGAGAACATGCGGAAAGACAAGGTCATAGAGCCTTCTTCGGGCCCCTGGTGCTCGCCGGTCGTGCTAGTCAAGAAAAAAGATGGCAGTACCCGGTTTTGTGTGGACTATCGGAAGCTCAATGATGTGACCAAGAAGGACAGTTATCCACTACCTCGGATCGATGACACACTGTCAGGCACGCAGTGGTTCTCCACGCTCGACTTACGCAGCGGCTATTGGCAGGTAGAGCTTGCAGACAAGGACAAGGAGAAAACGGCTTTCAGTGTTGGCGATGGTTTGTGGCAGTTCACCGTCATGCCGTTTGGACTCTGCAACGCACCAGCAACATTCGAGCGGCTAATGGAACGCGTGCTAAAAGGGCTGCATTGGCGGACGTGTCTGGTGTACCTCGACGACATAATCGTAATGGGTAAAAGCTTCGACGACCACCTGGGAAAGCTGAAGGAGGTATTTGAGCGGATACAAAAAGCCGGGCTTAAACTCAACCCAAAGAAGTGCTCGCTGTTCCAAAAGGAGGTCAAGTATCTGGGTCATACGGTTTCCGCCCGCGGAGTACATACGGATGAAGGCAAAATCACGGCGGTGAAGGAGTGGCCCCGGCCACGCAATCTACACGAACTCCGCAGTTTCCTGGGCCTGTGCACATACTACCGCCGATTTGTTCCGGGATTCGCGAACATAGCCAGCAGCCTGCACAAACTGACGAAAAAGGGCCAAGCTTTCGAGTGGAACGAGGAGCAGGAACAGGCTTTTGCACGTCTGAAGGAAAAACTGTGCAGTGCCCCAGTTCTGGCCTTCCCCGTGCCTGGGGAGATGTTTGTGCTGGATACAGATGCAAGCGGGAGTAGTATTGGCGGTGTGCTATCACAGATAATAGACGGCCAGGAACAAGTGATAGCGTACTACAGTAGGGTTTTATCGAAACCGGAACGCAATTACTGTGTGACCCGGAGAGAACTGCTGGCGGTATTGGACTGCGTGAAACACTTCCACAAATATCTGTATGGACAAAGGTTTCGCCTGCGCACAGATCATGCGGCATTGAGATGGCTCCTGAACTTTAAAGATCCTGAAGGACAATTGGCGCGGTGGATCGAGCGACTGCAGAGCTACGACTACACGATAGAGCATCGCAAGGGCAGTAGCCATGGAAATGCCGATGCCTTGTCCCGCCGTCCGTGCAAAGTCGAATGCAGGCAATGCTCGCGAGCCGAAAGCAAAGAACAGATAGTGGACGTCCGGTTGGTCAGCGTCATGCCAGAGGAAGAGTAGTCTGCGGAGAGGCTACAAAAAGACCAGCATGAGGATGCGGATCTTGCAAAAATCGTCGAAGGCAAGGAGCAAGGCGCACGTCCAGACTGGCAGGAGATGGCTGGTGAAAGCCCGATCGCTAAGGCTTACTGGGCACAGTGGAAAAGTCTGCGGCTGAAGGAAGGCTGCCTGTACCGCGAATGGGAGAGCGCGGATGGTCGTACCAGCAACCCCCTAATGGTAGTGCCGAAAAGCAGAATCAACGAGGTCATCGAGGCATACCATAACGACTCCAGTGGAGGGCACCTAGGCATCACCAAAACCGTCGCCAAAATAAAAAGACGATTCTACTGGGTAGGATGTCAGGAGTCTGTAGCCGAGTGGATTAAGAGCTGCGACCGATGTTCAGCCGCGAAAGGGCCGACAAGAAAATCTCGAGGCCGCATGCAGCAGTACAACGTGGGAGCGCCCTTCGAGCGGATTGCTATGGACGTCGCCGGCCCATTCCCAACTAGCACTCTAGGCAACAAATATGTGCTCGTCGTAATGGATTACTTCAGCAAATGGCCCGAAGTGTACCCTATTCCTAACCAGGAGGCCACCACGATCTCGGAAAAGCTGGTAAACAACTGGGTAGCCAGGTTCGGAGTTCCGTTGGAGTTGCACTCAGATCAAGGCCGGAATTTCGAGTCTGCGGTATTCAAGGAAGTGTGTGAGCTGCTGGGGATAAAGAAAACGCGTACCACTCCTTTGCACCCACAGTCCGACGGCATGGTGGAACGCTTTAACCGGACACTGGAGGAATACCTGCGGAAAGTGGTAGGCAGGAATCAAAAGGATTGGGACACGCATATCCCCCTGTTCCTGATGGCGTATAGGTCAGCCCCGCACGACACGACCTCACTCACTCCAGCCCGAGCAGTGTTCGGAACAGAGTTGCGGTTACCCGCTGACTTGAAGTTCGGGGTAGTCAGCACGACGGGAGGCGCTAAGACAGACTACGTGGCCAATAAGCGGGCGGAACTGGAGGAAATTCACCAGTTTATAAGGAGCCGCACCAAACTGCTCAGCGATAAGGCGAAAGCCAGATACGATCTTCGGGCCAACTCAGCAGGGTTCCAGGAAGGCGAGTTGGTAATGCTCTACAACCCGCAGCGGAGGAAAGGTTTGTCTCCGAAACTTCAAGCGTCATGGGAAGGACCTTACGAAGTCGTGACTAGGATTAACGACGTGGTATACCGGATTCAACGTTGCAGCAATAGAGGCGCCAAGCTGAAGGTAGTCCATTTGGAGCGCCTGGCGCCTCATCACAGCGGAGCCTCGGCACTTGTTCGGGACGAACAAGTCTAAGTGGTGGGCAGTGTAACGATGAGACAGTCTGTCGCGGTGCAAAGCAACCCTGCCGCTACGTGCCGTGCTATAACCCAATCTGGCAACGACGGCCGCGATAATAACTTTTAGTCCAACCTGGCAACGATGGTCGCGGTCATCAGGGAAACTTCTAGTCCAATCTGGCAACGTGCGAGAACGATCTGCGCGACGGCCGGACAGAGTATAAAAGGTGGCCAGATGCGGTGCAGCGAGTCAGTCTGGTTTTGACAAGTGAAGTTGCCACACGGAATAATTAAGCAAATACTTAAGTGTACGAACAGTAAAGTGTAAACTGTGAATAATAAAGTGACTGTTGGTGTATTTTATTGTCTGCGTTTAAGAAACTGACTGTGTTTTATTTTCAAATCACACAATCCAGAGATACGTGACCGCCCACTAGACTTAGTATTCGTAACAATATATTAATAGATCAATACGCTTTCTTCTACTACACACTGCCACGAACGCCAATGCAACCCTGCAAAGAAACACCACTCAAGACTCTCCTCAATCAGCTGTTTGCCATAAACGTAATTTGTTGTAAAGAAACACAATTTTTTTCATTGCATTTAACACGGAGACGGAATTTAAAAGAAATTGAATAAATTATCACTATTTGAGTTTGAATTAAAGCAAAGCCTACAAAATGGGTAAAGGTTTCAACAATTACATGTGCAAAAAGTTCTTTCATCCCGCCTCGCGCGATAACCTCAAGCGGGTAAGTGCCATTGGCCAAATTTCATCATGCACACTTAATCCTCACGTTAATGCGAACTCTATAAATTTTTTTGTTTTGCAAATTGCAGGTATGGATGGCCGAGCAGCAGGCGGACGCCTACAAGAAGAAGCAGGAGGAGCTGCGCACACAGTACGAGAAGGAGCAGAATCTGCACGAGAACAAGGCCATGTTGAGCAAGGAGAGCAAGGACAAGCTGAGCGTGAATTTCATGTACGAGCCACCGCCTGGTGTGCGCAAGGAGCGCGAAAAGGACACTACCGAGCCCGAGTACAAGTTCGAGTGGCAGCGCCAGTTTAATGCGCCGCGCGAGTCATACTGCAAGGGCGACACCGAGATACGCGACCAGCCGTTCGGCATACAGGTGCGCAATGTGCGCTGCATCAAGTGTCACAAATGGGGCCACATCAACACAGACAAGGAGTGCAGCATGTACAGCATATCGATGAGTGAGGCGCGTAAATTGCACTCGGAATCGGAGGCCAGCGACATGATGGCCAAGAATATACTCGAGGAGCAGATGAAAGAGGACGGCCTGATGATGAAGCGTTCCGCCATGGAATTGCAGAATATCAAGCAAATCAATCAGCAGCACAAGCTGGTGGGCAGCGATGCCGAGGATGAGCAGGCGGACGGCGGTGTGTATGGCAACGGCCAGGAGGGAGGCAATACGGAGATGGCCTTTCTGAAGTCGCTGTCTAAGGAGCAAAAACTGGAGCTGCTCAAGAAGTTGGAGAAAATCGAAAAGATTAAACAACGCAAAGATAAAAAGGCAAAAAAAGATAAGCACAAAAGCAAGAAGGATAAGAAACACAAGAAGCGCAGCAAGCGCTCTAAGAAAAGTCGAAAAAGCAGCAATACAAGTAACAGTGATGAGGAAAGCGAGAATGAACGTAATAACAAGAAAAAACAACGCAAGGCAGCGTTAAAGAAAGATAAGAAAAATGGCAAAATCACAAAGAGCGCAGCAACTGCTTCCTCAGATGAGGCCATAAGCGTGGAGTCGACTGACAGCAGTGATTCCTCGTCGGACAGTGAGAAAACACACGCCAGACAACATAGAACTGTGTCTAGAACACGCGAGAACGGCAGGGAAATGAACGGAAGTGGACGGCATGCGCGCAGCAGCAATGAGGATAGGAAAGCAAGTAACGCCAGACTGGAGAAAAGAGATCGTTCAAGAGATAGAGGAAACAGAGATAGTAGAGAAAGAACTGATAGAAGAAAACGCAGTCACTCCAGAGAAAGAAATAGTGCTATGGAAAAGAGAGCACGTAGTCGCTCTAGAAATAAAGATACAAGACACAGTCCTTGCAGAGTAGAAAGTAGAAGACGTAGTCGCTCTAGAGAAATGGAAAAGCGACATAGTTCAGATAAAGTGGAGAAAAGAGCACGAAGTCGTTCGAGAGATCGAGGCAGAAGACGCAGTCCTGCCAGAGCTGATAGAAGCAAGTATAGTCGTTCTAGGGACGAAGGCAAAAAACACAATAGTACTGAAAGAATCGAGAAAACCCGACGCAGTCCGTCCATTGACAGTCGCCAGCGACACAGTCCGCCGCGCAGACGTCGCAGCAGCTCCAGAGACAGTCAGAGACGCAACAGTCGTGCGCGCACCGATCGACAACAGCCGCGTAGTCGCTCTAGAGATGCCGAGCACAGACGACGTAACCGTTCGACCTCACGCAAATAAGCAACCAGCATTTACGTTGGCTAACATATACGTAAAGATATATACTTAAAAATGAATGTTACATATTTTACTGGACATTGCAGTGCAGACCAGGAATCTGGCCACCTATGCAGCTTCCAGTTGCATACAAACGTGCTGCATTGGTTCAATGGCGTTGACCACAACATTTACAACTTTTTACATTAGCATTTGATAAACGCTTTGCTTCAACTTTAATATCGTGTTTGTATGTTTGTTGTTGTACTCTATACGCAAATCATAATAAAAACCATTTATGAGAAGCGTCCAACATCTTTCTTTCGACTTTTATTTGATTTGATTTTTTGTAATTCATTATTTTTTTAGTTTAATTACTTTTTATTATTTAGTTTTTGTTATTTTTGCAAAAACAGCGATTTTAGAACGTGCACGAAATGCGTTTATAAATATTACGGCTTCACATCAATTTAGACAGCTGCCGCGGCGGATGTCCGGGCGATTCAGTTTCGCACGGTGGTGGTGGTGCTGGAGCCGGCGGCGACGCACAGGTCGGCGCCATGGTTGCCCGAGTCACGCGGAATACTCTGCAAAGCAATAGCAAAAATTATTTATGCATTAACAAGAACAAAACGATTTGATTGCACCTTCACTTGGATGTGACTCTTGAGCATGGCGGCGCGCAGCACCAGCATGCGTGAGCGTCGCTGATATTCCTTGCCCATAGCCACGGCGCGCGCAAACGTGCTGCTGCGCTGGTCGGCCTCGCGTGCATACAGTATTTTGTTGTGCGAGTCGATGCGCGCCTGGATCTGCCCGTCGAGTATTAGCTGCATCACTTCGTTCTCCAGCGCCGCCACGCTGCGATTGAAGGCCGTGGCCATTTTGCGCATGTCCGCCGACAGATACGGACTGAAGTACTGTATCAGCGCACGATTGCGTATTTTGGTGTAGAGCGCGTTGACGTGCGGCGCTATGTAGATGTCCAGCAGCAGATTGTCGCGTATGTCGTCGAGCAGCTTGAGGCAGAAGGCGTACTTAGATTCGTAGAATTTGAAGATGATGTCGCGCAGCTGCGGCTCCAGCTCGAGAAACAGCTTAAACGAGCTGGACGCAATGACATGCTTCTGCAGCTCCTGCCGATCGTAGGTGGCCAGTGCGCACAGACCGCCGTACATGGCCACATTGTTTTGCGAGATCATCTCGGGAAAGTCGCAGTGATCGAAGTTGGCGAGTAGAAAGTACTTTGCTGCGGATTTGTACTTTTTGGTCTGCAGCTCGGCCAGACCGGCAGCGCATTTGAGACGCGTTGCCACCGACTGCAAACAACACCAAATTTTATAATTTGTAGAAATGAGTGAAATTAGTTGCAGTCACTTACCTGATTGGTGTCCTTGGAGCCTTCGGCAAATTCGGGCGTACTCTCTGCCTTGGATACGTAGCTGAGCACGTGCGACCAGTTCTGCAAGTACAGCGACACCTTGATGACGTTCACGCACATGTTGATGACATGCTTGCCGCTAGTGCAGTAGTCGCGCGCGCGCGAGTAGCACTTCAGTGCGTTGGTCAGATCGCCGCAGGCCAGATAGTGATCGCCCAGATCGTCGTGAGCGCGCCGTATGCTCTCCTTGATCGAATTCGATTTGTAGTTCTTCAGCTCAGAGTCGAGTTTCTCCAGCTGCAACGCTGCCTGTTTGCTCTTCTTCTCCACCCAGCTGTGATCGAACACGGGCAAATCCACGGCGTGTGCTGCTCCGCCGCCGGCTGCCGCTCCCCCAGCTGCTGCTGCTGCCGCCGCCGCTGCTGCCACCGCACCCCCACCAGCCACACCGCCTGCTGCTGCTGCCGCTGCAGCCTGAGCAGCAGTCTGTGCCGCCACATCGGGCAGTGCAGCGGCAGCGGCTGCCTGATTGGCCGCACCACGACCGACGCCGGCCAGCGCCTCGTCCAGTTTCTTGTGCAGCACCTGGTATATTTGCACATTGTATGTGCTCATCACGAAGTTTATGGCCATTTTCAGTGCCTCGAGACGCAACGTGGGACAGACGTCTGCGACGAACATTAGCCGATAGAGGCGTGCCAGACCGCTGTACGAATTGGCATACGCCTCTAGATCCAACGTGGGATTCTCTACAATCAGCTGGTGTTCCTCGTTGTTGTCATTGTCTTCGATGGGCGCGTCCACTTGCATCGGTTCGATGGCATTCTGCGCGGCGAAGAAAATACACAAACAACACAAAGAATAATTCGGTCTGCTAGATTAGCCAATGAGAAGCAACAATAAAAACGTTCACTCACTTGGGCCAAGGGCTGCAGTGGCATTAACGGCATTCTGCAAATCGTTTCCTCACACAATTAATGCAGCTGCACGCACTTATCTACTGAAATGTTGTTAGTATTGCAAATTTTTGCTGATTTTCTATTCGTTCGGTTTTATCTCGAGCTAGTATGAAATTTCGCCAGTTGCGCTACTCTTCTTTTTTTTATACACTCAGCCGGTTTTGACAGTTAAATCGGTGGCTTTGTTTAGTGCGGCATTGCCAGACCGAAAACAGTAAAGCAAACGGCGAAATAAATAAAAATTTTTTAAATTTCGTACTGTACAAGAGAATTTTGGGTTTTAGTGAAAATATTTTAATCAGTTATGATATAGGTTTATAAAATATTACGCGGGAAAATATTAGCTTTCGTGTTTTTCTTACAATTCAACCATTACACAAAGAAAGTATTTTCAATGCAATATTTTCGTTTTTGAAAATGAAAGCGAGTGAGAAAGAAATGCTAAGCAGACTACTACAGTACGTTATTAGATTTAAATGTGAAAAATGCAAGAATGTGAAAATATCCATGGTACAAAAATATTTTTTTGTATCATGAAAAAATCTACTCAAACAATAAGACACACATTTTTTATAAAATATATGTGTATATGTGAACTTTTGCCTTCATTATGTTCAATAATATTAATAAATGTTCAATAATTATAGTAAATATTTAGCATTATTGACTTTAAAAATTAAGTGAGCACATCAAAAGAAACAAACAAACAAATTAAAACAAAAGCCAAATATATATTATATTTCAGCGTAATTTCTGAGTACCTCGTAGGCGTTCACAATAGTCCTTTACGGTGTCACCAACATACAGCAAAGAAGAAGACCGCAATAATGTTCGCACGTGTGCTATAAGAAAAATATAAACAGTTTTGCCGGCGGCTTGAATTATATTTTTGTGTAAAGTTAATTTGTAATAAATTCAATTGGCATAAAGTTAAAATGAGTGAACAACAAGTTGTTGCAAATAGCGTTAAAACAGAAAAAATTGAAGATGTTGAAGCGGCAGTCAAAACAGCGCAACTGGAGCCAACAGATTCGCCCAAGGAAGCTCAGCCAAGCAACGATGAGTTCAAGTATCTGGAACGCAATGAATTCACATCTGAGATTTACAAAATTGAAGTTCGCAACTTGGGCTATTTTGGCATCGGGGTAAGCTGAACCTGGGCTAGTCTCTTATATCTGTACGGTGAGCTAGAGCACTGAAAATTTTATGGTAGGTAGTATTCGCTATTAAACGCGGAATTTTAAATTTTTAGCCGTCGGAGTTGTCTAGTTTTTAAGTTATTAATTTTTAAAAATTACAAAAATCGCCTCCCAAGCTTACACTTCTTCTTCCACTCAATACAACTGTCATTCACAATAGGATAAAAGCTGAAGAAATATCGACAGCATTGCCATTTTGTTATGCAGAAATACTGTTAGCACCTTACTGATGCTCCGGCACAATGGTTGCTCCTATGAGGGTTATTTTTCAAGCGCCCGGCCGAAGGCCGACCACACAGAAGGGATTTGAATGCAGAAATACTGTTAGCACTTTACTGATGCCTGGCGCACTAGTTGCTCCTATGAGGGTTATTTTTCAAGCGCCCGGCCGAAGGCCGACCACACAGAAGGGATTTGAATGCAGAAATACTGTTAGCACTTTACTGATGCCTGGCGCACTAGTTGCTCCTATGAGGGTTATTTTTCAAGCGCCCGGCCGAAGGCCGACCACACAGAAGGGATTTGAATGCAGAAATACTGTTAGCACTTTACTGATGCCTGGCGCACTAGTTGCTCCTATGAGGGTTATTTTTCAAGCGCCCGGCCGAAGGCCGACAACACAGAAGGAGTTTGAATACAGAAATACTGTAAATATTTCACTGAATCTGAAGCCCTACTTGCACTTAAGAGGGTTATTACCCCTCTCCCCTCTTTTTCCACCTACCCACTCCACCTTATTGGCAAGTAATTACAAGTTTTCTCGCTTCGCAAGTAAAATTTAAAAAATTAATTAAAAAAAAACTATACACTTCCGACGGTTTTCCTTTCAAGGGGGATATATGGGGGACCCCCCCTACCCCCCCACACAATTTTATCCTCCTCCTCGAACGTACAGATATAAGAGTCCTTCCTGAACCTGAGTTGGAAGTTCATAATATGTGATTAATTTACATGTCGTCGTTGCAGAAAACGAATGTCGTATGTTCCATTGAATTTAATAGCACATACGACAATCGTTTTCTCCGGCGACGATGTGGCAAACGTATTTATTTACCTTCTTTCATAACACTAGGAATTCAAGAAGCTGCTCAAGTCAAAGCTTAATCTGGACATGACCAAAATCAAGTCGCCGCTGCGCAAGGAGTTTGCCTTTGTGTGCTTTCGCAGCCAGGCGGACCAAGAACGCGCCATTGAAACGCTGAACGGCTACAAGTGGAAGGGCAAAGTTTTGCAGGCCAATGTGCGTACAGTCTTGTATTAAAATTTTGCATTCAAATAAGTTAATTTATGTTTACATTTTAGGCCGCCAAAGCCTCTGCCGATCCGCTGATGAAGCGTCGCAACGAGAGTGACCATCAGACTGAGGGCACACAGCGCAAAAAGCAGCGCACTTCGGCCGATGTCATTTGTCCCTTAGCCGCGTTGCCCTACGACAAACAGCTGGAGCAAAAGACCAAGGAAATGCAGGATCTGCTCAAGAAGTTCACCAACAAGCTGCGAAACACGAACAACGCTGCCCGCCATCCGTTGAAGAGCTTTAAATTTGAGGGCGTGCGGGGCTCGCCCCAAGTCAATGGCTATCGCAACAAAAACGAGTTTACAGTGGGCAAGAATTCAGCGGGCGAGGTAGTGGTTGGCTTTCGGCTGGGCAGCTATGCCGACGGCTCAGTTGAAGTGTCAGAAGTACAAACGCTGCCCCATCTGCCGGATGCTGCGAAGTGGGCAGCTGAAAGCTTTCAGCAATTTATGAGGCAATCAAAGTTTCTGCCCTTCAATCCGGAGGACAATTCCGGTCACATACGCCAACTGATGGTGCGCACCTCTGCACACAGCGGCGAAATAATGCTCGTGGCCGGCGTTTACTCGTCGAATCTGAGCGAAACCGAACTGGTCGATTTCAAGGAGCAGCTGCGCGTATTCTATGAATCGAATGAAACTGCCACATTCAAGTGCACTTCGCTCTACTATCAGGATGTGAAGCATCGTGCTGCTGGACAAGTGATCTCGCCAGTGGAGCATCTGTCGGGCACCACACACATCACCGATGTCATACAAGGACTGCACTTTCGCATTAGCCCGTTGGCCTTTTTTCAGATCAACACCAAAGGTGCCGAGTTGCTCTACCAGCAGGCAATCGAACTGGCAGCACCGCAGCCACACTCGACGGTGCTGGACATTTGTTGCGGCACCGGCACCATAGCGTTAGCCTTTGCCAAACATTGCAAGCAGGTTGTGGGCGTGGAGATCATACCGGACGCCATCAAGGATGCCGAGTTCAATGCCAACGCAAACGCAGTGACCAATTGCAAGTTCTATGCAGGCAATGCCGACGACTACATTCAGTCCATGGTGCGAGAGGTGGTGTACGGGAACGCGCCAGGCTCGCCGCTGGATCTTGTAGCAGTGGTGGATCCGCCGCGGGCGGGATTGCGTAGGTTTCAAGCATTGCTGATACGCTTTAAGGATATTTTCTGTCAAAAATAACCACTTGATTATATTTTGGTGTTTGCAGATAATCGCTCCATTGCTGCTATACGTGCGGCCAGCGCCATACAGCGTCTGATTTATATATCCTGTAATCCTGTGCATTCACAGCGCAATTGGCTGGAGCTGGGCCGGCCCGAGTCCAAGCAGTACAAAGGCGACCCTTTCTTTCCTAAAACCGCAGTGGCGGTGGACATGTTTCCGCACACAACACACACCGAACTGGTGCTGTTGTTCGAGCGTGCTTCGAAAGCCGAGCCGATGGTGGAGGAAAAGAATGGGCTGCAGGTTGGTGAGAAAACGGAGCAAAGCGTAGAGAATAAAGAAGACAATAAATTAGAATTGGATGCAGAAGTGGAAAAAGTGGACGCGGAAAAGATGGAGAAAGACTCGCAAAAAGTGGACGCAGATGAAAAAATGCTAACGCAAGAGTCGAAAAACGAGCCTGATTCAGCTGCATCCGAGAAGGATTAGTAGCTGGCAAACGTTTGATGTTTTTGTGTATATAATTCTGTGGTCAAAAGCAATAACCGCCTAAGTCGAAAATTACTGTTTCGAGCAATCTCGCTTTAAAGTTTTAGCGCGTAGTGTGTTCGTTATGGGAATGCGAATAGGTTTTTATTAATAACTTCTTTTATTTTAAAGTTACAAACTCCCCGATTTTACACAAACGTAGAGCACAGTCAAGGGAACGTGGTGGCATCCATAACTCAATTTCTTCTTAAGTCGACTTAAGCGGTTATTGCTTTTGACCACAGAATTATTATACAATATATTTTAGTTTATATCCAATTTAAGTGTGCAACTCAAATTTTTGAACATGTATGCAAAAAAAAAGTTTTGTTATTTTGGGTATGAACTGCAAAATTTTATTTTTATGAATGTAAATATTACTGTTGCTTTTTATTTTCCAAATAAAGTGAATGTCGAAGAGCATTGCACTTGAAACTAAATTTGAATTTGAAACATAACTTGGCCCACTTTCTAGTTGGCTCCATATTTTGTAAATTTATAAAATAGGCCATTCAATTGGGTTTAGATCGACATACCAACCAGTCATCTCAAAATTTTTGTTTTTCGTAAAGGCGTAAAAAATTAAAATTTCTTTGTTTTCTGAAAACTATGATAATGTTGGCTTAAATTAACATCTTAATCAGTGCGGTAATTTTGTTCGTAATCGTAATTATCTCTGCGCCTGGCTGTTTCTGAAGTCGTGTGCAATTTCCACAATCAACACACGTTCACTCAAGGACCGAATGACAGCGGGACAGGTTAACATTTTTACGTTGAATTACACGAAAGCAAAAATTAATTACTGGCTAATCATTATTTGCTCGTTAAGCATTATTTGCTCAACTCTTGGCAGCCCTAGTCGGGAACAAACGCTTTTCAGTAAATATGTAGATATATATTTCATTTATTCTGAAAAATCTCCAATTTTATGTTTGTTTTTTGCTTTTGTTTTGTTTTTGTACTATGACATTCATCATGTAGGAATTCATATATTTTTTCATAATAAAAAACTCTCGGAACTTCCAAAATCTTCAGTTTTGGCGCTCTGTTGAGCTTCGGATCTGCGTAACTCATTGTACCGTTAATACGAAAAATTGGCCACCAACGCTTTAGTGTTGGTTTTGCCGCAAATTCATTGTGACCTAGCAGCTGGAGCTGTTAGCAAGAAGCAGCAGCAAGACACAACAAATTGCTTCGATCAATTTTCTTTTGCTGCAGTTGGCGACACAAAAAACCTAAAACGTTTACAACAATAGACAACGCTTCATTATTATGTATAATGATGTCAGTTACCATCGATACGGCACACCGCTTCCGCCTCTAGAACAAGGTTTGTTGAAGTTCTATTTGTTGCAGTTGTCGAGCGCATTGCACTCTGACTGTGGTTCTTGCTTACTGCACTTTTCGCAGATGAGGTGCCGTCGAAAAAACACATACGCCCCGAAGACCAAATCGTCACCGACGAGAACGGCAAGCGCCGCTTTCATGGTGCGTTCACTGGCGGCTTCAGTGCCGGCTATTGGAACACCGTCGGCTCACAGGAGGGCTGGACGCCGGCGAGTTTCAAGAGCTCGCGTACCGATAAGGCGCCGGCGCGCGCCCAGCTGCGCCCCGAGGACTTCATGGACGCCGAGGATATGGGCGAGTTTGGCATAGCGCCACAGCGAGTGCAGCCGCGAGCGGAGTTCACAGATGATGACGGAAGCAGAAAGCGCAGATATGAGCCGCCCAGCACTGGCGTCATACCGGGTAGGCCAGTGCTTGAGATGCTGCTGCAACACCGCGAAGACAAAATTGGCGAACGCATAATGAAGAGCATGGGCTGGCGGCCCGGTCAGGGTGTCGGGCCGCGACTGACGCGTGAGCAAAAGAAGCAGATTCGGCAGCGTCGTCGGCATGAGGCCTATCTGAATCGCCACTATGGCGCTCAGCCAGTGTCTGGTTCACTAACGGATGATTCCGGCGGCAGCAGCTCAGGCAACGAAGATTCGAATGACGAGATTACATATGCGCCCGACGACTACGAGCCATATGTGTGCCAGCCGAAGGACGATTATTTCGGCTTAGGCTACAATGAGTTTCTTAGTCGCGATCCGGTGCTGTCTGCAAAGAGTAGCGTTAGCATGGCGACAACATCAGCGTCGGGGAGTGGACACATCAATTTGTTTGCACCGCCGCCGCTGCAGTTGGTCGGCAAGAACAACAAGACATTGTCCATAACGGGACAGGCATTCGGTGTGGGCGCGCTGGAGGAGGACGACGAGGACATCTACGAGCGCGACGATATGACGCGTTACGACTTCTCGCTCGACGACCGCAAGAAGCCAAAGGTTAAGAAAGAGAAATTTGTGCAAGATCGAGCTGTGATTCCAGGTTTCCAAGCGGCCAAAAATCCGCCGCAGCCCGTTCCGCGGCATGATGTAGAAGTGCCAGAGGGCTTCAAGCCGCGCAACTGGCTGCAACGGAAAAACCGTTTCGAACCGCTTGATCCAGAAAGAGCCAAAGAGTTGGAGCGGAGCTTCAACAAGTTGGATCCGAGAGGTTGGCTGACTCCGCAGGAGCGCGGCGATATGTTGAACGACATTACCGACCGGCCAACGACCAGTGCACAGGCAATCGCCCAAGCAAACGTCCAGGCTCAAGCGCACACCCAGGCTCAATCACACACCCAGGCCCAGGCTAAAGCGCACACCCAGGCTCAAGCCCACGCTCAGGCCCAAGCTCACGCCCAAACCCAACCGCAGGCTCAGTCCCAACACCAAGCAGCGAGCTCTTCTAGGATCGATAATATAAAACGCCTCACTAACACCACGCAGCAGCTATTTGCGCGTCTTGCACAAATCGACAGGTTTACGAGCGGCGGTGTAGAGTCTCCACACGAGGAGGAAGTTTTCGCTGACCAAGTGGCGCGAGAGCAACACGAATTGTTACAGAAAGCGCGAGTGAAGACGCAATCATTGGGTAAAAATACCTTCTCATTAAAATGTTAGACTTAGTACTGCCGCTTGTTGCAATTTATCGTTAGTGGTATATAAACACAACCAATCAACTTTATTTAGAATTTTTCAAAAACAAAGTTTACTTATATTGCAACAGCGTTAATGCCGATTTTGCATGAGCAAGTGGTTCGCATCGCATTTGCAACTAAATCTTTTCATACATTTTTCTAGCCTCTACTTTGTCAAATATGAACTTCAAGCCATTCATTAACGATGCGGCCAAGCAGAAGCGTTACGACGAGTTTTTGGCTGCCAATGTAACATCCGAAGCGGACATTCATGCATTACTGAATGAAATCCAACCGTTACACCTATCCACTTGGGATCGTGAAAAGGAAAAGAGAGAATTCATGCAGGCAAAAAGCTTATACAAGCCTCTGGATGGTAGTATGGCGGAAAGGTTTGTACACACTCACATGTAACCATCCAAAGGCTCTCAATCGTTAAACTGACTTTTTGCTTCTCTGCTTAGGTTCGTTTCCGGAGCTGATTACCAGCCCGAACAGAAGGCTGCTGAGCAGCCCAAGCCGAATAAATCGTTTAAGCCGGAGCGCAGCAGATCTACGTGGAAGCCGGCCTCTTTGTTGTGTAGACGCTTTAATATCGCTGAGCCGCACGGTGGCGCCGTACCGGAGGAAAAGTCGCGCCCCCGCACCAAACTGTCCATATTCAACTATCTCGAGGATTCGGTGAATAAAAAGTCGGACTTCCAAACGCCAATACTTGTACCAAAATCCACGAGATTCACTCATAATCCTCGGCCCATTGTGCGGCATGAAAGAATGAATGAACCACAATCTTGTGAGACGGATACTTCGAGTTTGTCTAATAAGCATGTGCATGAAGCAGAGTCTAGCGACGCCGATGGTTCGCAATCCACTGATGAGTCTCGACACAAAGAGCCAGTCAAGGATAGCAAGTCTAAAGAAAGTGTTGATATTTGGTTAATGCCGTCGAATGAAGCAGAGCTCAATAAATCAGTAAAGAATGTACAGAAGGACAAGAAGTATATCCCTTCGGCGTCAAAGCTCGGTCGTTATAAACCGAAAACAGTGTTGGAGAAGCTGGTGGAAGAATCGCGTGATAAGCCCGCATGGGAGAAGGTGGACATATATCATGCTATCTTCGATAATAGTAGCGACGAAGATTTAGTTGTTAGCGGTGATAATGAACCTGTTGAAGTGACGCTGATAACAAATACTTCGTCCCAAACATCCGATGGCAATTTGCTGGGCGCCAAAAATGCAGCGTCCGCGAATGTATTGCGAAATAATTCGCCGCCGCGTGGCATCTTCAAAGTGTTATTCCCAAGGGATGAAAATGAAGCTGGAACTCCTAAAGACATCCACTGTGCCGATACCCATTCAGACAAAACCCACAAGGAAAAACTGGATGATTTGAAATCACGACTCACTGATCATCTGGAACACGCAAAAGGACCGGGCAAACCAAAAGAAAAGCTCATGGCCGCTGATACAGCTAAACCTGATGTCGGACCAGTTCGAATTGTCTACCAACCAAAGAGGGAACGGTTAGGTGGCGCTGGTGTGCCGGTCACTTCAACCATAACAGCTCCAGTTTACGGGCCCAAAATGCCAGATTTCTTTAAATCGGTATCGCTCAGCAGCGGCAAGGAAACTATGAGCGTGTCTTCAGTAAAGGTTGTTGATAGTAAGTTGCGGCGTTCGCTGGAATCGATCAGTGACAATCGTTTGCCCACAATCAAGGAGGAGGAGTGGGTAGAGAAAAAGCTGACAGAGGATAGAGCTGATAGAGAAGCCGAAAAAGACAGCAGTGACAGTAGTAGCGACAGTGACAACGAGAGCGTTGCGTCCAAACCAAAACAAAAGAAACGGTCAAAGAAGAGGAAACACAAAAAGCATAACACCAAAGAATGTGTACTCACGAGCAAGAAAGTGAAAAAGAAATCAAAAAAATTGAAAAAATCGCATAAGAGCAAAAAGAGCAAAGAGAGTAAAGAAAGAGAAAAGAAAAAATATACGGACTAATGAAAAAAACTTAAAAATACGCATTCAAATGGCTTAAAAAGAAATTGATTTTAATAAGTGTTTACATTAAAAAAAAATTAGTTGCATAATGATTTTGAATGGAAATCTTGCGTTGGATATTTGAAAATTGCAATAAAAGAAGATTAAAAATAATCAACATTTTTTTAGTTTTAGGGTTTAAAAGGTAAATGAAGTTAAATAAACTGTAAAATAAAATGAAATTCAATTAAAATATAAAATAAAAAATGGAATTATAAAATTAAAAAATTAAAAAAATTAATTAAGAAATACAATTTCAAAATGTAATTAAATAAAGTTAAGTAGAAACGTAAAAACATAGAACAAAAATAGAATGCAGTAAAATAAAATAACACAAATCAAATTAAATTAAATGAATTAAATTAAATTAAATTAAATTAAATTAAATTAAATTAAATTAAATTAAATTAAATTAAATTAAATTAAATTAAATTAAATTAAATTAAATTAAATTAAATTAAATTAAATTAAATTAAATTAAATTAAATTAAATTAAATTAAATTAAATTAAATTAAATTAAATTAAATTAAATTAAATTAAATTAAATTAAATTAAATTAAATTAAATTAAATTAAATTAAATTAAATTAAATTAAATTAAATTAAAATAAATTAAAATAAAATAAAATAAAATAAAATAAAATAAAACAAAACAAAACAAAACAAAACAAAACAAAACAAAACAAAACAAAACAAAACAAAACAAAACAAAACAAAATAAAATAAAATAAAATAAAATAAAATAAAATAAAATAAAATAAAATAAAATAAAATAAAATAAAATAAAATAAAATAAAATAAAATAAAATAAAATAAAATAAAATAAAATAAAATAAAATAAAATAAAATAAAATAAAATAAAATAAAATAAAATAAAATAAAATAAAATAAAATAAAATAAAATAAAATAAAATAAAATAAAATAAAATAAAATAAAATCAAATCAAATCAAATCAAATCAAATCAAATCAAATAAAAAAAATAAAATAAGATAAAATAAAATAAAATAAAATAAAACAAAATTAGTTAAGAATAAAATTAAAAAAAAGATTAAATGAAATAATTACAATTGAAAGTAAAATCAAATTAAAATTGAAATAAAATTCAAATTAAAAATTAAAATTAAATTAAATCAAAGAAATAAATTCAAATCGAATTAAAGGATTAAATCAAATAAAGGAATAGGCATAGTTTTTTAACTTTCCGCGTGCTAAAGGTATGTTTTAATAAGTTTTTATGTTAATTAATTTTCTTAAATGTTTTATTTGCTTTTCAGTTGTTGCAGTCTTTTAACAAACAAGCTACAAGTAGAATCAAGCTAGAATACAAGCTACAAGTAGATCTTTTCCACCACTTTTACCCTTTTTTTTTGGATATCACAACTCATCAAACTTACGATCATAGTTCAAGCATCCAGGTTCGTGTCCATGCTTATAACAAACCACTTTTACGATAATCGAATGCACAACATTGACTATACTCCCCACTGCAGTGGTCAGCTGAACATGGCAAATAGCCAAACTCGACAGAGCCGAACAGCAACCAAAAGCAACTCGACTGAGTCAAGCCACGGTTTGTGGCCTCAGCTGAGTGAATTTATCTACGCAACGCGACGACGGTGGCTGAAGAGATTCTTGCCAGCGTGCCAATAATTCAGTTGCAATTTACGGGTATCCACGAGCGGTTCGTCCAACCGAACTGACGACGGACGCTGGAAACGAAAGCGCAGTGTAGCGTAGCGAAACATGTTCGAAGAGAGCGACACTTGAGTGGTCGGGGAGCAGTGGGAAGTGAATGTTGGCATTCTCAAGTGCAGAAAAGTTCAATTGAAATGCTGCCAAAAATCACAAAGAAATTGTTATTGTTGAAAGCGTTATTGTTGTTGTAATCAGAAGGTAGGATGTGCGGTTCAATTGAAAACAAAATCCATTAATTAACTGCGCTGTAATAAAAGTGAAAAGTTTGTTAGATATAAATTAAACAACAACAAAAAAACAGCACACATCCACTGTTGCTGCGCGCGTGTAGCTGCTGAAAATTATTATGGTGCGCTGAAACCTGTTGGCGTTTCAAGCCAGTTGCCAGTTGGTGCTTGCATGCAAAACCGATAAAAAAACAACACTTACACAGATACAATTGAAATGAAATCAACAAAACACACACTACCTGGAAGATATTAGCGAGCAGACAAGCTGATAAAACAGAAAAATGTGCTGTACACAATACAATTTCCATTTATTGAAAAGCGCAAGCAAATTGTGGCAGTGGGGAGGAGGAAAGTGGAGTTGGCGAGGAGTGCGATGGCAGCAGCAGCAGCCAGCGATCGTATAAACACGCGGAACAAAATTTTGCCATGTTGGCGGCGCAATGAAATTGCTGTGAAAATGTGGCTGTTTGTTGTTGTGCGGAATTTTTTTGACTGGCCACTTTGCGCCCACTTTTTATGCAAAACAAACACGACGACAGTTGTACATTGGTTGCAGCTAATAAAGTCGGCACGACACTCTATGGACAACAACAACTTGGAGTCAAATATGGCAATTTTAAAAAGTTAATGAATGAAAAAATGCAATAACAAAAAGTTATAAGGAAAAAATACTTCAAGTTTTAATAGCGTCTGGTGTAAAAATATGTACAAAAGCAACAGCAACAACACTAACATTAATTAATTGAAAAACTCCAAAAAAGCAAGCAAAAGTAATAAAAGCCAGTGAAAACTCGCTCACAGAAATAACAACCATAACAACAACAACAACAATCAGCATTAGCGATCACACCAAAAGTATCTCGTCGTTTGTCTGCGCGCTGAGTGAGATCATACCTGCGGCTTTTCGTATCTTCAGCCACATCCAGCTGAAGCGCAACTTACGCTCTCGCTCTCACTTGCCGATCTCTCTTTGGGCCGCTGCGTGGGCCCCACTTTGGCAATAATGCAAGAAGAAAACCAACACACGGCCCAAAAAGGCTTCTTGCTGTTTGTTGTTTTTTATTTTTTTTGCTCGAATTTGCTTCTTGTCCATAGCACATTTTTCCCAATATTGACAGAAATTGTTGGCATTTTTTCATGTCGCTACTGAGCTGAAGAGCGCCGCTCTGCTCTGCTCTACGACTGCCAACAAACCATAAGCCAGCAGGTAGAGTTTAGTTCGCTGACCATATTTACGGTGTCTGCTTTTGCTTTGTATGCTTTTTGTTGTTGTTGCTGTTGTTGTTTGTGGTCTGTGAGCCAGCACTTCACCTGTTTATTGCTCATCTAAAGCGCTGACCATTGCTTTGTGCATCTTTGCTGCTCACTATTTTTGCCCACAAATATGTACTTTGCTTAGTTTTGTCCAAATACTCACACATGTACAAATGTATGTGTAAAAATACATATATACATATATATGTTGTACCTTCAGCTGGCAGCACGATTAACTGTCTTGCATTCCGATGAGTGTCGTGTTGTTCCATTTTGTTGGCCAACAAACATAATGCTAATGCAGCAGCACTCACTCACTCACTCACTCACTTAGCCACTCAGTCAGTCAGTCAAACAGTTAGACTGTCAGTGACCAGCAATCCATCAGCTTCAGCTTGCTGCCTTTTGTTGGCCCCAGCACAAGTTTGTGACGTTGCATTCGATCGCTTGAAACTGGCAAAGCAATCGAACGTTGGCTATTTTTTCTACCCCATTTTTTGTTTTCATTTCATTATAATTTGTATGCTGTGTGTGCGTTTACGTTGTAATGTTGTGTAGTGCCTCAAATTAAAATGAGAAAGGCCTGTGCTGCCAAAGAAAGGTGAAAAGTGCGCAAGAAAACGTGAAAATTCCAACAAAATAATTTCGGAAATTTTGATTTGTGTGCTTTGGAATTTCAAGATTGTCCATTATGTTGAAGCTCTTGCATGGTCTGTGTATGCGTGTGTGCGTAAAGCCGGACGTACTTTCATTTATTAGCGCGAGACCGAAGCAATGTCGCGCATGCGCGTACAATTTTACTGCCTCGATTGGCTCGTTACACATTTGTGAGCGAAATGTTGTTGTTTTGTAAGGCCAATAAAGTCAGCGTGTCGTTGTGAAAGTGCACGTTGTAAACAACAGTGTGTAAATTTACACAACTATGCAAAACCACTGGCAGTTGGTTTTGCTTGGAAGAAGCTTTGCCACTGCCATAAAATTTGAAAGTATGAAACTGAAAATGTTTGGAATTATTATAAAAATAGTGCGGTAAATAATAGTTGTGCAAATTTACACAGCTGTTGTAAAGATAGTTTTATAATTTTGTGCCTAAAAAGTGACATAAAAAATACATGTCTGAGATGAAAAGTTGAGAAAATTTTAGTAAGAAATTATGATAATAATTCTATAGTTTTACCCTGAGATGTGTAAGTTAGACATACAAATATAAATGTCTGAGATGAAAAGTTGGGGAAATTTGAAATGAAGAAATTATGATAAAATTTTATAATGTGATGTGATCTGAAATATGAAATGGAAAGGTCGAACATAAAAAATACATGTCTCAGACATCAGACAAAATAGTGGAGGAACTTTTAGCAAACAATTGTGAAAGTAATTTTATAATATTTTCCTTAAATGTCTAACATAAAAAATTTTAAGGAAACTTTACAAAGAAATGATAAAAAAATTGCGGAAATTTAAGTCCATGAAACAACTTTTTATAAAATAATAGTTTAGATAGTTTTGTGTGCTAAAAATACAAATTTTTCCTAGCATTTGAGAAAATTTTTTAGAAAGTTTCGTCAATTTACATGCATGAAGTAAAATATTATAAAATGACAACAATTTAGATAGTTTTTCTGATTTTTGATTTTGTTTTTTTTTGTTTTTAGATAGTCTTTGTGAATATTTGGTAAAATTAGCATTTAATTTTTAAAATTTTAGTAAACGTGATTAACAAGTTTTAGTTTCTCTTGCGAGTTGTAAAGCTTATAAAAAAATAGGAAACAAATAAGAAACATTGTGGAAACTTAAAGCAAAGAAACGTGGTAAATTTACACAGTTTATGCATATAAAATTTACCAAGAAGTTAAGGTTCGTAAAACAAAAATTAAATAATACAATAACAAAAAAATTAAAACAAGACGCAAATAAAAAACATTGTGAAAACTTACAGTAAAAAAATGTGGTATATTTACACTGTTTGTACATATAAAATTTACCAAGAAGTTAAGTAAAACAGTAAATAAGTCTTAAAAAAAGTAAATAGTACAGCAATAAGAAAATAAAGTGAAACAAGAAGCAAATAAAAACCATAGTGGAAACTTACAGCAAAGAAACGTGGTAAATTTACACAATATTAGCGAAAAGGAAATTATTGGTTTGTGGTGTAGATATGAAAAATTCAAAAAATTCCAAATCAGTGTTAAAATTGCAATTTTCACTAAAAAAATAAATTTCCAAATAAAACTAAAATATTTTGTGTTTGAGAAAAGTGATTAATGAGTAAAATAAACAAGAAGAAGAAGAAATTTTCTAGAAAAAACTTATTCGTGCAACAACAAGAAAGTAAAGTATGTGGTAAAAGTGTCAGCCATTTTAAACTCTCAAGTGTGTAAATTAACACATTTAGATAAATAAAAAGAAGATAAATTCAATAAAAATCATCATCTAAAAAATAAAAATATACAATAAAAAATCAAAAACTAAAAAAATAAAAAAAATTCAATTTCTGAAATTCAAATTTATTGTATTCCATGAAATTTTTAACAAAAACTTGTAATAAAAAAAAATAAAGTAATAAACAAATTAAAAATAAAACCTGCAAGAAGCATTAACACACCTTTGAATAAACCCACAACTCAATTTGAAACTAAAATTAAATTAATTCCTTGAAATGTTTAACCAAAACATGCAAATTTACAAAAATAAATAAAGAATTTCTATAAAAAAAATCCTAAAAATACATCAACCAACCCTTAAATAAACCCACAACTCACAATCTAAAACTCAAATTGAATTAATTCCATGATATTTTTAACCAAAACCTGGTATATTTACACTTATTTTCACGCTTTGAAACCAGTTCTATACCAACAAAATATTATTAAATAATCTTCCATTATTTACCTTCACCCATTTAGCACATTATTCGGTTCAGTTCTCAACACTGCCATCAAATATACATACAAAAAATTTAAAAAATATATATAAAATAAAAAATAAAGTGAAAAAAATTCAATTTGCAAAAAAGCGCAAATGTGTCCGGCAAATAGAGCTCGTTGGTGATAATGTTAATGCATTGCGTCGCGCTCAACGATAACGTTGCCGTGATTGTCGAAAGTGTATCTGTGTGTTGTTGTTCGCTGATCGACGCCGCTGCGCCAAGTTGCCGCTCGAACGTGCGCTGGTCAAAATGTGGCCGTCCTCCGTGCAACTACCGGAAATTGAAATCTCTACGAACGCGCCGCACCACACGTCACAACTGGCACAAAAATAATGAATCAAAATGTTGCTGATAGTTTGGTGAGTTTCGATCGTTAATCAACAAAGTTTTTCAATCTATTTTTATTTCATATTTCCTCAAACGCTTTTCGTGGCTACATTAAAGTTTGGGTTTACAGTTTCTTTCGTAGTAATCTTCGTTTGGCAACATGTTCATTGTTGTTGGTATTTTATAGTGTTTTCATTTTGGCTTAATTTTCTATTTTGCCTGAACTATTTAGCACAGTTACGGCATTTTTTCCCCAACTATTTTGATTTGTTTTCTATTGTTGTTTCGGCTTCCTTGCTACGACGGCTCTCGGTTGCTGTTCGGCAGATTTCTCTTTTATGTTAAGTAATTTTTTTTTTTTACGAGTTTGTTCGTAGTTTGCCGCTTTGATTGCTTAACGAGCTGTCCAAATGAACGTGAGAGATTTAATAAAACTGTTTGCCAACACTTTTCAACTGAAAAAAAAATATGAAAATTTGTTTACTTATTGTTTGTTGATTCACATTTTGGGGACTTGGTTTTATACTCAACTACTGATATGGGTTGATTGGGCGCTTATTTAGCGGAGAAGAAGTTGTAAAAGATTTTCGCAACGACGAGCTTGTCGAAAGCGAATATTTGGAACTGCAAAAGATATGAAATTTTGTTTACTTATTACTTGTCGAATCATATTTTGTGGAATTATTATTTTTATAATGCATAGACTATAGTAAACCAGGACAACTTGGATCTTTGTGCAGCCTTTGGTTTAAACTTTTTAAAAATTCCAACACTCTCTGAGGTTGTAACTTCCAGATAGATGGTTCAAACCAAAGAAATCGCTTTCTACTAAGCGCAGAATATTTGCATGGAACAAAAAGCAATGTCTCTTCGGTTTGCTCATATATTCTTTGTACATCTGATGCGGTTATTTTCGTATTTTTGAGATGATATCTGACTGAGCAAGGCCCTAAGTGTAATCAAGTTTTGCCTGACGTATTCCTCTTATTTTGAACCATTGATCAACAAATTCCTGGTTGCCCATTTTAGTATCCACACTAGCAATGCAAATGAAGAACGTTAGAAGGAAAAGTAACTGGGTTCTTTCTTACAAATGAATAGACTAAGGACACTGAATGGTATAGGAAATGAAGAACGTTGAAAGGAAGAGTAGGTAACCGGGTTCTTTCTTCCAAATGAATAGACTAAAGACACTGAATGGTATAGGAAATAAAGAACGTTGAAGGGAATAGTAACGGGATACTTATAGGGGGATAGAAATAGACTAAAGGCACTGAATGGCATAGGAAATGAAGAACGTTAGAAGGAAAAGTAACTGGGTTCTTTCTTACAAATGAATAGACTAAGGACACTGAATGGTATAGGAAATGAAGAACGTTGAAGGGAAGAGTAACGGGATACTTTCTTCCATAAAAATAGATTAAAGGCACTAAATGGCATAGGAAATGAAGAGCGTTGGAACGAAAAGTAACCGGGTTCTTTCTTCCAAATGAATAGACTAAAGACACTGAATGGCATAGGAAATGAAGAACGTTGGAAGGAAGAGTAACCGGGTTCTTTCTTCCAAATGAATAGACTAAAGATACTGAATGGTATAGGAAATGAAGAACGTTGGAGGGAAAAGTAACCAGATACTTTCCTCCAAAGAAATAGATTAAATACATTGAATGACATAGGAAGAGTAGCCGGGCTTTTTCTTCCACATGAAAAGATTTACGACACTGAATGGTAACAGTGAAAGTAAGATCGAAAAAAAAGAATTACAACATTGGAATGTAACACCAGTTTAACTCTTCTTAAATGCCTATTTGGTAACATGTTTCATAGTAGGGTTAATAATTTTAGGAATATTTTAGGTTTTGTTTAATTAAGGCTTTAAAAATAGTGAAAGTTGCTAAAGATTTTCTTTCTGAAGCGAAAGTAATAGAATTAAAGACTTAAGTGAAGTAATTTTGAGTTCCTTTGGCATTCTAGTGTTAAAAGTATGAACCCGGTTAACTGAAATCACTAAAGGGTAACAATATTATACAATAAGAAATTGACTGTTATTCATTCTATGTTGATCCCGGCTCCCTTTGCTGTCTGAGCTTCAAGTAATAATTTCATTCTTGTTTTCGCTATAAGAATTAAAATCAAATATCTAAAAGTAACTTAACTATTACAAAATTGTTTCTTTAACCCTAATTCCAAGAATTTTAAAAGTAACGTAAACCCAGAAGTGAGACTTTCAGGCTTGTATGAGCTAAATTACTGAAAACATTTGTTTAAAAAGTACAAAAACTGTCTAAAATGTTAAATTTATAAATGCAATATAATTCTAACATTCCATTAGGGGATTACATAAAAAAATTGATTCGAAAGTTGTTTGGATTTATCACCATTTGAAATCTTTAGTGAGACTGTGAGGCTCACTTCGGTTAATTAAGAACCAGTAAATAAATGCCAGAGTCCCACTAAGGTTTTCTACAAGGGCTCGTATACTTATAGATCCTTACGGTTACTCTTAAGGAAGCTCATCTGCTGACGCTACGAGCTCCAAAGTAGTCTATGCAAGGCCTTTCGGTCACATAACCTAACCTAGTAATCTGTGAACGACACAAGTTTGTTGATTACTTTTGGAAAATAAAAATAATACATTAAACAATTAAACTTTGTGAGAATGTTATAGCGTTTTAACGAATTTTTTCAAGCAATGCAAACAAAATAATTCACCAAACTCAGAATTAGATTTTATAGTTCATATTTTTTTCACATCTATTCTATGCACTGGAAATATTTTCTTTCATTTTTGTTGGCATTGAAACAGTTTTTTGCATTCATTCATAAACGTCAAAACATGTTGAAATGTCTGCAGTGTGTAACAAGTCGGCGAATCAAAGTTTTAATTATGCACGAAAATAATAGGTTTTCATAGTCAAGATGCGTGCAGCCGGTAAATAAACTGCGACAAGGTCAACAATGCTGAAGATTCGTTCATTAAAAGCAACAAATTTCGATGTTTGTACGATTGTTTTGGCTTCAAAAGGAACTGTCAGCAATGATGTGTAATTAAGCGTACGCAGTAAAAGAGCAGAATCGCAATTGTGTGCTTGAGAGAGAGTTGCCAGCCACGAAAAATTGTAATAGATGCGAACTGAGTATTGAGACGTTGTCGTATATGGAAACAGTTGGGATAAACTGAGCATTTCAATTAAATAAATTGTACATTCGACTACAAAAACAAAAGTTACTTCCGAAACGGTCGAGGTGGACCTTATTGCACGCTACTTACTAATACATTTGTATTATATTATTGTAATAAAGTCTATACAAGTTTGATAAAGTTAAATTTAATAGAGCTAAGTAAACATTTTATTCATTAAGTTAGGCACTTTGCGTTATCAATAACCGCCTAGTAACCACTTGCTTCTTTAAACCTATTCAAAAGTGGAATTCTCATGTAGCAACGTGGCCGCATCAGTCGAGTGCAGCGCGAAATAAACAGAGAATCGCTGAGTGCGATGAGCGTTCGGGTTGTGCACGTTGAGCGGGTGGTGACAGGCGCCTGCCGCGCGTGTCGCTGTCTACGTACACAAGTTCATGACGTCTTCAACCCCATGGCGGAGAGCACAACAGCAATAACAACAACAACAATAAAATCGAGTCCAAAAAAGCATCGTTTGCGACTTTGGGTCGGCATTTGGCTCCAAGCGTACTGTGAGATCTCTTAGAACGTTGAGTGCCGTAACGACAATTGTTGGCGACGGTTGTCCGCGTACGTTTGAGACGCTCGAAAAATTCGTCGCGTATTATTTGCTCGTACAATACTTAGTGAAGCGATATTTTTTTGGTGTTGTTGGTGCTGTTGAAACGGAAGCAAGAAGCGTGCCAGCTTATTGTTTATCAACTTGGAAGCCGCTCGAATACGCAGAAATCAAATATATAGAAAAATATATGGAAATTTCATACACAACAAATTTAATTGAATTGAAATGCGTGTGTGCGCTATTGTGAATAATTTGCGAGCGAGTTGAACTAAAGTGCTAATTAGTTTCGGTTGTTGTTGCCTTTCAAGCGAATTGTGGTGATTAAACGCTGAGCGAGGCTTGAAAAAGAAGAAGAAGCGCGCGCGCGCCGTTTGCGAGTCGCGAGTCGCCTGGCTGGATGCAGGCCAAAAAGGGCGTGTGTAATGGTAAAAAGAATTTAAAGAAGAAAATAGAAATAAAAAAATAGAATAGAGGAAAGTGCAATAGAAAGTGCAGCAAAAGCAATAAAACGCGCAGACATAGCAAAAATGCTGAAAGAACGCTGCGCGAAAGTGAAAAGCAAATGTTCGAGCGTCAGCGAAAGTGCAACGAACTCGTCGGCGTAGAGTGTCCTCTGGCTGCGTGTTGTCCTGTGCAGCGCGTAGAAACAGCGCAAAGCGGCAGCCAAGTCAAAGTGCATTGGTGCTGACTCAGTCGCTGTGCTGTGCTGTCAGTTGGCCTGTCGCACTGTGTTGGTGGTGGGTGGTGGTCGCAGCCGACTGAAAGTTAGACGAAAAAAAAAACCAAGTAGTGTATTTGTTGTTGCGGTGCGCATTACCTCAATGATAATAATAATGTTGCTGTAAATGAAAATCGATTTTTCAACGTGATTACGCGTTGCAAGCGCC
Organism: Melieria omissa; assembly: GCA_963971225.1. Taxonomy (NCBI): domain Eukaryota; kingdom Metazoa; phylum Arthropoda; class Insecta; order Diptera; family Ulidiidae; genus Melieria; species Melieria omissa. The sequence goes on along the minus strand of OZ020268.1, from coordinate 74,591,767 downwards.
GCCCCAACACACCGTGCAACCAATTACCGCCCAAACCACCCAAACGACTGACCGAGCGCTGCTCAGTGTGGGCGCATACATAACTTGAACTCAAATACTTGGAAAAAATGTGATATTTCGAAAAAAAAGAAGTTCAACATGGAAACGCGCACAGTTTGACCTTTTGCGTTGTTATTGGATTTTATAATTTTTTTACCCGTTGTTGTTGTGGCTGTATTAATTGACATTTGAAATTTCCCAGCAATCAACACGACCAGCTCAAATGGTACGCGTGTGGGTGGGGAACGAGGGGTTGAGAAGGGGGTGGGGGGGCAGATTTGTGTGTGATGTACTTTTTGTGTTTCAGTTTTGTTGCTTTGCTGTTACTAATTTTGCGCTTTGTTGAATGCAATTGCAAAAACAACAACAATTACAAAAAATTAAAAAACAAATCCCAACCATGAGTGGCGCACATAATAAGCCTCACTTGCAGCGCCTTCACCCACACAACGAGTACAACACGTTGTTGATTGTTTGTTGGTGTTGTGTGTTTTTGTTGTTGTCATTGCACAGTAATTCAGTCTGCCAGAGTTGAATGTCAACAAAAAATGCATAAAAATACCAGCGCCGTAAATTTACATGCAAATAAAAAGCAAAAAAAAATACAATTGTACAACAACAACAACAATACAAAAACAAGTACAAGAACATGTGATATTATGTTGTAGTTGTCACTGCTGTTGCTGCTGCTGTTGTTGCTACATTTTATAGCAACAGCAACATTAAGCGGATGTCGTTGACGATATGCCACTGCCACTGCGAAGCGCTGCTGATAGGGTGACCAGCTGAAAATTGTAAAGTTTAACACGCATCCGTCGGTAACAAAAAGTTACGAAAGAGTCGTTTGTCAAATCATCAAAACCAAACATCAAAAAATATCAATGCAAAGTAGTAGTTAAAAAGGAAAAGGGAGGGGAAGTTTATTTTTGTTTGTGTTTTGCCAGTGAGCCAAAATCTCATTCGATTTCATGAAAAAATAAAGGCGCAATGACAGTTTGAATTCGGAAATTGTGTGAAATTGACACAAACGACGGATGCGTGTTAAAAATATTTCAAACATATATAATTTTTTTGATATTCTGTAAAGTAATGTAGAAAACTAAAAAATTTAAAAATTCGTTTAAGAAAAAGTAAAAAACAATCACCAGATTTGTTGTGTTGTGGTTTTTGGTCTAAGTTGTCATTAATTCTGTCAATTTAACCCTTTCAGTTACAATGTCCAATATATTGGACTACAGCCCATACAATTCATACAGAACGGGTTTATTTTCATGTCGGAAAGGGTTTATACTAAATTCAGGTTTCAAAAGTTTAGGTTTGGTTTTTTCTTTGTCTCTTGGCGCTATCTGTGTTTAGTTTAGATTCAATTAGAGGTTAGGTTGAATTTTGTTTTAGTTTTAAATTAGGTAAGGTTAGATTAGAGGTTAGGTTTGGTTTTAGTTTTGGATTTGGATCGCGTTTTAAGTTAAGTTAGGTTAGATTCGAGATTAGGTTTGGTTTTCGTTTAGTTTTAAGTAAGGTTAGGTTAAGGCTAAGTAAGGTTAGATTAGAGGTTAGGTTTGGTTTTGGTTAGCTTCAGTGTAAGGATTGATTTTAAGTTTAGTTTTAGGTTATGTTTAGTATAAGAAATCATTTTAAGTTGAGTTTTAGGTTTAATTTGAATTTAGATTTAGGTTAAGTTTATTAAGTAATTTAATTTAAATTGAGTTTGGTGTAGCTTAAGGTTAGGTTTAGTGTTTTAATTTTTAGTTTAGGGTTAGGTTTAGTTTTAATTTTGATTTAGATTTAAATAAGTTTAAGTTTAAAATAAGGTTAGATTAGATTAGATTAGATTAGATTAGATTAGATTAGATTAGATTAGATTAGATTAGATTAGATTAGATTAGATTAGATTAGATTAGATTAGATTACATTAGATTACATTACATTATATTACATTACATTAGATTAGATTAGATTACATTACATTATATTACATTACATTACATTACATTACATTACATTATATTACATTACATTACGTTACATTACATTAAATTGGATTAGAGCTTTTTAAAGCTTTTTTGTGCTATTTGAGTAATTTGATGGCTTAAGTGAAAAAGAATTATGTAAAGTTTTAGGCCAATGCAGACTGAGACCACTTTCATACGAAATTGTCTTACTCCAAAAAGTACAAAAAGAAAGGATTTGCTTTATATTGTGTGGGTTAAGTGAACATTCGAACCCTGTACCCACTGACCGATAGTCTAATACAAAGCTACGACCGCTGTCTAAAACCAGAGCCAATCTTTTGTGACGGATATGAATGTAGACAGTTTGGGGCGGGGAATGTTGGCAGGGCGGAATGAATGTCGACAAAGCAGAATGACTGCTGTCAACCCTTTTCACAAAAATTTCACTTCTATTTGAATCCCTAATAACACTTTCGTCAGCTGGTAACTCTCGTTAATTGAAAAACTTTGCTGATTGACAGCCTGACTGACAGCATTTGTTGCTATGACAGACGTCAAATGATGTTCTCTCGTTCATATGTCTCTCTGCCTCAGACTCTCTGCGCTCAAGTTGGGAATTATTCAAGTTCCAGTAAACCTGTGTGAAGTACATTGTTCTATCTGAAATTATTTTGCTGTTTTTGTAGTATTTATGGTTTACTGCATTCATTGTTGTTGCCTTATTAAAACCTAACAAAAACAAAAAAAACAAAACGCACTAAAGTCATTAGCTGCATTGCCGCCCTATGTTAATTTGGTTTTAATGTCTGTGTGAGAAAATTATTTCGAAATTACGAATTTAAACGACTACACAAAGCGATTTTGGCATCATTTATAAAAGCATAAAACTATTATAATTATTTACTACGCCACCATGAGTCAGCAGGGTTTGTGGCAATTTAATAGCCACTCTACCCGCTCATGTTGCCAGCGCATTGGGTTTCCGACTCTGCCGGCTGGCGTTGCCCTACTGAGCGGGCTGGGAGCGACCCATTGTTGCCATAAAGCTTTACGATTTTGCGGCACTCACTACTGTCGCTGTCTAATGAGCATCTGATGTCGTTCACTTACACAACAACATTTTGTATGAATTGTGTTGCCGTTGAAGGAAAGCCGAAATATTTTTTGCTTTGGATTACATCATTTATTCCTACTGCAGAAATGGATGACAAATTCTCCTTGTCGAACAGTTTCATGTTAATTTGTTGTTGTTGAAATATATTTTTGGCGGCATTCTTTAGTCAACAAGTACAAATGTTTGCAATTCAATATTTTATGTTAATTCTATGCATACGCTGGAAATTACTAATACGATACGATATGTAGCTGTGTGTGTCTATTAATTTATTAGAATACTTAGATACTGATGGAACATGCCATTTATACATAAGTACATGGATAGAAATATTATTGTATTATAGTCATAAATGTTTTCTATGTTCAACAGTGTGAAAGAGAGGCCCTTGGAAAGGGACACTCGATATTAATATGCTTTGTATGAGTTCGAACTACGCATAAATGCTTCTTAAAGCTTAATCCTTCTTAAACCAAACTTTGACATTACTTTATCTCGACATTATTTTGCTTTTTATGAGCTTAGATTATTGTCAGAAGTTTCTCAAAGCTTGATCCTTCTTAAACCAAGCCTCTAGTTCCTTTAACCTTTGACCTTACTTAGCTTTTTATGACCATAGACTCTTGCCAGACGCTTTTCTAAGCTCGATCATTCTTAAACCGAACCTCAACTCCTCCCCTTTTTGATCTGGACATTACTTTGCTTTGAGCTAAAACTACGGCCAAATGCTTCCCAAAGCTCCATCATTCCTAAACCAAACCTCGACTCCTCTTGATCTGGACATTACTTAGCTTTTTATGAGCTCAGACCCTTGCCAGAAGCTTCTCTAAACTCCATCTTTCTTAAACCCAACCTTGACTACTCTTGATCTGGACATTACTTAGATTTTTATGCGCCCAAACCCTTGCCTGAAGCTTCGCTAAGCTCGACCTTTACTAAACCCAACCTCTTCACATATTGGTCTGGACACAACTTAGCTTTTTATGAGCTCAGACTCTGGCCAGAATCTTCCCAAAGCTCAATCATTTTTAAACCAAACTTCGACTCCCATTGGTCTGGACATTACTTAACCTTTTATGAACTCAGACCCTTGCCAGAAGCTTCTCTAAGCCCAACCACGACTCCTCT